>CAXIVR010000007.1:14166642-14676642 GCA_964035755.1 Teleogryllus oceanicus
AAAGGCCGCCTCCTGCTTGGGCTACAATGGGCGGCGACGACGCTCGATTAATTGCTTGCTTGAATTTCGAACTTGCTTGAAGTTTTTATAATCTTTTGAAAAATTTCCCGCAACCGCTAAATGATGTCACCACGCCATTAGAAATTTACGAGTTCATCATTCCAGAGAATAATAGTCTGTTGAAATTGTGTAATCAGTTGTAACTTCACCTAATCAGATACCAAATTTATGTTCTGTGAATTAACAAAAATAGCCATGTTTCTTCAACTGTGAAAGAGCTATAACACCCTGCCTCTAGCTCTAAAGAATAGCATGAAATACTCCACCAGAGTATCTACCTGGGTACAGAATACTAACAAGTAGAAGCGATTGCGTCCCCTTCTATTACACATACTCCTGCCTAACACCAAAACTAAGATAACGTGTCATGGACGTGACAATTGCAACTCAACATGCGCACGCATGAACACGAACAGGGCCATTTGCAACTAAGCTTTTCCTTAGAATGTGTAGTCACACCATCGTAGTGATAGATTCTACCATTTCTTCAATGACAGAATTAGTGATACAATACTACGATGTACCAGTGATTTCTATCAGATTAAAACCGAAGTTGAAAAGGAGTCAATATTTTTGGAGGCACTAAACAATTAGTGCATACAAGAGGACAAAAGTGACATACGCTCATAACAAGCAAGAGCATTCTGTGAGATACAGGTAACATCGCATTGTGTAGTAAATGATCACTGAGTAAACGTAATCTCTAATTTAAGAAGACTGAGCAATGAGTCGTCAAATGATGTCACGGGCGGCACAAATGCAATTGAACATGCCTGTACAGGATGACAGGTGCCTTACAAGCATAATCGTAGGGTTAAGGTAAGAACGTATAAGCTTAGAATCAGAACATTGCAAATGCTAATAAATCGTTAACTCCCAGACATCGGGTAAACTGGAAGATTCGGAGTTTGGCAACGAATCCTGCCTTCGCTGTTACTCTGCCCTTCGTCTATAATTACTGAAAACAAGTGATGAATGATCCATTCAAGTTTCTATTGTACACCAACTCCCAACTTCGAGAGACCTCTTGAAGGACCCTTACGCGACACGTTTATCCTTTGCACCTACGCTGCCTGTTGCTCACATCGCTTCAAAATGCATAAACGATAAACACGCGTATGCATTTCAAAGTAAGCGAAACTTCTAATAATATTAGATTCATCCCTACTTGACAGTACATTTAACCGATTTCAGCAACAGGTTAAAAGGCATGGCTTTGTATTATTATTATTATTATTATTATTATTATTATTATTATTATTATTATTATTGTTGTTGTTGTTGTCTCGTCTGTCAGTCTAGTAATACGCAGTGGCACACACAAGCCGGAGGCGGAGGGTGCCCTCATAGGGCAATTCATAGGGATATTCAACATTTTTTAATATTGTACCCTGAAATTCATTCCATACATCAATTGTTAATATTATAAATATTATAAATATTAACAATTAGTCAACTAATAAAAATACATTTAATATTTATCAAAAATGAAAACATCTTTATAAACACCGAGTAGGCTGAACAGAATTGTAGCACACGCACACACAAAACCTGGGTGCGTCTCACGTAATATGTAATTGATGCAACAATTATTTATACAGGTTTAACTGTCATTAGACCCGTTAGTGAAGTGAAGTATCCCGGGAGGTATCAATATTCCTCTTCCGCTGGATGGTGAGAACTCGCGCCTACACATCGGGTTGGAGGGGAATTCACCCCACGTATGCCCTCCTATTGATCGCGACTGGTTTCCGGTCACGTGTGAGAGTAAATTCCATGCTAGAATGTGAGGGAAGAGAATAGGGCAAGGAAGATGAAGGAAAGAGCAGAGTCCACGGCCCGTTTGTAACGGCACTGCTCCGGCATTCGCCTGGTATTGATAAAAAAAACACACAAAACTACCCATCAGATTAGACAGCTCCTAGTATTCTCTTGTACGCTGCGGCTGATTACGAACTACCTATACAGGAGTAGTATATAAAATTCGCCACAGTCAGGACTCAAACCCTAGGACCTCACTGTCAGTCTCAGCAGAGAGAGCGGCAGAACTGGCTCGGAGTTCAATAGCATTTATTGCGAAATGTTGGACTCAATTGTAACTAAGCAACGAACCAAATAAAAAAAGCAATACTTACTGAAATAACGCGTTGATATCGATTTAGTTTTCAGGACGTGTCAACTTCTATGGGCATTTACAATCCCTATAATTATTTTTAAGCGTATTTTGCAATAGGGTAAAAACTCAATTTGTCTACTCAGAAAATATTAAACACAACAAATATCACATTCGCAATAATGTATGTAAAATCTGAATTGACAAAACTAAAATGTGGCTGTGTAGAGGCCACTCCGGAGTTTGGCAACGTATGCTCTTCCATTCGCTCACGTAGGCGCTCAGAAAAAGTTTTAGCATGGGAGTACATTTCTATATAGCATTTCTTCGGGTAGGCGTGGCTCATTCGTCGACTGTCTTAGGTCCAGTTGTACGATGTGCGCGCCCACATTTCTCTAGACACAGGAGTGGGGGCCGACGACGCCGGGCGACCCAACCTCGTTCCCTTCAAGGGAGCGCCTACACTCGCGCTGCCCCTCGGCCTTGGCCCCGCCTACAATCGCGCCTCTGTCGCGCGGGTTGCGGGTATGGGCGGCGTTGTTTCCCTCAGCTGGGCACCGCCCCTGCCCCTGCCAGCACTAGCATTAACATCCCGACCGGTCTCCCGAAGGGATACTAAAGTGTTTATTAGTATTAGTGTAAATAACGGGAGAGGATGGGGGGTAAGAAAAGAAAAGGTGACAAGTAGCCCGTGAGTTAAAGCGGCTCCACACATTCGTTAATCGACGAAAACCGAGCAACCTCTCGTCGAATCCCGAGTAGTGTGGATGAGTTGCTTGCTATTTGCCGAGTGACAAACATTCGGGGTTCGCCCTAACCACCGCGTGTCGATCTTTTGGACACATCAAAGGGAGCGAACATTCGCCGAACTCGTCAGCTGCTCGGGATTGGGCGAGTACTAGCTCACTGCTCGGCAAATGCCGAATGTGAGGAGCCGTCTTTAGAGTACTTCTCCGACGTTCGCCTGGTATAGAAATGAGAAACCACGGAAACCCACCGATCGTACCACACATTCGTCATTCTCCTCCAAATAGTGAGCGAATTCGATCGAAACCCGCCCCCTTCGGGACTGGAACCCTAGGACCTGGTCAGAGTCGCAGCAGTGACAACAGATGTTTCCCCCTTCGCTTACTCAGCCGGTTTATAAACATGTGAGGGGGAATGGGCGAGCCAACCTCGTTCCCTTCAAGGGAACGCCTCCGCCCGCGCCGGCCTTGGGCGCCGCCCACATTCGGCTGCGTCTGGCGCGCGCGCGCGTGCAGCGCGGACGTGGGCGGGCGTGGCGGCAGGCGCGCTTCCGGCGGGCCGGGCGGGGCGGCAGGGGCGGTTCGCGAGCGCAGGTGCGCCGAGAGAGACGAGCGCTCCGCCATCGATTGACCACGCCGCGAAGTGGGTCACGGGGCTACGTCGCAGCCGCCGCCGCCGCGGCGGCGCGCCGCTTCGGGTCACGAGCCGAGAAACCGCCGCCGCCGCCGCCCGGCCTGCCTGCCCCCGAGGTGCCAAGGACGGGGCGCCGCCAGGCGAGTAAAGAAAGGAGTGGCGCGGATTCGAAACCTCGCACACCACACGCAATTTCAATACTACAGGCGCACGTTTCCTCAAGCTCCCAACTCTCCGTTACCATAAACGAAGAATGCAAAGGAAATTGGGCGCTACACACCACGGTGACTGAATAAGCGTTCATGCACAAGTATTAAACAGACTTTAATAAATGACATTCTCAGAACAGTAAGGATCTAGGTAATTAGTTGTGTTGCAATCACCTTCTGTTAAATAAGGGTGCTGGTCTTCCAATTCTTCCCACACGTTCTCCCAACCGAATTTACAGATTCCGAACGTGTCGCTATTCCGCAAGGACTGGAAGAAAATGAATGTTGTTGTTGTTGTTGTTTTTATGTAATAGAAACTATTTACATTTGTTTCGACAAATAAGCTACAAATTTTATTTGGAAATAGCGCAGGCGTAATTATTGAAGCCCCTACTCGTCTTACAAAAAGAACTAGTGGTGCTAAAACAGCACGTACTTTCACGTAAAATGAAAAATAGTACATGACCTTACTTCATAATCTTATCTTTAAGGAACAGATTTCATTAAGAAAGAATCTCGATCTTTAATATTTTAGTTGTCGGAAGACTCCGAAAAAAATTGGAACTTTTGCAATTTTCGAAAAATAAGTTTTCAACAAATGAGCCCTGCACCACTCTCTTTAAAAGTCCTTAATACTGTCCAACAACAAAATTTAATAAAAAACGATGGAGCCATTTTTTTAAATATCCCAGAGGCTTCATATAGAGGACCACCCAAAATTAAAATATCAGTTACAAATTCAAGGGGCCGCGACATCAGCCACACCAATTGGGGAATATCGATTTTGGAGAAAATCGGCTGAATGGTTTAGTCGAGTCGCTAGCGTTGTTCACAGACCGACGGACAGATGCTTTGCCGTCATCAGATTTTTCAGAGTCAAGGACCCACAAAACATGGATTCCGGCTACACCACGTCTTAAGAGGATTTGTTTCTAAATTAAGCAACTGGATTTATCCACCTTTTTCAGGGCCCTGTAATAAAAAGTTTTTTCTGGCAAAAAAATCCGCCGTTATTCGCGCAACATTACATAAACTTCTCTCTACTCCCTAGCGAGAAAGTAGAAATTAGCGTTCACTCAGATAATACAAATACATTTTATAACAAGACATATTAGCCAATCAAGAGGCTCGAAACGAGTAATCAATTAGTATGTTCGATTTTATTTCATCAAAAGCAACGGGAACTTCAACCACCGGGAAACCACGAGCTTATTCAATGAATGGGAGGGAGGTAGTTACCTTCACTCCTACTTTCACTTTTCTTATTACAAACCCCACGAATGAATGAACGAAAATGAATGTGAATTTATTTTCTACAGGAAAGTAATGAAATTCTCTATCTTGTTTCCTCCAAGGATACCGAAAAATAAAGCTATTGGTTTCGACTTATAAAAATGTTTCCAATACCTTAATACCGAAAGGGATATTCGGAAACATCGTACTCGGCAGGGAATAGACTGAAATCGACACGCGTCCCAGGAAACAAAGCCAGATGGAAGGGCTTTCTTCTTCTTCTTCTTCTTCTTGAAAGACACATTTCTCATATATACAGCAAGTGTGCGCAATGAAGTTAAGCATTTTCATGTCATTTCACTCATTCTTATAGTAATACAATATTACAAATTAATATCATAATTAATAATTAAAACACAGTTGTTCACACAAAAGTCAGTAACTTTTACTAAAACTTTGAATGCTCATCATAATTAAATTAATAATTATTTATATTCTGCGCTAAATAATTATTTTGACTAATTTGTCAAATATCGTTTACATGCAATAAACGATAAAGATGTCCAATTGTACGGGAGACCATGCATTTAAATATTTCCAGGGCCAAAGTAGAGGGGGGAGCACGTATGCTCCACGAAACTCCTTCGAGCCCACCCACCCAAACCATACATTGGCCAATATTTAACAAACACAGCCACTCCTAACGACCAACGCGACCTCGGCATTTCGCCCGGCAGCCTCGTGCACACGGCCACTGTGCGCCGCGACGCTCCGCACCCACTCGCCCCGCCCCGCCCCGCCCCGCCCCGCCCCGCCCCACACCGCTCGCGAGCGTCCACAATCGGCACGCGCCGAGTGGCAGGCTCTTCTCCCAACCGGCCGCGCCGCGCCTTCTTTCCGATCTGCGGGTGCGTCGCCAAGGGCGCCCGCCGCGCTCTCCAAAACAGCGCGACAGTCGAGTGCCGCTCGACGTAATGGGCGGCACGTACACTTCACCAACACACCGCGACCAGGCCCCGTCCCGGAATGCGTCCTTACTCGGCGCTGTCAACACTAGACTGCATCTAATCAGCAGATAATTATATTCGTGAGTCACGCGCATTCATCAACGATCACCGTCATACAATAATTTGCGAAACAACCGAACTCAAAATAGCTTCCTTCCATTGACAATGTACTTTTCTAACTTTCCTTAACTGTTCCGTTGGACCAGTAACGTATTTCACTTCTTAAACTGTTTATTTAAAAAATAAACAAACCTTAAATAGGGCGAATTTATTAAAAAATGCCACATTCCCATATTCACCTACATGCAAAAATATTCCAACCTTGGTGTAAAACAATGGATGGAAGTCGTTATGGAAATCATTGCTGTATTTGATGCGGCAGAACTAGTTCTTCGAATGACGGTTTACAACCAAATTGATCAAGGGATTTTCTGCATAAGTCAATTTGATTTGGAGGTAAGATTATTTTTCACTTCAAAACTACACGAAAGTATTTTACAGACATTACTACATACGGTTCAACAATGACAAACTTTCAGATGTGCAATTTCCATTCGAATTGTGATCACACCAAAAACCACATTAAATTTTGTAAATCTTGTAGATTCAGACACTTCCTATAACTTTTTCTCTTTACATTGTACCTCACCACTAAAGTACAGGTTCGTCTTCAAAATACTCTGTGACTTTTGATACAAAAAAATAATTTTCTCTGTAACTGAAAGAGGTTTAGAAAATATAAAATTGCTAACTTTCTCGAAAGCTCCCGTTACTCCAATCCGTCCTCGATTAATCTTCCGATCATTCCTACGTCTTTAAAATACGGAGAGCAAACCGCAACGAAAAGAAGGCGAAGAAAATTCGTGCACCGCAATAGCGTGACGATCCCTTGGAAAAGCGAAATCGTGTTTTGAAAATGCCGCAGTATAATCAGTCGAAAGTATTCCTCATTCCATTACCATAAGAGCTGTGCCTGGGGTGACCTACTTTTCGAAATTTCCTGATTAGTCTCCTTCCGCACCTTCTTAAAACCTTCTAAGGAAGGAATTCAGATATTATTCAAGAACGATCTCATCAGATCCTTTAATAAATTACGTGAAATGAAAATATAGAATATTTGATTATTGTGAGTAAACGCATACGCGGTATTTTAGTCTACAAATTATTTCGGTAACAAAAATACAGTAAAAAAAACCTACAAAATACGTATTATGCAATGAAACGTCAGAGAATGGCATTTTCTGGTACAAACTCCAACTATATCGTGGTATTTCTGATTCACCAGTCTAATCTGATGGCAACGCCGCGCCGGCAGAACTTTGGCGCGCAGACGAGTTTCACGTTTTTTTCAATCGTGCGATGATGTACAACCCGCCTTGTTTCTCCTCTTCACATCACTCTCAGATAAGAATGTGTCCTTTCACTACAATATGCAAAGAAGGACCGTGCCTCTAAAATGTTTGCATGGCGTCTAAAAATCTCCTGATATCCACGCTATCACAACAATCAATTCCAGCTATTACTGAAATTCTGTTGCATTTATTCTCGCCCAAACGTATGCCTAAAACATTTCTTAATGCAAACCAATTAAGATTTGCAAAGGACAGTGGTTGCTGAGAAAAATCCTTTTAAATTTGTTTCCATAACGGCTCATGTACTTTGAATCAGTTCAAGTGAACTAGTAAAGAAAACCCGGTGAGGAAAATGAAACATGGCAACACGCCCTCGGTATTACGCACACGAGATTAGGAGGAAAATAATCTCCGCCATTCTTGAAGAGACCTTTTCCACGAGTCTACAAGTTGAAAAAAATCGGGCATAACGTTAAGAATAACACACATTCAGTTAACACGCTGATATCTAAAAGAAATAAACCCACTACTGGTACCTCGAATTCTCTGCACGCTCAACGAAAAATGAATAAAATCAGGCAAAATGTTACCCAAACTACTGTATATCACAAACGACTAAAATTAACGATCGAAATTTACGGTGTATATTACAATTTAAAAAAACTTAATTCTTTGAACGGACCTAAGCTCTTTAATGACTGAATAAAATGACGAGCAGCGGAAAAAGTTTCCTCAGAATCGAAACGAGAAAAGAAACCGGATAAACGGGCAACCACCACACGCTGCGGTTAATATAAGGAAACAGGAAGTGGAAAAGGGCAGCCACGAAATACATTAATTTCACCGCAGAATCGGATAGCAGAATTGTTGCGAGTAAGATGTGGAATTCCCGTAGATTTCTAGCAGGTTTCGCAGGCTGTGCAAAGGTGCCGTGATGATTTGTAGCTTTCCCTTCCGAAAGAGATAACGACAAATTTTTGGTTACATCAACATTGGAGATAAAACATGTTTGAGTAGACTGCGTAGATGTTGCCAGAAACGTATGTATTCAGGCAACAATGTTTTGATCTCCAAACGTAAAATCAAGTTCACTTTGACTCATCTAAAAATTCAAATCACACAACAATTAATACAAAACAATTCCATTTGAACATTGTCGTCTCTCTGACACATAGAAACGTAAAGCTACTACAGCAAAAACCCACCACATTCTCTAGAAAGTTGAATATGGAATAATGAAAATCCTATCGATACATTCAAACGTAAGGTGAGAATTCCACTAACGTTATCATCACCTCCAGCATATTGTACTTCCGCCCGGTATCAAATATCCGCCCAACTGCTGAGTATCTTATTCATTCCCACGCCCATCCACAAAGACGGTTGCCTTACCTTCCGGAATGGTGTACTATTTCTGAAAAGACCATTACGAGAAACAAAAAGAGCATTATTTTTATTTTTGGAAATATAATACAATTATGAAACTACCTCAGTGATCGGTGGTGCTTTCGTCATTTTTGAACACTTAGAAATAAAAAATTCGTCGAATTGCGCCCCAGTGACAACTTCCAGGACAAAAGCACATGTTAACCTTTAAAAAGTGTTGGACAGCAGAGACTTTTAACTCACCCCGCTACATGACAACATATTCAATGTTCCTACAACTACACGTTCCGTTACACTTCATTACACGGCGGCGTATGTTTTTAAATCCTCGGGGCTAATGATACAATTACTCTAAGTTTCAATATATTATTTTCTTCCCAAAGACAATAGAGACAAACACATCCATTGATCACAAAGTTTCACAATGCTCACAAGAGAACTTATTTGTCTCTCATATGGAATTTTATGGATGACAACTGGCTGAAAATTTAAAACGGCTGCTTACACCTACGTATCCATTAATGACAACCCTGTCTGATACAAGTCGCAATATGCGAACCCTCACTTGTTACCACCCCTCAACAGAAGAAACGAGCACAAAAAATTGCCCCCTTCGACTATTCCACGCATATGAAACCGTATATTCTACATTCGCCCACCTCCCGCCATGTCCTATTCCTCCGGCAGCCTGGAAAAAGGGATTTTCGACCGAAAAGAGGCGCGGCGCGTGTGAACGTCGCCGGAAAAGTTCCCTCAGAACAGGTCGGCCGGCATTCCTGGAGAGCCGACGGCGACCGAAAACAACCGAACGACGCGGCTTACCGGCGCCAGCCCCTTTGGCTCGCTCCGTCACCGCTGCACCACCACGACGACGACGACGCGTCGGCCGCGCACGTGCACAAGCCGGCCGGCGCACGACGCGCCGCTGCTGCTGCTGCCAAAAACCTCACAGGGTGGTCGTCCACGCCCGTTTCGGCCCTTCGCCAACTCCATCGCGTTCCAACGGGGAACTGTCATGCTTCACATTCTCCACGCTTTTCCCGGAAGAAATGAAAGCCTAAAAGAAGTCTCTGAGCAAAATTCAGATCCGCCAGTTTCGTCGTCCAAGATAATACACCTCCTTTCTCGGCTAGGGGGTGAAAGGAGCGTAACGAAATTTGCGTGCTTAGACGGAAGAGCGGGCCTGATGGCCCGAGTCTCGCCACGTAAAATAAGGCATTAACTAACTAAAACGTCGAATTTACTTGTGTTCGAGTATCAGGGATCGTCCGATGTGCGACTCGAAATGATAAATGCTACAGCATATCTCAGAAAGAAATCGGGTGTTCATTCCTTAGTAACAACATTTTAAAATCAGAGAATCCTACAAACTGCTTAATATTTAATTCGTACTATTATTAATCATCTCCTTACATACCCATTTAGGGATAGCCTCCTGTTTTCACAGGGAACTTTAATAATTACTTAAAGGTCATTTTAATTTTTAATTGGCATTTAATATTACTTTTTTGTGGTTTTCCATTTTAAATTAGCTGTTACTACCACAGCTGTTACTACCTAGCTAACCACAGATGTAAGTACAACTGTGGTTAGTACATCAGCAGCGAAGCTCGGGTCATTACCCCCCTTTTTTGTTGCTAGAACGGTAATGAAAACTAAAAAGAAGTGCCGTCATTACTTCTTAGCGTAACATTACGCTCTTCACAGGTAAACAGTTGGCATTAGTTGCATTTCATCAAGCTTTAATAATTCTATCCCGGGGCACTGGCAGCTGTCGCAACTGAGATGAAATTCAGTACTAGTTGTCCTCCAAGCCCTTTCCCTTATGAGATCTTAGTAAACCTTGTTGTTCACTAATGCGGCCTCCTACCTCTATCCCCTCCACATCCAAGGCACAGAGTATTCAATAATTAACATCGATAACTGCGTAGGGAATATCCGATTTTAATCACTATTTTACAGATCCTTGTGTATTGCCCATGATGAAATCCATTTCAACCATGATATAGTCTGTTGTGATGTAATCCCAGGAGTCGTTTTACGAGTCTTTCAGATGTCTTCTATCCCAATCAATTTTCCTAACTGCCCCGCCTCCAACTCAAAACGAGAATTCCAGCTCCGGTGCACGGTGCCGCCCCTCAGCTCGGAGCCTCATGGAAATGCAGCGCACGATTGTGCCTCGCGGTGGGAGAGAACCACGCGGCGTGACGGGCGGCAGGAGCGGAACACCACGCCGTTCCTCGGCCCTCGCTCGGCGGACTCCCCGGTGGGAACTCTCCGGTCGGGGGGCGAAAGGGCGTGGGTGGGAGAACGGAGACACACGACGGAAAAGCCGCGTGTGAAGGGCTTCGCCGACGCTGTGGGCCGACATCGCCGGTCTCGTTTTGGAAGACCGACCGTCGTTGCAACTCGCCGTCAAGGAGGGTTGTCGGATACGTAGCAACACAAGGGTTCATTGGGATAATACAATGTTACGGAATTAGATTACAATGTATTGGGCTTAATTGCTTAAGAGAATGTGCAAAAAGCGACGTTTGGGGGCGAGGGACTTTTTAAGGCCTTAGCTGAATCTATTACAGGCATTCGTTAATCATAAAGTGAATACTGAAATACCATTGTACTTGCTTAACCAGGTATACCTTGCAGGATGGTTAATCACGTCTAATACGTCTCCCAGACTTCTAAAGTTAGGGTGTTAAATTTTATTGAGAAACGAGACAGATTGATACAATGATTTTTAAGTAGCTTTGGCATTCATATTGTCAACACTCCTTTACTCCGTTGTACGATTGTTCGGTTATTTACATGCTAACATAGTTTTCGTGTCTACAAAATCATAACTAGACTATTACGATAGTCAAGACCTTATATCCCGAGCTGAAAAAGCGATGGCGTACTTCATTCTGCAGTAGAATGAAATTTTATAGTCCACCATTTCATCGCGTTCAATGGTGTTTGAAAAAAATGTACTACTCAAAAAACTGCAATGTAGAGCTTAGAAAAATCCGTGATGACAGAATCTCATGAGCGAGGCGGGGGGCGGATCCAGAAAGTATTTCGGGTGGGGCCAATGTCTGTTCATAGTCCCAATTAATAGGTTTAAAATAATACTTGTTGATTGTGAGATTGATGTTTGTTTTGTTTTTTTAGTTTAAATGGTTTCATTATGAGAATATTATGGATGTAAAATTACAAATAAAAATTTTCGCTTGAAGGATGTGGGGTGGGGGGTCCTTAGGATCCGCGAGATGCTGAAGAAGCGTCCTCATCCTGCTCTGCCGCTTTTCTCCGGCCGTCAGCGTTTCGATGAGTTGGTGATGCGTTCATGTGTCACGCAGATTATGCGCGTCTCAACCGTCCTCCGAAAGCATAATTAATCTGCCTCCGAACCGAACACGTGGCGACACCGCGTTCAACAATTCAGGACAGCAACCGGTGGCCAGAGGCAGCAACCGATGGTTAGACCGAGAATCAAAATTTAGCTGTCCATCAAAATGTTAGCGCATGCACTGCAGTTGACGCTTTTCAATACGGTGAGACATGTAATGCAAATGGTTTTGACACAACCTTCAATGTTCATTCGGTGAACAAACATCTTATGAATTTGAAATACTTCTGAAATTACATCTGATGCGATATTGCAATGGGTAATATGCCCTATGCCAAGGGAATTTGAATGAAGTTAACCAAAATAGGCATTTCCAATCACAGTTTACATAATTTATGATATTTATTCCAATTTTAAAATTTTTTTGAAAATTATTCCATAACATACGTCGTCTCTTAAGAGAGTAAAACCTTCCTTACTCTCTTCCCATTGATGCCAGCACGTACGTGAAAGACAATCTTAGCTGAATAAAAGTTATAAATGATCGTCAAATTATTTTGTTAGACTACAATAATAGGTACAACTTTTGAATTCGTCGTCAAATAAGCGTATGCTTGCCACAAGAACGCATTCTAGAGTAAACGCTTTCTGAAACAGCGAACGCTGATAAAGCGCAAGTGGGTGCGATATCAACGTGCAGCAGGCTGGCTATGCTCGACTAGAAACTGTAACCAGGAAATGAGTTTATTTGTAAATTAGAACAAATACTTACAAAAACTAATAAATAGTGGATGTCAAACGCACACACCGGTTCACGTGATCAAAATTCCTAGGTCGTTGCCCTGACCAATGACACCTTAATGGTTCTTCATACTCTTTGTTTGAGGATATTGAATGTTTGTACAAGTACCTATCACGAAGTCACGTCAGGCATGGCTACAAAGAAAGAAGACTACAATTTTATTAATGAAATTGCTTCCACACTAAAAAAAGTTTCCATCGAAAACCCGCTTTAAAAAGCCCGTTCTCATAAAAAGTCTACCCATTGGGGGGGGGGGGTCCGCCCTCATTCGGCCAGCCTCGACGAGCGCACAAGCCACCAACTCTTACGTCGCGTCACACAGCCAAGCCGCATCCCACTTCCCAGGCGTTGCGTCGCCTCGTGCTCTATCCCAGTGCACCAGCGAAGCGCGGCCGCGTGTTAAGTTTCACGCGCGCGCCTCGTTAACATAGAAAGCACGGCATCGCACGATCTAATCGCCAGGAGTAGAATCTAGGCGAGTGGCAGGGAGACGGGCGCGGGGCGTGTTCCTTCCCCTCGCCGGACGCAAGCTGCGTAACCGACCCGCAGGCGGCCGCCGACTCACCGCCACACTTCGCCAACCCCACAGCCACCAACAGTGACGTCAGCCGCGTTTCCCCCTTATAAGGCAACATGACGCCCGCGACCCTCCCGCCCACGCCGCCCGGCCGGTACGCGATTGCGCCATCGCTAAAAATAGCGCTTTCGTCTTCTCCATGACGTCGGCGGCCGGTTTTGCGGTACACCTCGCCGGCAAAGAACGCTTTGCACCGGTGGGGGGCGACGAAGCCCGCCACCTCGGACCGCAAGGGCAGGGTCCATACGCCCGCTGCGAGGTAATTCTTTTTGGCCGGCAGCCGGCGACTCCGGGCGATGACGTCACCGCCGGTGACGCGCTGCTACTTGGGAGGCCCTTTCTGGCGCGCCCGCGGTCACGTGGGGTGGGAGCGGCAACTGGCGGGAACGCCGCCACGCCGCGCCTGACTCTCTTGCAGCCGGCCGGTGCGTTGTCGACGCCTCCGCCGCCAGCGACGCCGGCCGGCGTCAGGGTTGCCAATGCACCCCACGACGTCGACGAGGTTTACGCTGACCCAAATGGAGCACGGCCAACGCAAGCTGTTTCCATGGCGCTTCGAATAAACCGTGCCGCCCGCGCGACAGAACGTCCTGCGTCTAAATGCGAATTCGGGGGTGGAAACCAAACAGCGCGGCGCTGGAGTCCCTTTTTCCTTCCACACTTTTGGACGAGACTGATATTATACGCGCACGTTTTGACCCCCGAAATTACTACCCCTACTCCTCTGCCACCATTAGTTGAATGAACAATACATGATAGCAACGAGCGTTGTATACAAAAATCCGATAACCATAAATGTTCGCTCCCGTGGAATAGAAACCATTTTGCACCGAAAAACAAATTACAAATTCAAATTAAATCCAAAAACAATTACAAATTCAAATTCAATTCAATTTGCTCTCGTGTAATAGAAACCATTTTGCACCTAAAAACAAATTACAAATTCAATATACAGCTGTGGTTTTTTTTTTATCAAAATCACCAAACTCCCCACAACTTGCGAAGCGAGAGCTCAAGAACATGTGCGCGGTACGGCTAACGTGAACCAAATCACTCCCCGCCCGCAACACCGTGTTGACGCGGTTCATCTGCAACCCAAACCTGCTCATTTCAATTCACTTAACCGCAATGTTCGTTAATACAGTATTCTCTGTAACATATTCGTAATCGCACTTGATTCAACAATGGCATAACCAGAGGGGGAGCGTATTATGAGACTTCAACCCTCCTCCTCCTCCTCCGAAAGCCGATGAAACTATCAGAAATGTTTATTACTATACCATGGTGAGTCAAGTCATCCAATAGCTCAAATCAATACATTACAATTACAAAACAATATTCATTTAACATATTTTTTTAATAAGAAAACTAAGTCGCCGAGACACTACACCCACAGTCCCCTCTCTAGAAACAGGTTGCGCCACCGGCCAATAAAGAATATTTTTTCACTATCTTACTGCATTCAATTCATCTGATAAGCACGCCAATAGGATCGCTTCCATTTCAAGGATTTCTGTTTTCCTACATCTTGCACGTATAGTCTCCCACATCGGTAATGTTGCCCTCGTGCACAAGTCTGGCAACCCTGCGGCGTTGTTTACACGTTGAGCTAACGTCCGGTGCTCATGTCCGAAGCGAACCACGTTCCATACGTTCTCCCGTCGGAATGGCATACGCTTCCAAACGTCTTAACCGACGGCAACTGTCACTGAGGAATTCGCGAACACAGACCCTTTCTGCAAACGCACCGACGAAATCTCTCGGACTGTCGCAAGAATGAAAAACAGGTTCCAACATTATAATTACCAACTGATTTAAAATAACGACCCAACGACCAATTATAAATTAGTATTTTACAAACTGATCGTGGTATCTTTCAAGTACCTTCGGTACAATATCTTGGAATATTGAATTATTTAAACGTTGCTTCCCTCAAATGTAGACAAATTGCACCAAACTGGCATACAGTGCCTAATATTTTGGAACAGAACGAAGCATCTTAATCTTCAACCACCATGTGAACCTACTAACTTCCCTGAAAATGGAAATATTACTGATTTATACTAAAAGTAACATTGAACATCAGTTCTCGGTCCCTCTTACTTTAAACACAGCCGTCTGTGATGGTGGAAAACTTGAACACGTGTTCAAACATTATTATTAATGTTTTTACATAAGCAGCATATATGGTACGATGAAAATTTACAAAATTATGGTACATTTTCTAGATATATAAGCTTTTAAATGACACTATATAACTCGACTGTATGATTTCTGACTGCACTACATTTATTACTTGCATGGTGTAGAAAGAAAAATCCGAACACGCGTTCCAGTTTTCCACCATCACAGACGGCTGTGGCCTTCGTTAGTTTTCGAATACACCATTGATCATATAGCGTAGTTTTGTGACGTAAAATCATACAAAAGTATATACATTATAAAATGTACCATAGTTATTCCACAATTTTATACATTTCCATTTTACCATAATGCCACCTCCCCCATTACATACTTCAAACTAATGCATCTGGCAACACTGCTCACGAAACACATTGCAATCGACTTAGCTAAAATTGTCTTTACCTACTTACTATCTGCACAACTATTGCAAACGCGGAAATTTACGATTCCTTTTTCTTCCTCAAGGTATCCAAGTAAAAAACCTAGTTATCAATATTTCCCAGAGAAAAACTACGAGCATATTATGACGTATTTGCAAATCTCTTCTCGTGGGACGTTAAACACATTCTCAAACACTACGCTTGGAAGCATGACACCATCCTCGGGCATGTTGCAATGAGTCGAAGTCGCAAGACATCATAAATCAACACGCTTTCACACCACGCTGGTCTCAATATGCGCGAGCATTCTTAGAATACCCCAAAGGTTATGATTCCAGTAAACACGTGTGTCTGGGCCAGTTTTAATAAAAATGTGCAGTGTGCACACTTCAACAATGTATGTCTTGTACCGTGTTTAGCAAATGTTTCTAGTAAACATTCTATTAAACACATTCATGGAAATTGAACCCGCTCTCGTATCAATGAACATGCAATTTCATATTCCGTAATCGTGGCAAAATTCATTGAACACATCTGTCCCTAACGTAAATTTTGACAGAACATTTCCCAAAAAGAACTGTGATAGCACGTTACAGTAGTTACGTGGTGAGCATTAACAGGCGTTACCAACATTGCAAAATTATAAATTACAAAATTTTCCTGAAGTACAATATCCAAATACAGCATACAAATTATGTGCAATAAAGGTATAAAAATACTATCATTGTACGTAGAGCATTTTCCTATTCTCAAAATATCCAAATATTTCCAACAACAAAAAATTGCCCTTATAATTTAAATTATCACTTCTTTAATTAAAGTATTATTGCGTAGCGCAGACGCGTTACTTCTACCGTATTATTAGGCATGTCAAAAACATGCAAATACAACCACAAAAGAAATAGCTTACCTTTCCTTCATTGTATCTATATATTTTAAAAAAAGCTATTCTGCCATGGCTTCGTTTAGAGCTTCTACTGAACCGATTGTAGTATTTTTTCCTTTAAATGAAAGAATGTGATCCCTAGATGTGTTATCATACATTGTTTGTGTTGATTCACCAACATTTACGGTGTAAATGAATTAATTAAATCATTCTTTAGTAGTATGCTTAACAATAGTCAATTGTTTTCTTTCAAAGGGTGGCAGTTTCAAAATCGATATACACGAGTCCATAGATGTAAGTCCATGCTGTTTCATGTTTTGTTTTGATTGTTGAGATTTGTTTACAATTCGTCAAGGTTTAGTTTCAATGTAATAATTGTATTGTGGTGTTGACAGTTTGCATATATTTGTTTCTGTGGTGTATTTTGTAGAGAACATTCGCCCAGTGAGGTTTGCTCGGTTGTACTGAAGTAGCGAAATTGTTTACAGGTTATGTCGAATTCCGAATCTTTGTCCACGCGCCCCGCAAGACGCAAACGTACATTAACTGGACGCAGGGAAAGAAAGTCAGCGTAGGTGTCGTGATAGTGAGGTCATTTCGTTTTCTATTGGGTCATTGTCTATGAAATGTCAGTTTTGTTCTGCTTTGTACTTTCCATGTGAGAGAAATTCTGCAAACCAATTTACTCTGTGTTGCTTAAATGTGAAAATAAGTATACCTTCGAGCAATATGCCAGAAGAAATAAAACAGTTGTTTACAGGAGATGATGACACATCAAAAAACTTTAGAAATAATATCTTTCAGTATAATAGTGCTATATCTTTTGTGTCGATATTGCATTGCCACCGGGTCATGGGCCATACGTGTTCAAAATTTTGGGAACTCCTTATCACAGAATATCTTCATTATACCCTCAAGATCCAAACAATGCAATATATTGTTACATTAGTCTGGGTACAGTATTTTACATTTATCTCAGATCTCATCGTCAAATTTTGACGGGTTCTCACTAGTTTTATTTAATTCGTTAAGTTTTGAAATTCAAACAGCACGCCACGTGGTGTG
This sequence comes from Teleogryllus oceanicus, assembly GCA_964035755.1. Lineage (NCBI taxonomy): Eukaryota > Metazoa > Arthropoda > Insecta > Orthoptera > Gryllidae > Teleogryllus > Teleogryllus oceanicus. Next base: position 14,184,605 of record CAXIVR010000007.1, read on the forward strand.
CTACCAAACATCTTTCGCCAAAGCAAGTTATTTCAATCAAAACCACACGACGACAGATGACAAAAATTTATTTTTAAACCATTCTAATAATAGATTTTTAAAGCTAACCTAAGTACGTGGAAAACAAAATAAAAACATGAAACGGAAGCAAATCCCCGCGTTTAAGCATTTAAATCCATATGCACGCGCATGTTGCGCAAGGTACTGACTACAGACCTCTGCGCATGTCGCCCCCCCCCACACACACACACACACACAAAGCCATCTGCATCTGATGCCTCCTGCCTGACGCGCCGGCGCACAGTGGGTTTGCGACGATAGAAAGGGGAAAAAAACATTTAAAAACAATACTAGTGAAAGTTTATGTTCTTTACAAAAGTTTTTAATCAAGGTTTTATGAAAAAGCAGGTTCTGACTGTAGTACTTACAAAGGAAACTCGCATAAAACTTGGATTAATTTAGTTAGCAATTAATATATCATCTGCAACAACATTCTGCAAGACTTATTGCAACAGTTTATACTTTAAGACTTTCCGTAAATCTGTTTTGAAACCTCTAAACCCTAACGCTTTGCTCTCGTATCTTGTTCAAATCAACATTTGTATTTCCATAAAATCGGACAAATTTAATACGATAAAATGCTAATTATGCCCTCGTACACGTAAATGGGAGTAAGGAAGGTATATTGTTAAACATTTTACCTACACAGCAATGTTTCTTAGTTACAGAGAAATGTAGTTAGTAACAGACTAGTTACATTCGTAAGAAAGTCTTAACTTAGGAGTACCAACATTTAAGTTGTGTTTTTTTAAGTGTTACATGGCTGATATTTATAACAGTTTTCTGAGATACTCCTATCGGGTTTGGGAGGGCGGTCTTGTAGAGAATACTGACACTGCCAGTTACCCGTGAAACCATGTTTGACAGATCCGTATCGTGTAGTACAAAATCTCTCAATTCCGCCCCAACCCCGAGCAGATAAACATGAATATTTTACGTACTGTGTACACAGTATATTTAACATGAAACATCTCGTCCAATACTTAGGAAAATGTAGTTGCAATTGATACTTTTATCAAGGACGGGAAAAAGGAAAAAAAAAAAAAAAAAAAACGCTTCTCCACCACTAGCAACTTAAGCTTTCCGCAAGACGCACAGCAGGGTTAGGTATTTCTTCCACCCAAAATGGCATCCCTGCGGCACACCAAACGCGCTTTGCATCTCATTCTATCGCCCACTGTGCGGCGCCACAGGAGGCAGCTGCCGCCGGCCACACGTGGCGAACGCGCGGTCGGTCGGCCGGCCGGCCGGCCGGCGTCGCCGCGCCACCACACGCGTGGCTGCTGCCGCCGCCGCGCGCCAGGTGAGGCACGCCCGCCTTATTTTAGCCCCGCCCCGCCAGCCCTTCGGCTGACCCGCCCCCACTTTCCAACCCCCCTGCTACAGAGGCACGGAGCCATCACAAACGACCGTCTCTACGAATGTTAACTTTCTCCTACAATATATAGTATATACGTATTGCTGAAAAAAATCAAAACCGTCCGTGAAAACTCGAGCCAAAACCAAACAAAATATTTTCATCAAAATGGATTTTTCTTCATCGATCTGGTTAATGTTGCGGAATACAAAACTATTTTACTTTTGGGGGAACTTTACAAGAAGTCCGTATTTTCATCAAACTCATCACTAGTCAGCTTCAGGGATTATATTCACGTTTTGTTCCGGTCTCATTAATTATAATGCGAAATTTCAAACAATACGAATTTGCTTCTTGTGGGACAACCTATATTCCTTCTTTTTGGAAAATGTTTCGATCATAAACAATTATCCCTCATTTACGAGCAAAGTTATTACAATTTTAAACTAATGTTTTATTAATTAGTTACTTGCCTATCCATCAAGAAATAATTTTAAACAATTAAGAAAAGTTCGTTATAATAATTTAAATAATGTCGTTCGCACTCTTGTTATAAAACAAGAGGAATAATTCCGGCGCGTTCGTAAATATGCAAAATTTCTCAAATACAAAATGCTACCACCTGCAAATGCATAATAATTATTCCCAATTTTCGTGCAACGCGTGTACCAACGCACACATCAAGTGTGCCTAAAATGCCGCAAAGCAGAGGCGGAATATTGCACTTGACCCGCCACTACATTAAAATTTTAGTTCCCATTAATAATATTGTGACGGAGTAGTTTACTTCTATCAACAAATTATAGAAACAAGTTTATAAAATAGAAAAATTTAACAATAAAAAGCGCCGTTTACACTTACAACCGCTTATTACTTTTTCAGAAAGTGAATATTCATTCATTGCACCCACTGCCTCCCACTACACTTAATCCCCTAGGTAACTCCCTATGATAAACGACGGGGGCGTGGCTGGATATGGGCGTTACCAGGCACGCGATATCCGTACCGTGCATGATCGACACCCTGGGAAAGTCAAAAGAGAGAACAAATTACAAGCAACCTCGAGATGTGCAACTCGCGCCGAAAACTACTGCAGAATTGGCCTTTCTCGACAACTCGATACAAAGAAGCGAATTAAGATTTACCGCATAGTACGACAATTACGGAAGAATCCGACGGAAAATCAACTGCTCATTAATTGACTTTGTTTAAAAATGTGTTCCACGAGACTGCAAAATCCCGCGTTTCAACACTATGCTAAACGTTCTTACTGGCTCGGCCTCTTCCCAACATTAATACTTTCTTGACAACATAGCTGCATTAGTGACAAATGAAATTACGCACAACTGAAATTATGCTCTGCAAAGATAATTGGTAAGTATACAAACAACACATTAGTAGCGACTGTAACAACAGTAACTGTAGTCTAAATAACCGACTGTAACAACAATGCACTATGTGCATGGAAAAGAAATGCACGTAGCTCTACTTTTCAGAAATGTTACTTCATTCCTGCCAGCACAAGCATGCCAACTTTAAAGCAGAAACAGACCATATCACGCACAAGCTGAGCCTTCTACAGCTTAACACATAAATTTCCACTTATAGCTAAACCAACATTCAGAACACAAAATACTGAAAATCACACATCATTCTGAAACTAGTTTCAGGCACATCAATCCATTTGTGAAAATATGTAATCATAAATGTCCCCGACGTTTTCGTCCGAAGGCGTGCTGTGACAATCTAAATCGAGCTTCGGTTCCCACCAGACACTAAGATTCTTTCCCGTAACCACAGAAAACAATTAAACCTACGAGTGCCAGAAATTCCTATAATTGCCCAACTGCAAAATGCTAATCGCTGTATATGTTTTAGTCAATGTTCCCGAATTGTTATATGCGCTTCTCAAAAACTATAAAGCTGTCTTTATGCGGATGCATACAATACAATACGAGCCAGGAATGAATAACATTACGAAAATCTTATCAGAAATAAAAGGTGAACTATAGGTCGCCCTTCGGCATGAAAACACGGAACGTTGGTAACACTTGAAGGGTGAATGACCTTCAAAACGAGTTTCAGATACACGCCCACCACACCGGCCCTTTTGTTATAAGGGTGTAATGCTTCTTTGACCCACCAAAATAACTATCAGAAAACAAATAGGAATATCTGCGATTGCACATCGATTCATTATTTACATTATGATAGACGGAACTTCAGAGAATTTATGTAAACTATCAGGTCATTGATGCAAAAATGACTAGGATACAAAGAACGAATGTGAGAAACGAAATGGTAAGAAGTAAACTTTCCACAACCAATCCGCTTCGGGATTATTTTAAGTTCATGACCCACTTTCTGAATTCTCAAATACGCATGACGTCACTAATACAAACAAATCTCAAAAAAACATTTTCACTTTTCTTCCGAACTGTCAAATGGATTATCATTTAACCACGTATTGCAAAAGTAAACAATGTGGATCACCAGCTATAATAAGTTCAAAATAGAAATTGAATGACATTACACCATCTCCGGTAAAAGAAGTAGCTTAATGTTTACAAGGTGCTGACCTCGAAGTGACGTCACCTCCGTGGAACGACGCCGGCGTGACGCAATACACACTTTGCATCTAACGTTCATATAAGTGCAAGGCAAATTTTATAGATGTGCCCATATACTATACAGAAATTTAATAAGTTTAGCTTACACTGTATTATTAGAGAAATTGGCACGTTCATTCTCTCCGAGAATGTCAATCTAGTAAAGCTAACCTATCCCTGCGTAATATAATCAAAATTACAAGCGAATAACCCTCCAATTTCATTAACACATCGAGTATTCTCAAAAGTGTAATGACAAGCTACAACACTTGGGGGCATACAATTATTACACTATTAGCATGACAGCAAGCACACTGTTAACATGCAATGGTAAATACATTACGATCAATATGTACGCTGGGGCATACAAAATAGAAATACTTTTTTTTAAATAAAAAAAGATAGGAACTACTTACTTGGTTTTTAGAACTTCATTATCGTCCATTAATCGCCTGCAATCTATTTCCAATTTCGCCTTTTCTCTGGCCGTTTCGTCAAGAACTTTTCTTGCATCTGCTAATTCATTCTCAAACATAGACTTGAGATTTGTCACTTCCCTTGTAACTTTCTCTTCTGAACATTGGACTTCTCGTCTCAATGTACTATTTTCTTGCTCCAAATGCCTTACTTTATCAATGTAAGCAGCCAAACGATCATTCAAATTTTGAAGATCAGCCTTTTCCTGAAGCCGGCTATACCGGGTAGGGCTCAACGGACTTGATGGACGTCCTGATGAACTTCCCTGCGCGGGTGTTGATGTATACTGTGGAGTGCCAACGTTCGAAGACGTCGACGCTGCAGTCTTCTTCGAAGTTCTCGTGCTGGTCGCCATTCTGCTCCAAACTGTGATAGTATCAGCAAGTCTCAACACAAAACACTCCACACGCTGCACAGCACCGCACCTTGCAAAATGGCTAATGCTCCCCTCTCGCCGGAGTATGATTCTCGCTGTTCGCTTGTACCACGTGATCATGACGTCATGAACGGCCGCCTCCACCGCCACCAGAGCGCGTTCACAAAGCCTCGCATTTCTGTCAACGTAAGCTTTCGAAGAATACGAAGATAACAATGAAGTCATCTTATTATATTTCCTACCTTGTAGTATAGCAATGCTTTAAACTTATAGGAAGGCGCGCATTTGATATTTTCCTTCGTATATCATGCATTTTTTTATTCTATAAATTTTGCCAAAAAAGATGTCATACAGCATTGCTTTTGGATAAATTAATATTATATTAATGCCAGAAGGTAAATTTGAGAGAATACACTTTTCTAATGGCATATATTTTAATGTTTTCACAATAAGCAAATATACAACACTGGCAAAAATATGCAATGTTGCTAAAACAACTCGACACAAATAGGTCCCAGTCCCAAGCACAGCCAACAATGTTAAATGTAAATGAATTCCATCCACAGGTTTACATTTAGATGTTATATATACAATTGCCTTCCAGAAAGATGTCATATCCAAAATAGGAAATTGTCATGTTCTATGAGAAATTACAAATATTTGCATAATGGATAAATGTTTATTACTTACAGAAACTCTTGCAACTTTTCAATAAACTCTTTGACTTCACAATGATTGTAATAAAGAAGTTTAACTGGACCATGCAAAGAAGCCAGTAGCGACAATTTTGTATCACACAACACAGACAAGAGTACACAGAATGACAAAGAAGATGTATGCAACAATGAGATTCACTGTACAATAAAAAATTACACAAAGGAAACAATCACCATCGACTATACTTAATTATAATTCTTAAGTTCTCAAAACAAAACATTTCTAGAAAAACATACATAGGTAAAAAAGTACATTTGTGTTCTGGACAGAGGAAACTGCATAAAAAATTCTTTGGTACAAATAATGTACTCTTTTTCATATTCTCTATATTCTAAATTTATCTTGTACCTGAACAATACGACAAAATATACATGAGATTATATCATATAGGAAACAAAACAATCTGCTGACAAATTATCCATAAAAATCTATTCTATTACACAGACAAGCCCTGGGTCTGAAAATTGATCCTCACCACAAACTAAAATGAGGAGATTCGTAATAAATTGCAACTTAAAGTCAAAGCATGTAACTTCTGCAGTGTGCTGAATAAATAACCTGTGAAACTATACTCATATTCAAGGCACACCAAAACATATTCTTTGAACAACGAAGCATTGTTACATTGCTTTGCACATTTTTATCCAAGGCAAGGCACACTGCCACCCACATACACTCGTGAATATTCTTTTCACAACTCATTACTTTTCAAATAAACACCCTTAAGAAAATATTTTACATTGATTCAAAAACCAATATATCATTCCAAAATATGGTAGAATTTATTCACTGTGCACAAATGTACTCAGTTTCACTAAATTTGCTCAGCTTCATATAAATATCTTCCTACAGCATTTATAAATTTTGGAACATTACTCCTTGATGCAGATAGATTATAAACCAGCTAAATTAAGCTTCCGACTGTCAGGTAATATACAACATCAAAACTTAATATCAATCGGAAGCAATTCTGATCAATATAGAGGCAAATGGAAGGTATAAATATGGAAGATACATTGTATAAGACTAGGTAGCTTCTACAAAAGCAAATGAAGATTACGAGGAGTTCAATACCTCTAGGACAAAGAAAAGAAAAAACACTAACTTCTCGATTATGTGGGCATAGCCAATAATTTTTTTTTTTTTTTTAATGTTTTTTTAGGCAGTTTGGTAAAAGTTCATTCAAACACACATTCAAAGAGAGGAGCATCCTTAATGTCAGTCCTTCACTTTGGTACTTTGATTTCAATTAATAATATGCCCACTGTTCTTACTAACAATGAAGTTTCTTAAATACTAAAAACTTGTACCCATTTTCCCAAATTTCAAAGGTACCAAGAATAATGACAACAGAATAAAATACCTGGAAGACATAAATTGACAAACATATTATCACAATAACACACATTAGGTAATGGAGGATACACATTTTGCAAGTACTAAGAAGTACACATGAGCAATCTTCAGCTCACCATTTTCAGCAAACAATTATTAAAAAAAAATGTAGAGGAAATATATTTAGTAGCTTGTTCAACTGTGAAGCAACATTTACTCATTTACAGTAACTGAGCACAATTGGAGCACATGGCAAGAAAATTTACTATGAAACTATATTGAGAATTGTAATTCTATCATCAGAGAAAATGAATTTTGAGATCACAATTTTAAGCATGTGTACTAAAATTTTTTTCTCTCATATTCAACACTTTCTCAAATTGATATCAATACTGAACAAATGCATAGCTGAACCTCAAGTTTTGCGGTCTTACCCTACAGTGGAATATAAGAACAGACTGAAAATTCACTGAAGTTTTCTTGAAACTAACTACAATAATTTGGAATGATATACATACATATTCTGATGAATACATTTGGGAATTCATTAGAAAGTCTGGCGATGTTGCATATATGAATATAGAGATATATCAATATAACTGTACATACACAAAACTCAAAGAGATTGATTTCAAAAAATTGTAAAAACTAGGTTCATAGCTTTATGTTTTAACATAAATATTTTCCACATTTAACTGTCGTAGAAAAACTATCCACTTCCGTTGGTCAGAAACTGGAGCACGCTGGTTACAATTATAAGCTTTTTCAAAACAGAATGGGTTTGTCCTTGCACTGGTCTATAACGTAGGCCGTGAAGCGTTTCAGGAACTTGGGATATTCTCTCTTGTAAACAGCTCGAAGCACAGAGGCAGGGGCCCAACCACCAGGGTTGACTGCAAAATAAAACACTGAAGTAGCACCAGCATCATATTTTAATTTCACTACTCTCTGATACATTCAGAAAATTAATTATCTTCAATAAAGTAATTGTAGGAGGGGGTTCAAAAACTTTAATTCCCAATTTAAAAATTTTCAAAAGGTTGCAAATTGTCCTGAAAACAGGACCTGCACCGTATTATACGTATAAAATAAATGATAAACATATATTGCTCTATTAGAGCAAAAATTTTCAAGTAAATAAGGTCTCTTACATATAATTAATTAGAAAGTAATTAAATATTAATGTTGCAGATGCATGTAATATCTGTAAGTCAAAATACAAAACTACGTAAGAAAAATGAAGACCTGCAGTTGGGAACAAACTCTGGTTATCAAAACATGGTTTCCCACAACTAAATCAACAAAATAAAGTTAAAGTTGCTTCTTTTACAATAATCTAAAAACCAAGGGGCATTATGTACTCTTGACCTAAAAAATTATGGAAAATTTGGATAAAATTTTAATTTTGATTTAAAAATTTGGAGCTTTTTTTCATAAAATTTCAAAACTGTCTTTGAGGGATTCTTATAAAGTAGCCCTAAAAATTAATACCTATATCCATTTCAAATTGAAGGAGCCACAACATCAACTAGATTGAACAAAGACTATTGATTTTGGTTTAGATTCCATGAATGTTTTAGGTGCTAGTGTACTTCACGAGATGAAATGCCGAAAATCACTTATGGTATTAAAGAAGCACAAAATGTGAAATCTGACTACATTATGCATTTCAGGAAGTAATTTACTACATAAAGGAGCGAACCAAATCCACTTTTGCAGTATTAGGGAGCCCCAAAATGAGTTTTTCTGTCAAATAGCATTTTTACCCTGCAGCATTACAATACACTCTCTTTAATACTAATTCTCTACATAGTAATATTAAAAGGAAGTTAAAAGTAACTGAGGATTTACTTAGTTATCTGACATATTACCATATTATATACAAATGGTATAAGTGTTATATTCAAAGTACTCTTGAAATCGACTGCTGACTATCATCCGATTGCAGAGTAATGAGGGTCACAGAAAGTCAAGAGGACAGGAAAGCATAGATATAAGCTTGACAATAAAATGCAGATCAGTCTACAAAATCATCCCCAAAGCAATATTGAATTGATAATTGTGTACTTACAGAATGCCCAGAGGCAAGTGAAATTAATAGCTGATGAATGGCATGTTAATGACAATGGCAATAAAGAATCCCAGTGAGAGTTAAAATAAACAATTTTGATAGAAGTTGGGCTCAATTTCTTTTTAGAAAGGAGAATGCCAAGGCAGAGGCTATTTTTCTTATGCAATACTATACAAGGAAGCGAAGTTCCTGAGAAAACAAGTTTTTCCTCCGAAGGTGAATGGGAGAGGACACATTGTTAGATATAGGGTCAGATGAAATCAAGGAAGTAATAAAGACAGTAGTGGAATTAGAAATAATTTTCCAAAAGTGGAAGGTTTGGAAGAACATGATCTACTAAATGATAAGAGTCAAATCCAACTGCACAGATAATAGTTACCAGTTTCACAGTACACCTTCCCACAAAGTATAGCTGGAATTTGTTGAATTTTTAATTTTTCATGAATTCATAATGTACAAGAAATAGAAAATCACTATTTCCATGCAATTGAGTTCAGAAATTCTGTATTAAAATAAAAAGATTTTTATAAAGAATTCAAATGTTCAGTCAATATTTTAGGTGAAAAAAAGTACTTTAACAAATAATTTACAACAGAATTCTTGAAAAGGAAATCAAGTTCTTCAACTGATTACTAGGTAGAACTAATTTAGTAGAATGTGTCATTTGCCCCATTAAAACGTCTTAAATGTAAACAGAGGTCTGATAAAAATGAAAGTATTTAAATACCCCTGATTAGAGGTTACAGTTCAAGACTAATGTAAAGAGATTAAACTAAGCTGATAACAACACTCGCAGAACCTACAGCAACTTGAACAGAGGCACATTTTCAAACCAAATAAAACGAAGAGTCATGGACTCTCAAAAATGGGCAAGGAAAGAATGATTTATGAATACTAGCGAGTAGTGTAAATATACTGAAGAACCACATAAAATAAGTCAAACGTTATACAAAGAAGACGAGTTATAAGTTTTAGGCACAGCGATGTATAAATATATATGAAAAATACAGGTGGTATAGAAGGAACAACGAGAAAAAAATAAGGTGGAAGACCTAGGGGTAGAGCCTGGGCAGTCCGGGGAGAGAAGTTTGGCATTAATGGGTGCGGAATATATAAAAGGAAAAGATCTTGGTGGTATATAGAAAAGGAAGGAGGAGATTGAACGTTTTATGAAAAAGATAGAGAATTGTCGCGACGCAGAGACATGACGCGACGGCACAGAGCAAGAGTATTTGCGAAGATTGCACGCAAAGATGGCAGACAGCAATGAAATGGACTTCAGTTGGCTACCAAAACATCATAAGGTAATGTGTAATTGTGATTTTGTAAGTTAACATTATGTTCATTTTACTGTTATGAAAGGAAAAAACAGACTACTGAATCTTAAGATTACAGGCAACACCAAAACTGATTTTAAAAGAATCTCCAGAGAATATTTCTGCTTCATAGGAACAGACCGTCACTGTGAAGGTAAGTTAGGTGGGTGTAAGGGATATTTCATTGGCATGCCCAACGTGGAGCATATTTGTTAATAGTATAATATTGTTGGATATATTAATGACGTATTTCAGTAGGAATAAAGAGATGGAGCACAACTCATTAGTGAAATACAAATTTAATGATCTCTAACTCAAAGAAGAACAATTCAAAAATCTAAATCATTTGTCTAAAACATTCGTTGTCAAAGAAATGAGGAATCATTACTAAAGATTTTTGAATATTTAAAAGTATATATATATATATATATATATTATATATATATATATATATATATATATATATATATATTATATATATATATATATATATATATATATATATATATATATATATATATATTATATATATATATATATATATATATATATATATATATATATATATATATATACACACACACTCACACATGAAACTCTGGTAAAATCAATTTCCTTGAATTACCATATCATAACATATGTATTACACACTATGGTGGTCATAATTCAGCAAAGTTAGAATTTGTTTTTATCTTCCCCTCACATCATATCTAAAGTGAGAAATAATATAGGGTTTAGAACAATTCTGATAATAAATAATATTAATAATAATAATAACATTAATAATAATAACAACAACAACGTTCTTGATGAGCTATGTGGAGAACATAGAGAAAATATAGACCACATTATCAGTGGATGCAGCTCTCTAGCATCCTCAGAATATACAAAACGACATGACGATGCTAGTAAAGTGGTTTATCAGCAACTATGCCACAATAATAACCTTTTGATGAGTAACTGAACACCATGCTATAAGTACACACCCAAACCAGTCATTAACAGAAATAATCACAAAACGTACTGGAACAGGTCCATCATAACAGATAGGTCTGTATCATCAAATAAAATGGATATTGCATGGCATGAAGAAAAACAAAAAGGTGTATCTGATTGATGTCGTGGTCCCGTTAGCTCACAGCATCCCAATGAAAAGAAGAAAAAAAATTCTAAAATATCTGTGGCAAATGAGAAAGGAAATGTGGCGCGACGTGGAAATGGTGACAATTGTACCAATAATTCTAGGTGCCACTGGTGGAATTCTTAAGTTCCTGCATGAATCCCTGGCTGAACTGCAACTGAAGAAGGGGTTATACATCCAGATGCAGGAGATGTCATACTAGACACGTGTAACATCGTGAGGAAGTTTCTGAACATTGATGGTTGATCCAGTGCTGATTATGACAGTTGGAACTTTTCATGGTAACCAAGAGTGGAAACAAGTTAAAATGTAATAGTGATGATGATGTGATGATGATGATGATGATGATGATGATGATATAATAATATTTTTCAGAAAGATTACTCAATATTAGTCCACATCACTAAGCACTTGATGGCTAATTAAATTTTAAGTGTGTGAAATTGTTTATAGCCCAATTGAAATTGAAATTTATAGAATTGTGCAATCAATTGTTAACAATGAAATTTGAACAAAAAAAAAAAAACTTTTATTCACAAATTATTCACAATTCTTTTTATCTCATCTTTTATCTATTGTTTATTTTTTATTTTTATTTGTTGAAGCTCTTCATGGTTATTAAAACAAAGCACCGCCTTGGTGCAAAGAAGTCTTTTTTATGCACATTTTTCAGAGGTTTTAAGAAAGATTTATCTTCACACTTTTAAATCCCAAAAATAAAAACAGGCAGATCACAATATAAGAAGTTGTACTCACCTACTGAACAATAGGTTATTTTACAAGTGATATTATCACGAGTAATTTGAGATCCTTCTTTAGGTGGATCTATAAAAGTCTGGCAGACTAGACATATAGTGAGGTACACTCGAACACACTTCCCAATATTTGCCTGAAATTGAAGATCGAGTAGTTATGAATAACCATTACACTCCTCCCACAAACAATTAAGGCATTGTACAAAATTAAATGAATTATGGAAGCAATATGTATTAAAAATTTACATTTGCATTATTCACATTAAATACGTAATTTATTAAGACTATCTTAACATATATTAGGATTACATTAAAACAGAATTGGATTATACTATCACATAGATTTATTTACCATTAACTACCTAGTTTCTTCATTGTGCCTCATTTTTACAAAAAGAAAAGTTTTCGCAACTTCTCTTTCAAATAAAATTGATTACATTATTATCACAGAATGAAAATTATCAATTTTTTTTCTTACCCTTTAAAAGATTTGTCTTCAATTGATTAGTAGTAAGGAAATAAGAATATACAGAATATGATATCAATAATCAGAATATGATGTAAATACTTTTTAAGATAAAAGAAATATTGACAAAAAGGGAGTACCATTCATAAAAATTGAACAACTGGAGAAAAAAGTAATGAGAAGGGTGGACTTAAGTTTCGAATTTTAAACATGAAGTGGTGCTAGAAAGGAAAGTCCGTAGATGTATTTCACTGCTAGTGACCAGCAGCAGCAGCAAAAAATTGCAGCTGAACAAAATCACACAAAATGAACTTCCAAAAAGTAGTATGCCCACAAATGAGCAAATGAAATACTCTTGTACAACACTACAATAATTGAATAATTAATGATTAAATATCTTCATGAATTCAGTAATAACATAGTATAACTTACACAGATACTCAGTAAAACATTCTTTACACATCAAGAATATATGATAAGTCGCTGTTCCATAAAGCAACAGGTGAATAACAAATATTTAATTGCTGAAGCTTTCTTGGAGCCTTTCTGACACATGATACTGGCTATGTTGTAAACAATGAAGCAATGGGTATGAGCATTCAATCAGTACACACTCCGAGAATGGGCAGAATAACACAATGAAACATGTATTTGCATTTTACATAAAAATTCAAACTTTCATTGTTTTTGGATTTTTCTTTCCTGGGTATCTAATGAAAGCACTTGGCTGGAGGTTGCATAGTTTCCCTTCAATTTACCTGCTTACATTTGAAATCAGTACCATAGAAACTGATTACGATTTTTCTCACCCTATTGTCACCACACACACCTAGATTCCTAATTTCCATTGCACACAGAAATTGAAAAAAAAAATTTAAGAAATGCATGCAGCTTCCAACCATGTGAGAGGTAGGGATGCAACACTGATGACAATGTTTTTGAAACATCAATATGTTTAAAGAAACACTGATTTATTACAACTGATGTTTCTTTAATATCAATGATTTTATCTCTACATTTGTAAATTTTCAATGTTTTGTTTTTGAAATGATAAGTCCCATTATCACAATTTTGTTTAAGTTAAAATAGGAAATGTTGCCAACTCGCATGTTCCAATGAAGTGAACAATATTTGTACTACCCCTCGAGCACACACTATCTCGCCAGAAAGAGAACCCCTATGCACTGAGAGCAACACCTTTCCTCATATTTTGCAAGTGGAGAGGCAGTCAGTGCATTTGTGGTAGGTGTAGGACATCAACCTTCTTCCCGTATGTGGTGAACTGAGAAAGCTCTGTTCCATTGCGATGACACTGAACATTTAGGCTTCAGGTCGAGTTTTGTTAATTTTTCTTAATATTTAACCGAATAGAAGTAAAAATAATAAATATAAATTAATAATCTTTGCTAATGTCATCTTAAATTCTCATATGCACAGCCGCTGATGATAAAGGCTACAAAACCATTTTTAAAAAATATGTTGAAAAACAATGATGTTTTTGAGGTGATGTATTATTAACATCAAACTTTTAATTTTGAACATTGATATTTTAAAACATTGATGTTTTGCATCCCTAGTGAGAGGTGCCTATGGTTTTCTTATGTACCCAGGACCTCTGAAAAATCCAAAAACCTTTAAACAGTATTGATTTTTACTGAAAATTGAATAATACTTTATTGTGTTATTCTGCTTACTCTCATTCTGTGTGTACATCCGAATTCTCATCCTCAGTGTGTCCAACCCAGATGAAATCATGATACAGTTGCTATTCATATTTTCCTTTATGGAGCATCAACTTTTCTGAGATTCTTGGTATGGAAAGAAATGTACTGAACATGTGTTGTGCTATGTTATGTAACTGCAGTATTCATGAAGACTGTTTTTTTTATTTTTTTTTGTTGTTTCGAGCGAATGTGTGCTAATTATTGGAAAGGAAATATTTTGTGCTATTTTGTTCTGCAGCATGTCTGCTCATGCACTGCACTAGTATTAATGTGACAAAAACCAGAATAAATTACTTACTCGGAACTCGGCATGGTCTGTAGAATGATTACAAACAATCCATATATCATGGCCATCTCTGTCCTTGTCATCTGGTACCTTCCTCATGTGTGACCAGAACAATGCATCACGTTGGGATGCAGGCCATATTCGTTTATGCACTTGCAAAAACACCAGTGTGTCTTCAGCTACTGTTTCCAATATAGTCATCTGTTCCAAAGTAGCTGTACAAAAAGAGAAAAAAAACTTATACAAATGTCGCCCAACCAACTGTTCTCAAAAAACATGAGAAAAATTATATCTTATAATTTCTACTGGAACTATAAGAAGAAAATATATTAAAAAAAAACTTCCATTATTAAACATATTCATGTAAAATTCTCAGCTATAAATCATTGCTACAGAGGAATTTAAATTAAATAAATATACATATTTTCAATTTCAAAAATTAAAGTTACACCAAACAACGTCTAATTGTGAAAAAGTTTGTTCCATTAAGAATATTTTTGTCACTCATCAAAAAATACATTAATTGTCCCAAAAGCACAGCCATTTTAGCAGCAATGGGGGCCCTTGAGCCTAGGTTAATTGGGAAGCCCCCCGTTCTTACTTTCACCAATCTCCACATCCCCAATTTCAAAGCTGAAATATTAAGAAAATCCCATCAATTTACATTGCAGTTTGTAATTTTTAAATATTTTAAAAGTATTGCTTGGTGTTTCAATTTAATACTATTCATACAAAAAATCTAAACGTTTGTGAAAGTAAGTGAGAATAACAGATTTATAATTATATTGAAAAAGACTACAAATTAAATAAAGACATGTTTTGTTTAAACACTAATCTTCTCATCACTGTGTGACTCTCCCACATCAACAACATTCCTTATTATAAATATTATCCAATGAGGCACATCACTCCGTCATACTAATTTTTTTGCATGTAGTTAAATCATATCACTTTTTTGTTTTTTTATTTTATTTTTGAACAATTTAATTTGAATATGTTTTTAAGAACATGAAACCAGATGTAGCAAATTTGAAGTTGAAAATCAACAAAGAGAACATGTGGAGGGATTGGACTACACACCTTTTTCCCCCAATCATTTTGCTTTACTTTTTGTTTGTTTGTTTGTTTGTAAATATCGCATCTACCAAAATAGCAGATACCATAGTGGTCGTCAATACAACATGCCTACCATTTCCCACATTTCAGTGATTTTTGTGAAGAGTATACTAGATTGAACAGAGAGGTTCTGGTAGACAGAAGAATTATTGTTGGAGAAAGTTGTAGAAATCTTAGCTTCGAGAAAATGAAATAGTATAAATAGAATTATAAACAACAGTTTAGCAATCTCGTGACTAAGACATTTAATGCATCTACTGTTTGGAAAACCAGCCCATTCCAACAAAATTGTGTAAGACACAAGAAAAATATTAAGACATTATTTTGGAAATTAAATGCAGAACAATAAAAAAAATCAAACACTTTAACACTGTAATTGATTATCTTTTAACACTGTTGACTTCACTCTTACTTACCTACATTACAGCTCTGCTTTATTAAATATATCGCGAGACTATAACCAGGTCAGACAAGATATAGAGGAGAGGAGACAAGATATATACTCTACGAAGGGACCTCTTTGACAGGAACCAAATGAACTCCATGCAGGGTGATGACATTGCAAGAGATGAAGCTATTAACAAATGAGCTAACTGTGAACAAACCGACAAACTAAATGAGTGCATGAACATAACCTGCAGTTATGTTGCCAGCAGTGGTCAAGCAGTAGCTGTCAAAGGAGTCCCTTCTCAGAACAATCTCTTCATTTCAGATGACAAAGAAAGTAGATATCAGTTACAGAAGTGTTTGTTTAGGGCTGAGAGTTATATTCTTTCAGGGAGATCTTGTTTGGTTGTTTTTTTAAATTGGATAAATGTTGATAAGCTCAAATTTAATGTAATTTAATTTTTTTAAACTGCGACTGAAGTGCAATATAAATCATACTATTTTCCTGTTTCTCAAGTACGTCTTTATTGTTGTTGGGATTAAAGTAACAGCACAAAATAAACCATATATGAATTAATTCTTACTCTCATGTTCCCCCTGACACCAGAACAGCCGATTGCAAGAGAGGCCAGGCAATAAAGAAGAGCAGTGAGGATGGAAAGTGAAATCAGGCGATGTTTCACTTTCTGAATTCATTATCTATCATCTCTGCTTATTAAACAGAGATTGACGACCCTCAAGCTATCACATTAAGGACCTAACCTTTCTCCTTCATGAATAAAGCTCTACTTAAACCCCTTGTCATATAAATATCTATTACAACAACTTTTAAAATACAGATCGAAATTTCAGATGGTTGAAATGTATTTCCCTAAACTTTTTTTATCTACTAATTTTACAGAAAGGCAGTAATGTTATAAACAAGTACATCTTACTAAATCAAGGGAATGATATCTTTTATTTTCAACTTTATACTTAAGAATTAAAGAAGTAAAAACTCCCAGGTATGCCACATTGTTTATGATATTGTTTTCAGACCCACAACAGCGACTACAGATATCGTTTTTAGATCTAAAAGGGTGCTTTAATGTACGAGCAGAGACTAATCTATTCAATGATCATAAGTTCATGCAATAGCCAAAAATTGAAAGATTGAGAGAATTCATATTTATATTACAATCTTTCTAACATTATGAGTGGGTTCTGTATTATTTTTCAATCTTTCAATGCAACATCTCCCTCTATATTAATAGCACCCAGTAGCCACTTCCCCCTTCCATTTCTTAGAATTGATGTGATTACATGTTGTCAGGGAACCACACTTCAAAGCAGCACTTATTAACTGCATAAATCTACAGTGCCAAAATCAAACCCTCATTGTCAACGAAGGCATATTGAATCATTTTTTGGGTAAATAATGAGAAATGAGCAACAAACTGTGCACACTTCCTGCCAAGAGAAAATCAACTGGAGATGAAACTTTTAACTTCTATAAGTAAGTGATTGAGGAATCTGTACTTTTGAAAAAAAAATTTGATATTCAAATCATGAAAATCTATAAAACAATTATGTTTTGCTGAACTCTGGGGAAAAATCCATAATTAATCGGCTCTGAATATGACAAACTACAAATTTAACCCCCTCTCTCCCCCCTTGTGTTATACGTTCTGGAATTCATTGATTTTCACTTCCATACAATTCATAGGGCACTGTAAGCAAGAATCCTTGAGCAAGAATTCTTCCTAACTTTACCTCCGAATTCATTTAAGAAAGCCACACATCAGATTGAATCTTTCATTCTTTCCCACAACCTCTTCATTGTAATACCATATCGATAAGCCACATCCTAGGAATCTGAAGGCCTTATTCTATCTTTCTAATAGAGTTTACATCTTGGAGTGGTTGGAGACCTTAGAATGCCACAGTTTTGGTTTTACTTGCCGATATTTTACATTATGCAACTTTTATATATGACACTTATAAATTTTATATACATATTTTATTTAGTTTGTTTACAGCTCTCTCTCTCTGTTGTTGGAAACTACAACTTTATCATAAAAAAAAAGTTAATAAAACTATTCCTTTCAAGTTGTGACTGATATTAAGATCTCAAAGCTGTTTCAGCTACTCCTGCACACTATTGTCAAGACAAATTAAAAAGTATTGGTGATGTAAACAACCCTTGTCTAACACCTCTATTTGTAGTTTACTATTTGTAGTTTACTGCCCCATATATTTATCTTATATTAACTTACATACATATATCAACGGTTCTATTTAGGTGAAGTAGTATTGCTCCTTAACTCTGGCTCTTGCCTCCATAACATTTCAGAATTTACTTTTATTAGGGATGGAAAAACCCAGAGATTTTTAAAGCCCTATCCAGAGAGTATTTTTTGGTTTTATTACAAAATATAATCTTTGTAATTTTATTGTAAAATACTGAATTTCATCATTGAAACAGTCAAACTGAAACACATTCTGAACTGCCTAGTACAAATACGCATTCAGAGACCCTCCTCTACAACACACAATCCCCTACTTTTAAGATTTCCAACTTCTAATCATTACTGATAATAAGTTTTCTTTAATGTCATTATGCTTGAGTAATAAAGTAATAAAAGCACAACCTTTCGCAGTTGCAAAACAAGCTTGGATTTTACTGTAACATTATTTTCTTTGTTGTGGTGAAATTGGAGTTGTCAATGCTACCTAATGAAATTTGCATTTTATTAACAGTTTACTATAATTTGTATTCTGTAGTTTTACATTTTTGTTCGTATAAGTACGTCGCAAGTTTCTAATTAATACTTTGACATTAAGTTTTGTTCTTTATTTGAAATAATTTAAAAAATCATTAAAATATTTCCATGGGTTTTTGTGTCATTATCAAGTCGTTGTTCTTTGGTGTGTGTATGTGGGTGTTTGATGTGTGTGTGGCTTGGGGGGGGACCATTTGAGTAAATGGTATGTCTGAACAGGATTTTCCCTTCTGAAATCGAGTACAAACAACATCCTGTAAGTACAAACAAAAGCATATGTATTTTTAATGATGTTGATTCACACTATCACTGAGTTTAGATCATATGATAGATTTGTTGGGTGTGTTAGAGATGTTGGAACAGTTGAAAAAAAGTTTTCCGTGTTTTATAAAGGCTATTGCACTCATAGACATTTGGAATTATCATATGACAATTTGCATTATTATTTTATTTTAAAATAAAATGCCTTTCATCATTAATTACTACTACACTCATCTTATCTTAAAAGTTTTAGCATTCCAAAAAACATACCCCACGTAGTTGCAATATTAAGACATCTACAACCATATTTACATAAATATAAGTTCACTGAATTAAAGATAATCCTCTAAATATGAAGAGGCTTTCTGATAATATTTTTTCACGTTTAACTTTTCTTTATTAATTTGGCATTAATAAAATAGCAAATTGTCTACAAAATGATCTTGGTGATAAGAATGTTAAAACAATGCCCGAGTTAACACCATTGCCTTATTTGGTGGTTAGAATCGAAATAATATTCCACAATGAAATATGCATTTTACAGTAAAATCCGATGTACATTCTAAAGTTTTGAGGAGTTTTACCTCATAACTAAGTTATAACTAAGATACAAAGAATACCTTAACATATATAATGAGATATTGCAGATAAGCACCTTATAGACTTTTGCAACTTATTGTTATGGCAGCATTTGAGTTTTTCGACTGGAAAAGCAATGTAAAAATATAAATGCTAATCTAATAGGCTTAATCTGTGGAGGTAAGATGACCCTACATTTTTAGAACAAGATATTTAGAAAACTAACTTCTTTTATATTCGGATCAATGTAGTAATATCTGATTAGGACCGAAAATAGAATCCTAAAAATTATTGGTTTCAGGCTCAGACTAAAAAAAATTTTTCATACTTATCAACCTTAAAAAACTTACCAAAAAAATGATTTTTTACAACAATTGATGAAAAGATAACCTTGTTTTCAAGGATTGTTTTGTAAAGAATCTGTACCAAAGAAGATGTACGGAAAAAATTGAACTTCCAAATTTCCATTACAAACATCTTGTGATGTGTGAAACTTTATCGTCATTTACACCGACTTGTCTCTTCAAAACATAGAACATGTATTTTACCCCACAAATGCTGTAGTTAATTATAAATCAAATGTTTTAGTTGTTATTCGTAAATATCGAGAGCGATGTTAATTTTGTTACAGCGTGTTGCGTTGCTAGAAATTTATTAGTGTGAGCTATTAGTGGAAATTTATTGGTGTGTGCTGTTAGTTTTTGCTGTTGTCAATCAGAAGTGATAATTACATTATTACATGCTAGAGCACATAATACTTCACTATGTCATCTCCCTATACACACAACAGTTAACCACCTAATTTTATTTGGACCTCATTTCATACAATTATTACTTAATACTTACTTTCCCACTCCATTCTAACATCAGGTGAGAAGAAATAATGGCACATTTCATGACCCGTAACACCTTTCACCACATGACATGCCTTCAGAGGATCAATGACGAGACCTTCGGATTCCTCTTCGCGGCGGTACATTTTCATTTCTCCCTCTTCAGCAAACAACTGCCAACCTCCTTCTCCAACACCCAATCTTGCATAGTGCAACTGTTCCATTGTAATACGATCAATCTGTAAAAATAAAATTATTTAATTTTTTTATTTCCTCCTTATTAATGGAAGAGTAAGTAAAGATTTATAAGATAGCAATGAAGTCATGCTGTAATTAATCATTATTTAAAAAATAAATAACTGCACTCTAATCTCCAAAATTATTAAAAATTAAACTATATAAAACAGAGGTTTTGTTTGGACACACAAGTAGTTCCCTGTAATACTTCAAAATAAAGTATGTCAGTAGCATTTTATTGACCTTTAAGTAAAACTTTATTGTTGCCCATTTTGCAGAGTTGAAGACATTTATACCTTACCAACAATAGTTTGGGTTAATATGCACTAAACATCTTTAATTATCCTTAGTTCTTTCAAATTATTAACCTGAACGTGAGTGAATGGCTTGGGAAAATGAAATTCAGGAGAAGCATACTTGGAATGAAAAGACATATTTTTGTGAAAACATAATATAATCTACCTTCCCAAGAGAAATAATTGAAGTAAATATTCACCTTAGTATATCTTGCTGGTTTAAAAAGTTTATCAAGAAATATCCTACATTAGCACAAGTATTTTAATATCTTTAGAACAAAAAAATAACTAAAACTGTGACAAGCTCTTTCTATTCAATGAATGTTCACAGACCAATGGATACTATGAAAAGATGAAACGTTTTAGAGATAAATTTCTATTTTAAGGCAAAATGCAAAATAGGCACCTATAATTTCACGATTATGCACTAACAGAAAAAAGCGGCCAAGTATGCACAAATATGCATTAACATTAATCCACATAGCATCCAATTTTAACCAAATGTCAAGAAATTTCACTTAGCCCTGAAGCAATATAAAAAAAAAAAAAAAAATTCCAGTCCTTGTTAGGACATTATATTTTAATTTCCAATGTACACACAAATTGAAAGAAATCTGTGTCTAGCCATACTAATGCATGTTAATTAAAAACATGTGGAATTATAAGTGTATCCCAAGCATTCAGTGTCAGGACACTAAAACATGAACCCAGTGAACTTTTGTAAGTAGAGCCCAGAAGTTTGGCAAAATGCCTGTTTTATTGTAATAATATTATGACTTATCAATATGAACCACTTAATCGTACTTCTGGAGTAGTTTTATCTTTTTTTTTCCTTTTAACTTATGATGCCATTTTTGTATTTTGCCTTTTCTTTCCTTTTTTGTCATTATTTTCCTTTTTCCTCTCCTGGTATCTATCTCCACTAAGCTGACAACATACCTACAACCCTAGACACCATGAAGCCACAATCAGGTTTTGTCACTTGGTGGAAGTGGAGGCCCCAGGGCCAGGTAATAAATATACATGAGAACGGAAGATGATAGCAGTCAATGTTTCTAAATGTTCATCGATTGTTTGCTTGGTTCACTGACGAGGAATCCCTTCCTATGTTTGAGTAAGACCTTCCTGTATATAATATACACTTCTCGGTGCTGGGATACAGAATTCAATTAATATGGCAAAGAAGGAAAATTATAATTCCTTTTACACTTGATGCCATTTCAAGATTTGAAAGGGAGAGCATCACAAGTAAAACAAATTTATACTCATCACACCAAGTGGTCAGATGCAATCAAGAAGTCAAAGAAATTATAGTTTTCTTCCATGTAAGTGCTAATGTAAATTTTAGAGTTAGAATGAAAATTTGAAACATTTGAATTATTAACTTTTATCATGTTTTTAAATGGTCATTTTTTGTTGTTTACATTCCTTTTTGCACCCTACTTTCACCAAAATTAATACATTTTACATGCATATTTTAGTAAAAACAAATGCCATTTTACCTGCCTGTCTTGGTTAAAATAAATGCTCAACATCCAGGCTCTAATTATAAGTGTTTTGCTTCTTCTCTCTCTCTCTTACCATTTTCAAGTCAAGTGTTTCATTTGAACAGAAAAAGTCTATGTCAGTGCTAGATTTCACGCTCTGTGCAAAATTGAATTTCAGGCCAAATCGAAAAATTCATAATTTTGAAACCTAATACATCATATAGTTGTTTCCCCCTCCC
This sequence comes from Teleogryllus oceanicus, assembly GCA_964035755.1. Classification (NCBI taxonomy): domain Eukaryota; kingdom Metazoa; phylum Arthropoda; class Insecta; order Orthoptera; family Gryllidae; genus Teleogryllus; species Teleogryllus oceanicus. The sequence goes on from CAXIVR010000007.1 coordinate 14,207,492, forward strand.
CTCCTCTTTCTTCATTGTAATCATGTTACAAATGACGTTAAATATTAATAAAAATATCTGTCAAAATTGGAACCAGGAATCAAATTATAATTCCACCTCCAAGTCTTGTTCTTCCCCTGATGCATTTCAGCGTCGGGTAAACCATTTGACACACTCCTTTTTGTCTTGTGCCTTGCGCTTCACGTATCTTAGTGTAGCTCTGCTCCTTTGACATATATCCTGTATATAGGTGTCCCTGTTCCTCTTGGCCTTCCAGGTGGTCTCTTTCCCTCTGGCCTGGCTTCGATAATTTGTTTCGGCTTTCTATCCTCTGCCACTCTGTCCATACCACTTCCGAGCCTTGTTTTCCATTTGCTGTAGTTCCTCTCTGATTGTATTATTCCTTAATCGATCTTTTCTTTTTTTCTCTACTATTCTGCGTAAGAATTTCATTTCCACAGCTGTGACTCTACTTTCTGTTTTTATGTGGCATACTTTCAGTTCCATATATAAATGTTGGTATATATACAGACTTATAAATTTGGAGTTTTGTTTTGGTGCCTACATTTATTCTTAGTAAGTTCTTATTTACTCGATAATACACAGAGTTTGCTTTCTTCACTTTATTATTCAGTTCTTCCTCATATTTTCCGTTTTCCAAAATTATTGTACCTAGATACTCATAACTTGTTACTTGCTCCATGCTTTCCTCTCTCCACTTGATGTTCATTTCTTCCTTTTCTTTGCCTATACACATTACCTTGCTCTTATTGATATTTATCTCCATACCCCTATCCTCTAGTGCATACCCCCCCAATTATCATCTCTTGTAGTTCTCTCGGGTTTTTGGCGAGCAATAAAATATCGTCCGCATACACCAATGCTTGTATCTGTACAGGTCTCATTTTCCAATTTCCAATTTCACATTTTTTAGTACTCCTTTTACTTTGTTTAATAACCTGATCCATAAAGATTATAAATTGTAGAGGACTCCAAGAATCTCCCTGTTTAACTCCTTTGCGCATTCTAAATTTCCCACTGAGTTGTCCATCTAGACTTACTGTACCATACACATTTTTATAAATGCTTTTAATTACTCTCATCATTTTGCCTGAAACCTTCGCTTTCTCCAGTGCATCCCATACTTCTTTCCTGGATACTGTATCAAATGTTGACTTTAAATCTATGAAAGCAGTGCATATTGTTTTCTCCCTACTCAGTGTTTTCAATTATGCTTCTTAGAGCGCAAATATGGTCTTGTGTTTGTATGGTCTAAAGGCCCCTGACTCCTCTTCCATATCTTCTTGCACCTCCGTCCTCAATTTTACTTCCACTATCCTGGAGTACAATTTACTTATGAAGGATGACAAACAAATCACCCTGTAATTTTCACAGTTAACAGCGCTCCCCTTTTTATGCAGAGGTACTATTATTTTTTCTTCCCATTCTCACGGTATTCTTACTTCTCTCCATATCCGTTGACACAATGCTGTTATCCACGTCCTTCCCGTTTTCCCAATATACTTCTTCATTTCTGGTGATATTCCGTCTGGACCCGCTGCCTTCCCAACTCGAATTCTTCTTATTGCCTCTTCTACGTCTCTATCCGTTCTGGAATCCTCTTCCACCTCTGCTCCTCTCCCCTGTGGTCTCTCACTCACCAGGTTCGATTCACCTTCCTCTCTTTCCCATTTCCCAGTGGCTCATGGAGTTCTTGACTCTCACTCAACACCCTCCAGTCACCAGTGGTTGTCCTGTTATTATCATTAAAGATGTTTTCATAATACTTCCTCCAGGTTTCTAATACTTCTGTCTGTTCTGTCTTTAAGTTGTTATTTGGATCCCTTATGCTTCTGACCGTTTTCTTATGTTTCCCTCTTAGTCCATTTACTACCTGCCAAAAATCTTTCTTGTTCTTATGGTACTTTTCCTACAATTCTGTTGCAAACATTTCCCATTCTCCGCCTTTGCCTTCTTCACTTCTAGTTTTGCTCTATTTCTACTTTCTACATACTTTTCCCAATCTTCTTGAAACCATACATGCGGAGTACACTTTCTTTTTCTTCTTTACCCATTCCTTGACCACCTCGTTCCACCATCTAGTTCTTTTAAAACGCGTATTTACTCTCTTCTTACCACATACCTCTATCACTGCTTCGAGCATTGTTTCCTTCAGTTTCTTGCATTCTTCCTCGATTCCTTCCCTAACCTGTCCCTGTTTTGTTTTCAGTCTTTCTTCAACTGCTTGTTCATATCTTTTCTTACTTTCCTCCATTCTCAATTTTTCACTTTTAATTTTAAAATATTTCTTAAAAGTTTAATTTTTGTTCTTTCTTAATATTGACCCAAATTGGGTATTCCCATTACAGGAGGGCATTACTGGTGTTTAATGGTATTTACTTGAGAGCATAGGTAAACCCCGCCAGGCCCAAGCACAAAAAAGGAGTATACAATGAATGAAAAATTCAATGCAAATTTTAACATATATGGAGTTATCCATTTTCTCTTGGAGCCTTTATGTCCAATCAGGCTTTATGCTGATGTGCAACATTAATATCATTATTTAACAAGTTAATGTCGTCTACTTTAATAAATTGCTATTGCACTCTGGTAAAGATAAAATCAATTAAAAAGTCATGTGAATTAATATAGTAGTGGTCTATAGCAGTAGAATGCTGATTAACCAAACCACACAAAATTATTTTCAAAAAGAAGAATGCACACTCAAGACCATCGAATAAAATACTCTTGTGTAACATTGCAATAAATTAAATATTTTAACAAAAATACTCATCAAGAACATGGCAGTAACAAAGTATAGCACAAATTGCAAAAAGTTAATGGCAAGCGTTTACTTTCTTGAAACATTCTGTCACATGACATCAGCTGTGCTATAAGCAGTGACACACTTGAGTATGACACTGAATATGAAATTCATACATAAGCGATAATGGAATTCTTTACTGCAACTTATAAAAATCACTTCAACAATTTTTTAATGTTCTTTGTGTGTGTGTGTGGGGGGGACATTTAAGGCCCAGCCTCCCTATTCCTAGCAAAGGCACTAATAAAACACATCTAAGAGCTTTTCCACAATTCAGAACTTGCATTATAATGGAGGGAATGGGAGGAAACTACCAATAATTTACAACATTACCTCTCACTTCCTGGAACAAATTTCCTTCACTTTGCCAGAGGTGTGTGTGGGTGCGTGCATATTTTCCCTTCATTAATAACATTTGTTGTGTTTCATGCTACCTTTAAAAAAATATTAAAGGAAGTCTGGTATTGATTTGTCAGCTCTCTGATTTCACAGTGATAAATCACAAATTTTAAAAATATTTCTCAACAAATAGAAATCAAGTCACTTTTTGCTGAATTTATTTTTTAAAGCACTAATATCTAGTTGTAGTGTGTCTCACAATTTTTCTTGACTTCTGCGATTCTTCTACAAATTCCCTGACTTTTTAATTCCTACTATTTTAATGCTTTTTGTTTTGATAGCTTTTTTAGTTTTCAAATTCTACTAATGATCAACCTCAACTTTAGTACCACCAAATGTAATATGTAGTTGTTCACTATGACAATTCTCTTTGTTTAGTACATTGTTGGCAATACATGCAATAATTATCCTCAAAAATAATTAGATATAAAAGAAAATAATTAGAATTCATTAGAAATAGGATATTATTCATTGTGTGTCAGTTTAGGCATATATCTTTCAGTATATTATGTACAATTTCATATAGCCTTTGGTTTTTGCAACATTAATCCTTTTCTTTTTTCATTTAATACCATGAAATTTTCATTTATCTTTTTCAATTCATGTTTCTCATTATTCATCAGGTATAGTTGGTTTAGCATCATGATACAACCAATCTGATTTCACAGATTGAAGTTCATAATGGCATGGTTCACTATTGGACAGTTGAAAGACTATCAAAATTTATACTAATAATAGTACATCAGAGATTCTAGTCATCTTCAATTTCTGCTTTCTTTTAAATATTGAGTTACGAACACTCCACAATTTTTATTATAATTCCAGGCAAGCAAGAACTTCATAACAGAACACTTTACATTAAAAATTAGCATGTTCATAACCCTACGTATATGGCAAAATATCCTATATGGAATAATCTACCACGAAGCCTCGAGTCCCAGTAAACAAAAAACTTCATACTTTCATAACTCTGAAAAACTTATTGATACATTTCTAGATGCTTCCTTTCTAAAGAAACCTCCCAACATGATTTCAGCAATTATTCTGACTATATATAAACAGAATGCCCCAATCCAATTGTACGCCTGTACTAGCCAGGTACCTGCCTTTGAAGCATCCCCTCTAACATGCCGTGTCACTGAAGCCCCTTTCTCGATCAGGTTTTTCGTCCAGTTTCCCTGATCCATTGAGCAAATGCTGAGATGGCCCCTTGTTTTGCTTCTGGACATAAATGTAATAGTATATGACTTTGTGTAGGGATCAGAATTTTGAAAATGTGCACAGAATTCACTTCTCCCCATAGCATGTAATACACAGTTTTAACTGTTTTTTGATGTAAAATAAATAAATAAATAACTAAAGTCATGAGCTTGACCACCATGAGCACCACCACCTTGCCAGCAGAAGAGTTGGAGGGCATGTTAAACACCTGATGACATCAGTGGTGCATTTCAACATTTCCCTCTCTCTCCCACCAGTTAGTTTAGTTTAGTTAATGCCTTATTTTACGTGGCAAGACTCGGGCCATGAGGCCCGCTCTTCCGTCTAGCCACGCAAATTTCGTTACGCTCCTTTCACCACCTAGCGGAGAAAGGAGGTATTATCGTGCACTGAAACTGGCGGATCTCAATTTTGCTCAGAGGTTTCTTTTAGGCTTGAGGATCTTTTACATGCAGTAAATCTACTACATGGGACAGCCGGCTTTACTTCCCCTCCGAAGGAAGGCGTACAAGGGATTTTTTCGCCCTCAAAAATCCACGGCTTCGATCGGGTTTGAACCCGCAAACTCAGGTACAACAGTCCGGTACGCTGACCGTTATACCACCGAATCCGCACCAGTTACTCTGCTTTCCTTCTATTGTATTTTGTGGTGAGCAGTTAAATTATAATTACTCTGCAGTTGTAGTTTCTTCCTTTCATACTAATACCTTCCAGTCACTAAACTACCAAAATGTGAAAGCCTCTCCTACGTGAATTACACTCCCCAACAGCATTTGCATTGGAGGAACATCGCATTTGGTGGCATTTCACCATTATAACTATACCTCATCACAATTGTTGGAAGACCTCAATAAAAATATTTAGTACAGTCACTAAACAAAATATATATAAATGTAAAAATGTTCATATATAAACAAATATTGATTGATTTGCATAGGGGAGCTCTCAATTCTCAAAACAAATCACTTTCATTACATTTATATACAAGCACAACAAAAGTGTAATTTTCAATCTTGTTTTAATATTAAATAATTTCAGTACATTTCTATACGAACATTTCATTGAAGAAAAAGAAAAGGAAAAAAAAAGGAAAAAAGGTGAATTGAATGTTCAAATTGCTTTGATAAGAACACAGATGAGATTTTCATTTCAGTTATTCTAAGAACAGTAATCTTTGATTTATAAAAGTTAATGCCACTTTTATTCTATTAATCATCAAATATGAATATTTTATACTCGCCTCTGGCCACAATTTATGCTGAGTAGCCTTTGACAGAGGAGCTTTAACACTTTGTTTACTCTTCATTCGTTCACGGAATTCTACATCTTCTTCAATCTTGTCCAGTCCAGTCTCCACAGCATCATAGAATTCCTCTTCGTTCAAAGTACTATGTGGCCCTTCCTAAAGACATATGAACACAAAAAAATAAATGAGAGGCAGTTCATGTGGGAAAAGTATATTAGAGAAAGTACACTTTGTTCCCCAGAGATAAAAACTTCTGTTCAAATTTTTAACAAATAATTGGACCTGTTAAGCATATATTTAAGACTATCTTCAACTTAAATAAAAGACTCAAAGAAAACATGAGGTCTATTACTTAAAACTTCAATAAGAATAATATATTTAGTAAATATAAAATTAAATATATTCGTAACATTCTTCAAAAATTTTCCAAGATGAAAATGTTTCAAAACTTTTTACCATTCAATAAAAAAAAAAGGAAAATGAAGTTTAAATTAAAACAATACAAAGAAACAGGACATGGAAAACATTGGGAATATTTAAATCAAACAACAAATTGCTTTCCTAAATATAAAGAATTGTATTTGTAGGTCATTTTTGGTTGAAGTTCCAGACACCTTCACACCAGAGTTGAAGATTAGAATACAGAAAGAGATTCCTTCCACCTTTGATAAGTAGCAACACATAATGTAGGCTTTTACTAGATAAAAATAAAGAATTAAAAATTCATTCACAAAAAGGTGATTCATTTAATTTTGTTTCTGGAAGTAACACACTGTAAAATCAATAACTATATTTTATTCACAATGCAATGTTAATACACTGATTTTTATGGTATTTATAATAAATTAATAATAAAAGAAGAAAAGGGAGAAAAACAGCCCTGGAGGTTGCTAGATATTTAATGATACCTTGTACTCCGAATTCCTTTGGTTGAAAACAAACACACACATAAACATATGAATAATATACAAATGAAAATACATAAACCTCTATTAGCACAATTTTCAAGATTTTTCCTGTCAATCATAAATGAAATTTCTCAGAAAAAAGCAAACAAACAAAACAACAAAAAAACAAAAAACAACAAAAAAACACATACACACAAAACAACACCATAACACAGGAACAAACACAAACCTCAAAATCAGGGCTGCTGTGTACAACTACTCGTGTACTAGCAGCTTCCTGCTTAGCTTGTCTGTACAATTCCTCAACTTTTCTTCTCCTTTCCATTTCCTTTTCCATTCGACGTCTCCACATATCTTCTCGTTGACCTACTACTTCCAGACAATGTTGCAATGTTGCAATTATTCCAGCAGTAGTTGCTTTGAATGTCAAAGCTTCTCCTTTGAAATCTATAGCATGATCACCATGTCGAAGGATTAAATCTTTAGAAATTGAAGATTCCAAAGACGCAGATAAATCTATAAAAAAAATATGAGACTTAAAGATCATAAAAAATAAGCCTCAGCATTTAACTAATATGTTAAGTATCAACAAAATTATTTGTGGAGGGAAAAAAATTGAGATTGCATTGTTGTGATTTCAATACTTTTCCCCCTTACACTACAGTATCGGGAGGAAAAGTAGAAAACAAGTATCATGAACTTTTTCTCAATAATTTGTCAACAGTTTGAAACTCAACAGTTTGAAAATAACACATCCAGCCAAAATGGAACAACACCATATGTTCTTAAAAATCACATTAGTGTAATCTTTTTTTCTAACAAATTTAATACATTCATAAATAGCTACAATGTGTGATACTTAAAGCAACATTCAGTAAATAATACAAGTTGAAGTAAACCTTCAAAATTGAATTACCTTTTGTGAAGTTGTTATGAAATTCTTCAACTGAATTTTCATGAAGATCTTTAAGGATTTCACTCCTTGCATCATCAGATCCTACAAAATGTTTTACTATTAATTAATATTAATGCAACTAACAAGAAAATATATAAAAATTCAACAAATGATTACCTTTAGATGATTTCAAGGAGGATGATATCTCTGCACAAGCATCAAAATATTTCTGAAGGGTCTCAATTTGTTGACACAATATGTCCCTGAAAGTTTCCATTTCAGCAAGTTTTTCTTTGAGACCTAAAATATAAAATTGATTTAATTTTAAACAATTCTGTAGAAGGCTAATGAATAAGTAAAGGTGACAATCACATCCACACACCTCGTCCTTTCTTAAAGCTGGATGTTGATGCTGTTGAAAGTGTGTTCGATGTAAGAGATATAGCACTTCCATGGCGTTTTAGATTATTTTCACTCCCGTAGCCTGATTCTGCCTATTGTGTTACAAACATATACGTATGAAAATTGAAAAATACAAACAATTACCAACTGTGATGTACAGTTGAGTCTTTGGCTAAAATAAAAGTACAAATACCTTGTAGGTTTCAAGCACATCAACCCACTGTTGTTTATCTTCTGGTGTCTCAGCACGCAGGTACCACACACAATCATTCACGGAGACATCAAAACGACACTCGTCAAACTCGTGTGGCTAAATGGAGAAGTTTAATTACAAAAACAAAATTTCTGAGGATATGATTAAACTTACAACTGAAGATGTCAGTAAGAGTACCATGGGGATTAAGCCTTCTAACCTTAATAGTAGCTTTAAAGAGGCTTATTGCGCCTCTGCATCCAAATCCAGTATCCTGTTCCGATTTATAGTATGAGAGTGTTCCATCCTTCAACACTATAAACCGACTCTGCCAACCGTGAATGTAGTTAGTCCACTTGCTAAGAACTCCTTGCATTTCAGGAGTCTGATACCCATTTTCAGAATCGTCGTCATCATCACTAAAGAGTACACTGTGCTCCTCTGTCATTTTAAGAATTGAGTTATGAACTACGAATACACACTGAAAACGTTCTCATGTACATCTTCCTACTGCTCTCACTGCACTTTCAATTTAGTCTGCTGATTCACAACAACCCATGACAGGCGTCCATATTGTCACAAGTGTCGTGACGTAATACACTGAGCATGCGCAGCAGAGCAGCGCCAGATTGTGAACTGAGAATGAGCTCAACACCACCTCTCCCGACGCGTATAAAACAAAGGTTTTTACAAAATGTGATAATCACTTAGCTGATAAGATAAAGAATATTATCAGACAAAGCCAAACATTCGTGATTCACTTTGGGTAGATCGAAAGTCACCAACATACAAGATTTACATGTGGCCTTCAGATGCCAATCGTATGAACTCACCTCGATTACGCGAGGTAGAAATTGTTAGGTTGTGCATCGTAAATTAACCACGCTTAGAAAACAAAGGCTTTGCAACTTCCTTATCTATTTTTATTTTCTCTCCATGGTACTGATAAAACACAAAATATATTGAAAAAATCAACAACAAAAAAGTCGTTTTAAACTGTCAACCTTGTTTTAAACTTTTATCAAAAAAATTAACCACCCCAAGAAAAGTGAAGAATTTGACAATTATATACAATGCTGATTAAACTACTAACGAATATATGAAAACATCTCTTCTGAATGACGATATTGACACTAGCTAAACACACCAAAACGATACTGGCATTCCATGAGTAACAAACGCGAAAGAACGTAATCGGATATGCAAAATCTCGCTGGCGTGGTCTGGTCTGGTCTGCGCGACGCGGCGCGGCGCGGCGGCGGGGGAGGCTAAATCCCGCATGCGTCACGTGGTGGCAGCGGAGGTGGCGGCAGGAGTTCCACAGCCGCCGGAACCAAACCGCTAACTCAAGGCCTGCTGCGCGGCGCGACCCAGTTATCGAGCGGAGAGGCCCGCACAACGCCCGAAGCCCGACGCCAGCCCTATCCCGACCCGTTCCGGCACGTCCCGGCACGTCTCGACTCCTCGGCCATCTAAAGCTGGTAGCACCCGAAAAACAAACACAATCAAACCATGTCCAAAATTAAAGGCTAATTTTAGGCTCAATAATTGCCGTATTCCTGAAGTTTAGGAGTTTTTGGATTTTCCACGATCGTGGGTGGGCTTTAGTCTAAAGCTAGACCCACTAAAAAAATCAAAAAAAAACTTCACATTCTTGGAAATAACCACCATTCATCGAAAATTGAAGGCTAAGTAAAGGCTCTAGAAATAAATTGCTCCAGCTCCATTTTTTTACAAAACTCAGGGATGTAGTAATTAAATTAGGTAACATACGTTGTTTTGGGCTAACACACACGAAAACATCAGAAAAATGTACGACACCCTACCCAAACTTTAAGGCTGATTTTCGTCTCTAAACAAATTATTCCTTCCTATTTATATTACAAAATTCAAGGTTTCGCAAAGGATCATAAGTTCATACGTTCTTATGAGACTAATATACACTAAACCAAAATCAGCAAAAGAGGACACCCTATCCAAACTTTAAGGCTAATTTTAGACTCTAGGAAATGCGGCCTCCATTTTCAAGTATGCATAGTTCTACAAAGCACAAGAGGCAACATACATTCTAATGAGCAAATATGTCTGGAAGGGGAAATTCTTGAAAGGGGAGTAAATGAGTAAGCCTGTGAGTAGGACGGTGTCGGATCTCGCATTCCAACTAGGGAGGAATATTGGGAACTTGAGCCTTTCATTTTGGCTGTATTTTCATTGACTTCCAAAACTGCGAAGTTGAATTTTCTAGGTGGGTGCTGTTAACTTAGACTAAAGCCCGATTCTTTCAACTGTTCCCACTACAAATCTAAATTTTCTTCCGTTTGCTTTGTTTGAAACGCTTACCTTTCATGGGGATACTGACTAGTAAAATAAGTAATGCTCTAGAGTTGCTCACCATTCTATGCACTATAGATTTTGTTTTTGTTATCTTATTGAAAAATTACGGGATGTCATTGAAAGGGTCAATGAGAGATATTAACCAATTCGGAAAGATAATTAGCGGTGATACGAGTGTTACTTAATACCTTTTAAACACGAGCTAAAATGAATTGCGACAAAACAGTTCGTGCATTAATTCATTAAGAATAAAAGCTCAAGAAATCTCCTGAGCCAAAACTCGGTTTGGAAATTTTGGTTTTGTAAGCATTACAAATATTCTTTAAAGAGTGACGAGATTTCGAATTGTTCAGCACTGAAGAAAATATACAATTTTAGTTTTCGTATTATTTGGGCCATATTTTTAAAGAATATACAAAACAGGCTTGCTTTATTCCGAATTTCCAAATCTCATTTTATACAGAGCATTTGTAGAGGAAAAATTTTGCAAAGAAACTCAAGACGAAAGAAACGGAACAGGTTCGTAAATTACGTGTGGAATATTGTAAGCAGTTTCTCTAGTTCCACTAGAGTTCACAGTCAGAGATTAATTACAACTCTCCCATCGACAGACGAGCAGCGTAAATCAGAGGCAAAGCCGACAGCTTTCAAGAAGTACCAGGTTAAGAGCACAAAGCCGAGTCCGCATTTCTCCTCTGATATTTTAATGACCGGTTCTGGAATCCATGCTTTAAGTATCTACCTCTCTTATCTCTACAGTGCAATTAAACTCCCTTTCGCTTTCAAAGGCGAGAATTTAATTTGAACTAAGTAGATAAAGAAGGGCACATTTACCTTCGCGTCGACTGACAATACGATTCTGTCATTGTTAATCTCCTATGGCATCTGAAAATTCTAGCCTAGTATCAACTGATGTCACTGCAGTGCCTCTGAACAGGAGGTTCTATGGTTCGAGTCTCGGCGGTGGCAGGGTTTTCGGCACTTAAGTCGAATTCAGCCGCTGTCTGGAGGAGAATTCTAGCCGCCGGCTGCTCTGACCGGTAGTTTTACGAGTTTTTAGGTCAATGTGTGCCCTAACGAACAGACCACGAACCGAGGGCGATCATTCCTTCCTCTTTCTTGCCCTATCCTCCCCCCTAGCGTACACATACATACATACATACTCGACATTACCACACAAGTCGGGAAGTCAGTCGGGAGTTTAGAGCGTCAAGCTGTCCCAGCGCCACTAGGGAGAGACACCTGGAAAGGGAAACCCTGTAAGTCGACGTGTAAGTTGCTACCAGATCTTACTGTCCAGTGGAGGAAGAAAGCGGCCACCTCACGCGATGAAACGTGTACTACACTTACGGGACTAATGACAGTTTCCGTTGAAACGCCCGGAATCACGAAATAATCAATCAACCCAGTCAGAGATATAGGAGAGCCCGCAACTGTGGGTGTGCATATAGAAGAGGGAAGTGAGAGAGAAACGGAGAAGTCTGTGACCCAACCTGAAAATGTTGAAAGAAGTCCTATTGCCTTATGTAACAAAACATTTTATTTCTGTAAATACATTGAATCTCTGATTTTTTCCACTTTTGAACTTGACAATTAGGGGAATTGTGGAATACATTTGAGGAGGTGTGTCTCAAAGCCATCTGACAACCCTGTAAAGAGTTGAACATAAAATCAAAGCGTATCACTAATTCCTTCTCTTTGTAGAATGTTTTATTTACCTTTAGTGAAATACGTCATTTATAAGTAAAACGTTTAATGCAAAAGGGGTAACACAAATGTAGTTGGACCCCTCATTCTTGCGAAAGCCTATTTCCATATCTGAAGTTTTGTTGACCGGGAGGTCCTAGGTTCGCGCTCAGGTGATGTCAGAGTTTCGAAACCTATTCCGAAATTCGGTTGCTAGGTAGCTACGCCGAAGGGCGCCATCGCCTAATGAGAATTATAGAGACCGACTGCTCTGATCGATCTGTCCCGTAGTTTCCTGTTATTTATTTATTTAAAAATAAATTATGAAATGAGGGTTAAAAACTGTGTGACGTACTATGCGAAGAAATGCAATCAGGACACGGTGCTTGAGCTCTGGGATATCTGTCCTACTTTATATTCATATTAAGTTGAATTGTGAATAGAGGTAGCATTGAGCGTTTTTGGCCAGAATTGGTACGAAAATATTCTCTCCTATGTAATAAAAACTATTTGCAAAAACAAATTAGCTAGACTTTGGCTAATAGCCCTAGTATTCTACGTGAAGTAATCGACTTCCTGGAGCGAGAAAAAGGAGAACAGTTATTTGAGTAATTATTTAAATTCCCTTCAGAAATCAAGAAAATCTGCACAGAGAGTGAAGCTACATTTATGTCCAGAAGCAAAAACGAGTGGTAATCTCAGCATTTGCGCAATGGCGCTCATTTTATTCTTATTCAAAATATTTTTGTTCGTTTTTATCGCCACCCCTCAAATTTCAGACTATGCTAATTTAAGTCAATATACTTTCATGGAGAGGACTGTACGAGAGGGGAAAATATTTGTTTTGAAAACATGAATTAAAAAAAAATTTGATGAACGCATAGACCTATATTTCTTTCACAATATCTTATTTTTTCTTGTGCGGTTGATTTTAAAGACATAACATAAGTAATTTAAGAGAAGTAATTGTTTTACTTTGTTTATTCGATCTCATTTCTTTGAAGGTGGGTGCACTTCTTTCTTTGAAGGGTGTGAGCTCAAAAGATAAGGCAGATGGCTCAAGAAAATTTGAGAAGGGCATTATCAGAGAGATTAGAAACTAAATCAAACTTTGATGGAAGGAGAACTTTTACGTTCTTGACTTGACGTTCTTCGACCAATAGAAGAAAGAAACAATATTGGCAAATAATGTACGATTGTGTTCAGTGAAGACTGATGGCTGTGTCTAGTTAGGATTGAATTCTGTTTTACCTGTACCAGTATTTTCTTTATCAACAGTGATTCGGTGAAATTTTCAAGTCAGCGTGATCAGTCATGATATTGCATTGAAAATGCTGCGAAATAATACTTTCCCTAGAGTTATTAGTAATTTCAACAAGTTAATTTATATCTTGGACAAGTTAAAGAATTTGCAACAAAACGAGGAGGACTATTCTTGTAAAACACTTAGTACTGTAAATGCTCTTTCGATTTCGAGGATCTCCCGATCAGAGGCACTGCAGTGACATCAGTCAATGTACTGAGCCACCGCTCCCGGACGAAAATTCATTGAAAAAAGACTAAAGTTACCCCCCTCTCCCCAAAAAATCGACTTGCTTAAAATCCCAGTTATTCCCAGCTAAGCTCTCGAGTTTTGAACGCGCCAAAGGTTCCAACAAGCGCGTAGTCTATTGCTGGAAATCTGCCCTTCGAGATGGACGCGAGTGCGAAACGCAGAGATTTCTCTCCGCGGCGCGCAGGTGGGCCGCCCGCGGACGCGCCCTCCGCCTTGGCACACGCGCGACCGGAAGGCCGGGCTATAGTTAGCCCGCCGGGCACTCGGGGGGCGGGGGAGGCGCGGAATGATAAGCTGCTCCAGCCTCCGCTCCGGCGCGTCCAAAGACAGCAAACGCTCCGGCCACTTCGGGCAGCGACGCGCCCTCGGTGGAGTTCACTCCCAACTAGGGATGGCAAGCAGGATTTTTCAGCTAGAGGGTGGTCAGAAAATTTAGGTGTGTGGTGAATCCACTCCGGCAAAAGCACGTCAAATAGGATGCGTCTGGAATTTTTTTATAAAAGTTTATTACATTCATGATATGGTTGTAATCGAATATTATATTTATGATATTTGTAAATGTAAATGTTATATTAATGATATTGATGTAACAATGTTATAGAAAATTGTTATTCGTCAATTTTGCAACGAATGATTGTTTTTTATACATGCTATGATATATTTTGATGTCTTTTTAACATTTCACTTTTTCAAATTATTTTTAGATTCCAGATATGAACCAAACAACTCTATTATTACACCCACATAAAAATAATTTGAAGAGCTATAAAAAACTATTCCGTATAGTTTGTTTGAAGTCGCTTGTTTGAAGTCGCATTTGCAAGTATTTTCCGTATTTTTTATCACCCCTTGGGGTGATCTGTCCTAAATATTTATGGTGGTGTGATATTTTTAAAAAATGGGGTGGCAGAGTAAAATACAGATGACAAGTGTACTTCACATCAAGGAGATGCCAGCCGTCCAACTTACGCCGGACTTGTTCCACTTTTCAGTGTTTTTTTGAAGTCCGGTGGTCATACTATCTTTTTCTAAGATGTCAAGCTTTTTCTGAATTATCTGTCAATCTAATGTGTCTTTTGTTTTTGGGGAAACGATCAGAACATAAATTCCATTAAAACTACGTCAATGTATATGTCAAGACAATTATTATTTAATTTTAATGTTGGTATATATCTCATGAAAAATATTTTCTGCCTCGAAGCGAACAAATATTCAGTCCCTGTTTGTAGTGTAAATCTGTAAGTAAATTTTGTTTCAAAAAGTTTCAAAATGGAATGTTGGCATTTGAAATTTTAAGTTTATGTTTTCCCTTCGCGTATGTTGCAGGTTGGATTTCTTTTGATGTTACTAGACAGTCGGAGTGTACGAAATTCTCAAATGACCATTGTGTTTGTGGCGTAGCAATTATTGCTGACTTACACCAGGAAAAATAAAATATACCGACAGTTGCTCATCCATATGAAATACTTTTGTAATAAACCTGGTACTGACGGTTGAACAACGATTTCTTGCGGTGAATACTTCAATCACATGGAAGGGGAAAATTCCCTACGGAGAACCCGAAGTGGCACAAGTTAAAACCAATGAAACTCTCTACGTCAGTAGTAAGCTAATAGACTAGTATATAATATGTACATAATATCAAAATACATCTTCTTTGTCACATGGAATATCAACTTCTGTTGCAATTTGAATAATAGTTATAAGTAATATTCATTTTACAATAAGTTTCGAAATTCATATTACAGAACGAGATTACAATTAGAAATTGACCGTTAAACCAAATTTAGAAAACAAGCGAGTATAATAATAAAATGCCACAATACATAAAGAAATGTATTACATATCGTTCAACTAAATCATTCAGCTGAAAAACTAAATTAGCTAAAATGTAAAAGTTATCATAGTTTGAATCTATAACATTTTTCTTCGAGAGGTGACGTCGAACAACAATTGATGTATGACGACAAGTGACTAGTATTATCTCGCAGGAATCATAGTGCTATTTGACATATACGGTAAAAAACACCATTACGGAACTTATAAACTAATTTACCGACATTATTTTATCTAAACAGTTGATGAAAATGTTCAGAGTAAAACAAGCCAAAAGCTATACAGAAAGTTCATAGACTAGAATGTCTGAAACGACTAATCAAAAAGTCGGCTATGTATTAAAAACATTAAACCATTAAAAACGAATAGTTAAACAAGTGACATAAATATTTTACGAGAATGGCGCATGTCAACACGAAATTATTGTCTCCCAGACTTTAATATTTAGAATTATCATACTCTTGTAATAACAAATCATGAAATAAAATATTCCCTTGAAAGTCTCAATCTCCTCAATGGAAGAACTTCCTGTGAAATCGGAAAAAGGCTTGAACGTTGGTGGGCATGAAATTTGGAACGGAAAAGTTAACGAGGAAGGGATGATTCTTACTGTGACTTTGAACCAGGCCACCAGGAAATGAGAGACCATCAAGAGAACAATGAAAGCGCTCAAACAATCGATGTAACTTGCAAGGTAAGTTGATTTATCTATAGAATGAATACTAAGTAAATAACGACTTTTTTGGCGCCCCAGGTATTTAAGATACTTTTGTGAGAAAACAATGCGAAAAGTGTAAATGAGCTTTTAAAACCCAACAAATACGTCTCTGTCCACGTAGAAAAGATTTAAAGAATGAATTTCCTAATGCACGACTTTTGGTTTAGTTAAGTTAGGTATTTTCAGGATTGATAGAACCACGAAGATCTTTCACGAAGTCAATTTTATTTACGTAATGTCTAATTTGCGGCGGGTGTATTAATAGAAAAATAAGACTGATATTCTAGAAGAATATGCACAGAAAAATTGCTAATAAATTTTATGGTTTTTCATCAACTTCCTTTATTTGAAAATATCCAGCATTTTCCTATATGTTTCTGTCAAAAGAAGCTTTCAATAGGACAAAAGTGGCATGCAGCAAGAGCCCTGATTTGGATCCGAGGACGAGACTGGCCAAGCGCTGTGTGTGCAGCGTGCTGTTGTATGGAAATGGAGCGTGAACGATGGGGAAAGGAAGAACAGGCCACAGAATTGTGGCTCTCAATATGTGCTGGCTCAGGACTAAGTGAAATGGTTAGAATTGAAGGCGCACTGAAAGGAATAACAGCGGAAAGGTAAGGAGACGGTATGCGGAAGAAGCAAATGGAGACAACATTGACATCGGGGAACTGCTCAAAAAGAAAACCTCAAGAAAATGATCATGATTCATTATTATCATTATCACAATAGGGTGAGAATATGTTCAAACCTAAGAATCAGAGGTTTTCAAAGTGCCATAATAATAGTGAACTAGTACCATAATAATAGTAACATGGATCACATACGAGCCCTCCAAGAACAGACTTGCAACTAAAAAGCGATAGGTAAGAAGGGAAGAGACGAATTATCATTCATTATCAGGCCAAGTGTTGACACAGGGGGAGGAGAGAGGCAACGGTTGCTGATAAACGTCCGGTCTTTGGGATGGGAGTGGAGACAAGATAGGGAAGGAAGGATTATGTGCGGCCCGGAGCATGTACTCGCTTCAGCACTCGCTTGGATGCGATATACAAAGCTAGATCATGTATTTAAAATGATCATTTAACCATTTAGAATGCTGCATTGGCCCAAAGAAGGCTATTATCAATTTTGCAGTATTTTCGTCAGGTATATAGCATTAGAAGACGAATTCTCCTTGAAACGATACGGAATGTTCATGGGAAATACTTAATAGAGTTGTGGATGTATTTAATTCTCATTTACATCAGTATCTCCGTTGGGCCTCACTTCTCATTTTATATGGATAAATGACCTCTGCTCTGGTGTCGTTTCGACTTAGATTTCAATTTTCAGAGCTGCAACATTGTACAACGTGTATAAGTTTAGGACAGGTCCCATCCTTTTTTGAGCAGTTTCTGATGCACGTAATAATAATTAATACAATTCGAGTGTTATAAACTTTCACTACTCAGTTTGGATAATCATACACGAGTTTTGCATTGAGACCAAAGATCGCATGAATTAAATTTTTGGCGTAAACATATTCTTTATTACATATAGTTAAGTTTTAAAAGTCAATATTATCTATTTTAGTTTCGAGTAATTTATTTATGATTCAAAATATTTTCATTTGCATACCGGGACCTCCGTCTTAATTATTCATTCACAGTGAAGTAAGCTCCCCGAGAAGGAAAAGCAAGTCGTGTGCGTTGGGAATATGGCATTGAGAAAACGCAGATCCCAAGGCTAACGCAGACCAAGTGCGCAGAGAAATCTCTGGGGCCAGAACGCCGAGAGCATGAGCGACGAGGGATTGGGGATGGCGGTAGCGGCCATATGGCCGTTGTGGTACTTTTGTTGTGGCGGGCATGGTCGTAACAGCGACAGTGACGCTGACAGTCTTGCCGGTATCAGCACTGAGGGCGGTGGTGATTTCAGTAGTGGCTGCGGTGAGGACGGCGGCGGCGGCCAAGGTGCAGTGAGGGCGATTTTGGTAATGGTCGTGGCGAGGGGCGTCGAGGGGCGTCGAGGGGCCGTCGAGGGGCCGTCGAGGGCCGTCGAGGGGGCCGTCAGAGGGCGGCGAGGGGCGGCGAGGGGCGGCGAGGGGCGGCGAGGGGCGGCGAGGGGCGGCGAGGGCGGCGGCGAGGCGGCGAGGCGGCGCGAGGGCGGCGGCGAGGGGGCGTCGAGGGCGTCGAGGGGCCGTCGAGGGGCCGTCGAGGGCCGTCGAGGGGCCGTCGAGGGGGCCGTCGAGGGCCGTCGAGGGGCCGTCGAGGGGCCGTCGAGGGGCCGTCGAGGGGCCGTCGAGGGGCCGTCGAGGGCCGTCGAGGAGGGCCGTCGAGGGGCCGTCGAGGGCCGTCGAGGGGCCGTCGAGGGGCCGTCGAGGGGGCCGTCGAGGGGGGCCGTCGAGGGGGCCGTCGAGGGGCCGTCGAGGGGCCGTCGAGGGCCGTCGAGGCCGTCGAGGGGCCGTCGAGGGGCCGTCGAGGGGGCCGTCGAGGGGGCCGTCGAGGGGGCCGTCGAGGGGGCCGTCGAGGGGGCCGTCGAGGGGGCCGTCGAGGGCCGTCGAGGGGGCCGTCGAGGGGGCCGTCGAGGGGCCGTCAGCAGAGGGGCGGCGAGGGCGGCGGCGAGGGGGGGCGAGGGCGGCGGCGAGGGGGCCGTCGAGGGCGGCGGCGAGGGCGGCGTCGAGGGCGGCGACGAGGGCGGCGACGAGGGCGGCGGCGAGGGCGGCGGCGAGGGCGGCGGCGAGGATTGTGACGAGAGCGGTGGTGAGAGCGGGAGTGAGGGCGGCAGCGAGGACGGCGGCGAGAGCAATAACGGTAGCTGTGATAACAGGGCTGATTTGCATTCGGTGGCTTCGGGTGGGCGCTGCGGCGTGGGGAGTGGCCGTGGAGCGGCTGTGCTTGTGCAGCGAGAGGTTTATCTCCGGCGCAGTCGCCGCGCGCGGTTTCCCTTCCGGCGCGGCCTCGCGGGGGCTCCGGGAAGTTGCATAAGCGCTTGCGCATGCGCGAGCCTCCGCCCGCAGCTAATGAGCACGTGAGGAGCCCCCTCCCCCTCCCCCGCCCCACCTGCTCCGCTTGGCCGGGGTCTCAGGACTAGACCAGACGCGGCCGACGGATTGCGAATCAGGAGGGGTGGCGTGCATGTCCGAACTATCACAGCCGTTTTGCCTCTTCGAAATATGTATTGAACGGGGAAAACTATAGCATGTAGAGTACAATCGATTTGCTCGTATGGGGTTTTTAATCTTTGTCTAAGACAACTGTTACTTGATAACGGAAGAGACATCTGTGCTCATGTGAAAATAAGAGAATAAAAAAAGTCCATCAAACAAAAAAGAAATTTTATGAATTGTATTTCATGTATGAAATCAGATGAAAGGTAGGAATTCTTAGCTTAGTTAATAGCCGCGGACTCTACCGGACAAATCCCTAATAGCCTGACTAATCCCTACACCAACTCTTCCTCGCGCTTCCATTGCTTCGCATACACCAGCTACGGACGAACTCCCGATAGTCCACGATGCTACCCATTCCAAAAACATTTATTTTCGCATAATCGAGCTCTTAAAACTAAATTCGTCCTCAAAAATAGATGGTATGCACAAATTAAACGAGTCGGTTTGTTGCAAATGTTCACGTAAGCTTCCTAAATGTTCACGTAATGATTCGAGCTTTCGTGAGCTTGACTTCTTGGCCTGAGGATCTGCCCTGAGGAAGCCTGTGACATGACAGGCGAAACGCGGCGTCACCCGGACAGCCAAGAAATCATCGATTTATTACAAGTTTCATAATTTCTGCAGCTTTTCCCGATGTTGGTTTTCTGGGGAGGGGCAGTCCTAGAGCCGTTAACGAGCAGCTGCCACTGGACTAAACATCTGATTTTTACACTAAAATCTCATACTTAAGGCAACCAAAATAGACCTTTGTAAGATTACATTCATATAGGTAGAGATAAATAGTTATGAAAATAACCTTTGTACTCTACTTTTAATTAGTTCGAAAAGTTTTATTTAAAATATGAGCATTCACTAAACATATTAATCTAAATGCTAATACACTAGTGATTTTTTAAACATATTTCACACAGTTCAGCAATAAAATATAAAATTATTCTAAAACGACGAATCTCATAGTAGAATTTAGAACTAAAATTTTGATTGACAACTGTTACCGCCGGTTATCGTCAGCCAACAGCCCCCTCGTTGGGCGTGATGTCACCGTGCTTTAGGTTTAGTAGGTTAGGTAGGTGATAGTTGATGCTATTTTTGAGCACGATTTCACCTAGAGGGTAGGGCACCAATCACGGAACGTCATTTTACTATTACGAGGCCCCAAGGAGCCACGGCCGGAGACTTGTTCAGGCTCAGAGTGCTCGGGGGTGGGGGTGGGGGGTCGCTTCCAGACGCACTCCCCGCCCTTGGCGTCGTTTCCCATGCGGTCCCTCAGTAATTGGGACATTTAAGCAAGGGTGGATTAATAATTAATTGATTTAAGTACCCTAATTCCGACCCTTCCTTTAATACTCCTGAAATATTGAGCATGTGTCATCGAAATTAATAGACCATAAAATATAACATTAGCATTAATTTTAAAATGTCTCGCAGACACGCGAACCACTGCAAGGAGAACATCTCCACCACCCAATATGCTCAGTGACACACACGGTAGTTCCATTCGCACGCACGGACGCAAACACACACACACACACACACACACACACACACACACACACACACACACACACACACACACGGACACCATCAGATATGTTAACTGCCACCATCTAATATTAAATTTTGTTTAAAAAGTAACTGGGAGGGGCACTATTCATTGGGGGTTCTAACCCCCTGCTTACACTTAGTCTGATCATACATTAATCCATTACAGCATTTAACATTACGTACAGCATTAACTTATACTGAGACCCGTATTTGCCTGAGGATGGCCAAGTAAATTCATTTTATGTAACATTGTACCCGTCAAAATCCCCGAAAGACGAAAGTCGAACAAGAAGAAATAAATATAAAAAACATTCGGCAGCGCTACCATCACGTAAGAAGGAGAAGTTTCTTTACTTCCGGCGTCTAAGCCCATTCCTCTTCTTCCACGCCTCAGCTATGTGGCTAGCGTCCTTGTTCTGCTGCCTGCAAGTGCCACACAGCCGTTGCTACAGCCGCGAATACAAGTCGTCGTTGCTTCATTTATTGCTAACTTCCTCGCCTCTCTTGATTGCGCCATAGCCATGCGTTCCCAGTCTAGTTGCTAAAAGTAGTCGTTCGTACCGCATCATCGCTGCTACTGCTCGTTGCTTTGCTGCAGTTACCGAGTTGCGAAGCGACAGGCACCGGCGACCACGGCTCCCAGACTGACAGGTTCATTTATGTAACCAACTCGCTGACAGACAACCTCATGTGCAAGGTGCTTCACTGCAGGAAGACCTTTCAAGTTTTCTATATAAATAATCGATCTTCCTCGTACTTGTACCTGTACTTTTGTGACTTAAACATCAACATGTATGTTACAGTATGCGATGTCGCTATTTTTTGTTTTTTCGATTTCTCGAAATATATTCATTTTCCATTACATGCCAACGTTTTTGTCTTTATTTATTCTGAGTTATCAAAATTACTTCTTTATTTAAAACAAGTCACATCTTCGATTAGTACTATATACATCTTCATATACATGCCGTGGGAATATACTTGGCCTCTCGCCATTTTCACACCACTGAAGGCACGTTTTGTTCATCGTATCAGTAATGAAGTAAACAATATTTCTTTGTAATAATATCTAATGTTATATGCAATATAATACATACTGTATAATATTCTATTATGTAATGTATAAGGTTAAATATATGATATTTTTTCCACATTGTACGCATGTGTTAATTTAACTAATATATAATGGAAAGAATTCATTTGCAAATGGATTTTTGACGCTCTGGAGAAGATTTAGAAGCCTTGTCATTCTTTCATTCTTTTGTGTGAATTATTTTCGCGAGAACAGCCATCCATGCAAATTGCAGCAATAAAAGAAATTGACAGTAGTGAATCTGATTTTTTCTTAGTTTCGACTATTTATTTCGAAAGTGTTTTTTCGATTAATCAACATTTCTCAAAGGTCTCCTATAGAAGAAATTTCGAGAAAATATTGATATGTTTTTATTCATATATAGAAAGAAATAGATAACGTTAACGTGTATAAAGACTCATCAAATAGAAAGGTAAATTAATGTGAGATTCACAATTCACTCAGAGTTTCTATTAGAAATGCATTTAACAATCATCGTATAGAATGAATTGAAGTGTCATCTTTGGAATGCTTTGCAATGCTTTCTGAAGTCCTTGTTTACTTATTAACCCTAGAACATGCCGAGCAAAGTAGTGAAAAGTTCTGACCGACAGACAAACGATTTCATTAGACGAATGTTCCCTGTCAAATGAACAATTGATTATCTCGCACTGCTTCATTTGATAAACATCTGACGGTAGATAAAAGAACAGGTGTTCGGCAAGAAAGATTTAATCGCTCGCAATGCACGTCGAAGAAGCAGACCCAGTATAACAACCAGAAGAATACTGAAAGTGGAGTCGCTTTACACTATTTTAAATATTTTTTTCATACGTGTAATCTCGACACTGAAAGGCACGGAGGGAAAGAAGAAGAAAAATAAAATTTCTACCAAAGTTCTAAATAAAGAGCAACGTGAAACATGATTCTCTGGTTCTTTCAACCTCGAGAAGTACGAAAAAATAATCTATTGAGAATTAAAATTAAATAATACAAGGAATCTACAAAAATGTGTGCCACTACTTTTCTCGTCGATTGTTCTTTTGGGCCAAGGCCACTACCCACCCCAGAACACGGTGTTGGAGAACCTAATTCGAACGCTTTCAGAAGAGTTGTCATCAGTACATTCTTTCAGTGTGTTATCAGGCGGCTTATTAAAGAAACTTTGTACATTTGCAAGACTATTTTTCAATGCACTGTTCCATTGTTAATGATTTATATTATAATGCAATATTTAGTTGTAATTATTCTACAGAAGGGATTTATTATATATCTCATTAGCACTACCGAATACGCTAATCATAACAAAATTATTATTAAAACGATAATTATTCTACGAGATGGTAGTACAGACGATGAAGCTTTTCCTTCCGAGTTATTTAAGTCCTGCACCACATACTCTAAACTGCGGCGTCCGGGCAAACAATCTCTAGCGACCTCTGTTATTCATCGCCTCGGTGCCATGCGTACAAACGCACGTTTTTGGAGAAATTCCTTAGGATTCTCCGCATGAATCCGAAAGCAGATCACGCGTCGAATGATATCTCATTTGTCTCGATTGGTAGACAGTAAGGGCATGGTCTAACCGTGAGTGACGGACAAAAGCACGGACGCCAGAACACCCAGATGGGTGGACCAGAATACGTTGTAAGGATGTTCCTTCGTTACAGATTGTTTTGGCATGAAGCTTAGGAATACCGGAGATTAATAATGGACGTAGACTTATTTTAGAATAAAATTAATCTCGAATACGCTTTATATGGATTTATCCGAAAAAACGATATTTCCTTTCAAACGTCACACTGAGATATTTGCTGCAGAGTGCCAGTTTTTAAAGAATTTAGTGTTGTTGTCAGACAGACAGACTTGGATACAGCCAGATTTTTCCATGATTTGGTTAACCATTTTCATAGTACAGAATGCACAAGGACACAGAGTTCAATGTCCAGTTCACATTTATTTCCAGTTTTTAACGATATTTAAATTAAACTAAAGGACGGCCCTTCCAATATATTTTTTATAAAAAGAGCGTCGTAGTTGCTGTGTGCTTTGCGCGCAGTCAACATCGAAGTTGGCGCACGCACGAGACGGCGTGCGCTCCATGTTGAAGTACACGGAGCAGCGAGGCACTACCCTCTCCATCCATCATCGAGCTATGAGAGCGAGTCTGGGGCAGCGACGGCCACCAGTATATTGTAACGTCACCACATGGCGGCCAGGGTTTCGAACACCCTTAGAAAGTGTCGAAGATGGCAAGCAGAGGGGAGGGCATCCGGTCGGCTAGTACAAAAACTGTTAGTAGCTTTTGTCAACTGAAAAGGGAGCCATTAACACTCCGAGACGCAAGTCGGCCGGGCAGAGGGTCCTGACCCCCTGCCGGAGGACAGGGGAGGCTGGCTGGCCATGTGGTCCCAGAGCCACCCGCACGTGCAGAGAAGCTAGGGGGTGGGGGGGACATGACCGCCAAGAAGCTAGCTGGCCGCGAAGAGTTCGTTTAGAGATTGGTTCGCGTGCGGACGCAACTGCGGCCCGTTGGCGGTAGTGCATTCCTTGGACACTGCGAGTGCGTAGCACCGGGTTTCAGGACACCGGCGCGGTAAAGCGTCTGGGTGGAGGATGCACTAGCCAGGAGATGGGAGCAGGGAGCGTGGAGTCGCGGAGGTAGATTGCGAACGTAACCCCAGAGCTGTAAATATTTGTATATTCTGTAAATAAATATCATTGTAACTAGAGCTCGTGTCTGTGTAGTCATTTCGCTACCACAATATAATGAGCGACCCGGAAAGGCGGAAGAGTTTGTGACTGAGTCGTGAGTGCAGAAGTGACCGTTATAGTGGCAGCTACACCAACTGCGCCGAGTTCTAGGTTATTCACGTCGGATAATAGTGGATACTGCAACGAACTGGTACATTCCTGGTGGTACGGAATACAGCTACGGACTTGGTACTTTCATTTTGGCATGTGGAACATCTGCCGTTTCCTGTATAATTGGAAAGAGATTTTTGATTGTAACCCCTGTTAAGGCGGATAACCTTTGTGTTTGAAACCTCTGTCTCAATACTTATTCATACATTTCAATAGTAATTTACAATTTTAAAATTCCTATATTGTAATTGTAAGAATTTATCGTTTGCAATAATAATTAACTTGAAACACAACGAAATATTTTACACTTTTTATGCAATTATTGTACTTTGGTTAGCACTTGGTACAATTCTATCGATAGTAAGTAATCAACTGACATTTTAGTTATTTTTTTACATTTAAAAATTAATTTTTCTTAGAATGTTTGCTGTTCGGATCATTAAAAAATATTTTTTTAAATTTGCATTTCAAATATGCTATTGATTTATCGTGATATTTAAAGGAATGACAATTCACGAACTACGAATGCCGCTGAAAGTACTACCATGAAAATATCTTTCATTTCACAAGAATGTTCCCCATATCAAACTAATGCAAAAGAAATGCTGTTTCTTTTGACGATTTGTTATGCTACTGACATTTCAATTTGAACATTTATTGATCGAGGTGTAAGTGGGTGTGAAAATGTTTTTCCAAAACAGAGAACTTTAAAAGCTAGTTTGTTATATCTTCTTCCTGTCTGGGTGTGAAGTTATTGAGTAGAAGAAATAAAATGGGCAGTACCTGCGTGTGGTCGACAAAGGATTTTTTTTCTTTCTAGTACAGAGAAAGCATTGTAATAGTGAAGTGCCGATTGTTTGACAAAAGAACCGGTTTGGGGGGCACCCGACATCAAAAAAGAAAATTTTACTTTCTGTATTTGTAGTTCTTAATCGAGTAAACTGCGTCCCTGCGTGGGTTCCTGCGCCCGGCTACGCGCCCCTCATCCGATCGTTCCTCCGTCCATCAGTCCATGCGTCCATCACTCACTTGCTTTCTATCAATCGAGACACATTAGGTGTCATTCCACGCGTCTCGATCTTTGTGATGAGTAACTATTGATTTATTTTAGGGTACACCCAGAAGATTCTAAGAACTTTCTCTAAAATCTTTTGTTTTGGCGTTTCTTAGCGCTGCAATCTAGCGGTGATCGCGCGCACTACATACCTCAGCGCCAACGCCTTGGTCACCGCCACATGCACCAGTGGTGACAGCGAAATTTTTCGACGCCAGCGAGGCAGCCCACGGCAACCAGGCGATGAGTAGCATAGGTCGCTAGAGACTGTATCGCCCGAAAGCCGCTGTTTACAACATTCGGTGCAGAGTTTTTACATTCTAATATCAATATATAAGAATGGAAAGGTATGTTGTAACATAGGATCTGGCAAATGTTCAAATTTTCTTTAATAAACCGTCTGATAATATACTGAAAGAATGTACTATTCAGAGCAACTCTTCTGAAAGGGTTTGAATTGTTTCCCAACACCGCTTTGTGGGGTTGGTAGTGGCCGTAACTTGATTGATTCATTCATTCATTGTTTTCGAGCACGTCAACTGCTAAGGGAAATCGTCCTAAAAGTGAAGCGTATGTTTTTATCGCAGAAGGAAGCGAACTTCTGGATGGGGAGATAAAACGCTCACCTACATGTCAATTCGCGGAGTTTTTCCTCAACCAGACATCTGCCACTAGCGGGGCACCGCCTCAGCCGGAGCAAACCTTAAGCTCCCGACCGGTCTCCAGATATTTGTTGTTGTGTAGCGCATGTAAGTGTGTGTGTAAGGGGAGAAGACAAGGAAGAGGAAGGAAACATCGCGCGCGGTCCGTGGCCTGTTTGGTAGGGTACTGCTCCGGTATTCGCCTGGTGTTTATAGGAAAAACCACGAAAACTACCAATCAGAGCAACCAGTCGCTAGAATTCTCCTCTAGGCAGCGGCTGAATTCGACCTGACAAGCTAGTGTCGAAAATCCTACCACTATCGAGAATCCAGCTCTAGGATCTACCGGTATGAAGCACTGATAATGATGAATTGATCCCTGAGTCAACTAAGCTCGGCCGTAGCCCAAAAGAACATTGGACAAGAGCAGCTCCGATCACACATTAAAAAAAAAGTTTATTTAATTTTAATTCTTTTTTTTGCGTATGACGACAGAAAATGAAAGAACTAGATAACTGTATAATGAAAGTTCCTTTTTATTTATAATTTGTGTAGTAATGTTCAATAAATGAAAATATTTTTAAAACATTTTTTAATTAGTTGCATCTGTTTATGTCGGTGGTACGTAGTTTATTACTTTCTTGTATAAAAGTACAATCAAAATCCACTTTTTCTTTGGGTGGGGGTAACAAACCGAAAAGGTTTTTTCTCAAAAGTCTGACCAACGCTAGCGCTAAAACTGTTGCGACATTTTCATCAAAATGGCTGCAGTCCACTCGATCTGCGCGACTATGCGGTTCTTCCGATTTGAAATGGATCTTTCAATTGCGGGTACTTTACACGAAGCCCGTAGGGCTTTTTCGCAAATTTCTCACAAATGTCTCGAAATCGTTTATTTTAATTATTGTTTGAATTGCGAAAGGAATGCTAAGACTGGTGCGATTTTCAATAAAAATCTTCGGAATTTTGAAATTTCTTGAAGTTGAACTTTTGTGTAAGAAGGATTGAGCAGCATTTAAATATTTATATTTATAACACGTATTTTAAATCATTATGTATTTGAAAACTGTATTTTTTAGTTTTTTTTACAAGTATTTGAGGGATGCATTTAAACACATAAAATATGTGTATTTAAATAAAGAAATCCTTGAAATACTTCACATACAATGAAGAAGATAAAGAGGATAGTTTATTTTTGTTTGATTCTGCTAATGAATAGACCTCATTGAAATAAAAATAAAAACTTCTCTCAGTTGTTGAATTTGAATTCTCTTCATTTTTAAATGATAAATCTAAATCAATAAAAATGCTGATCAATTATCCGACAGTATAAAAAGTGCTTATTTCGTGTAACACTAGTCATGTTCATCCGCGCCAGTTCAATGACTGTTTTCCTTCGCAGGTTTTATACATTCGGCTACTTCAGGCTTATTACCTGATGATTTATTTGAAAAACTAGTCGTTTTAAAAGGAAATTCGGTTTATTTGAGAGAGGCATATTCCTGATGTCTTTTATATTTGATAGTGCTTATACACACACGGTTGCATGCACATGTAATAAGTTATTGTTATTGTTCAGAAATTTATGACTTAATAATTTATTGTAATTGACAATTACAATGTAATGTTGCAATAAGAAATTTATATTACAAAATTATTGTGTTTACTGGAGTTTGAGTATTTGAAGGATTTTAAATAGTAAATAATTAGCAATTCAAAACCTAATGTATATTGAGTATGCATTTAAATACTTATTTACAAGATATTTTGACGAAGTATTTAAATATTAATTTTAAAGTATTTTGCCCAACCCTGCGGATAAGACAAGTGAACACTGAGCCTGAGCTCTCAAGTTCAAATCCCAACTCGAACAAGTTTAATGGGTTGGAGACTGTTGTGCGGTTTAACTAGTATTACAATATTTCAGAGAATGTGACAAATTATCTATGTATGTATAATATGTTTTGTTTATCCTTGCAACCTCCCAATAACTAATAGTACACTCGAACAATGAGGCATTGCACTCTGATCAGTTACGAATACTTGATTTAGTAATTATTGTTATTGCTGGGAAGAATAATGTTCAATGAACTTCAACTGATGTCACTGCAGCGCCTCTGACCGGGAGGTCCTAGGTTCGAGTCCCGACAGCGGCAGGATTTTCGACACTAGCTTTTCAGCTAGGTCGAATTCAGTCGCTGTCTGGAGGAGAATTCTAGCGGCCGGCTGCTCTGATCGGTGGTTTTCCGTGGTTTCTCCGATGAACACTAGGCGAATGCCGGAGCAGTACCCTATCAAACAGGCCACGGACCGCGCGCGATCTATCCTTCCCATTCCTTGTCCTTTCCTCTCCCCTTACACACCCACTTACACTAACATGCACTACACTACCACATATTGCGGGAGACCGGTCGGGGGCTTAGAGCTTGTCCGGCTGAGGCGGTGCCCCGCTCGTGGGAGATACGTGGTTGTGGAAAACCCCGCTAGTGGACCGCAAGTCGGCACCGGATCTCGCTATCCGGTGTAGCAAGATCACCGCCACCTCCCGATGTAAAAAACCTGGTCCACACTTATGGGACTAACGAACTGAGTTGACGCGCCCGGAATCACTAACAATCAAATTCATAAATAATTTTAAAATTAAAGAGTGATAACAATGATCATTTTAGAGAAGCCAATTGCCCTCTATAACACACGCTATACATACATACATACATACATACATACATATATATATATATATATATATATATATATATATATATATATATATACACACACACACACACACACACACCTTTTACATAGTCTGAGGTTTTTAGTCTTGAATCATTGTGTAGGTGGTATGATACATATAATAAAGAAAAGTATTGATGCATTTGTGGTATTGTGGCAATATATCTTGTTAAAAGCCTTTGGCTCCAATTTTTCATGTGAAGAGTTTGAGGCTAGAAATAGAGGAAAATTAGTTATGAAGCAGTAACTGACGTGGGAAAAATCGATTTATGAGCGTTTCATCGCACGTGAGACTTTTTACAGGAGGAAGTGTTGCAGAATAAACTGGAGTTATCACGCAACGTACTGTGTACTTCGGTGACAAAGAGTCACAGTAGTTACTCACGTGATTGGCCACTCAGGTGACTCACCGTATCTAATTTTTCTGGACAGTTCTCTTATCCCACCACGAGCCACAAGTGCGTCTGGAGATTCACAGCGTGGACGCTGTATTCCGGATCTCCAACGCACGATGGAGATTCTAGGTCAGTAGTGTTGGGCCTTTCGAGGATACATGATCTGCCTATCTCTCGGCCGCGTCGATAGGGATGGAAAGATTGTGCGCTGTCTGTGACTCATATTTTAGAAATCCGTTCCAACTTTCGCCAGGAAGCTGTCAGGAAAGCCACTGATCAGAGCGGTCGGCCAACTGATTTGATACCGGTTTGCGCCAGATACTCACAAGGTGTTAAACCCATCAGGCCAATTTCCGACAACTGCCCGGGGTCGAACCTGCGACCTCCCAATCACTGGTATTAATCTCGAGCAATCAAGTCTCTAATCAGTCACTTTATTTATTTATTACTGTTATTGATGGAAATGTAATGTTAAATTAACTTCACAATTAATTTTAATTAATTTTATAATTAGAATCAATACTAATTATCATTGTAGGGAAACCAATTACCCTCCATAATTTAAAAAGGAAAGAAAAGAAACTAATCATTCGCCCCTGTTGGGATAAGAAAGGGCTGTTGTTAGCTATTTGCCTAACTTTACTAAACCCGTTGACTGAAGGAAAGCGTCTAAAAGAACAACAAGATTTTAAAACTCTCCAATGAATCAAGGTGGGTTAGAAATACGCCTTCCCAATTTAACGCAAGATTTTATTAATTTTCCAATAAAGAAGAAACAAAAACGAGCTTGTATAAACAGAGAAGAATCAACGCAAATTGCAAAAGCATTAGAGAAGTAATGAAATCCTAATATTTAATCCTTTGCTTTTCTGTGTCGAGAGGCACTCGACCTTGCAACGTTGTTCTTTCGCTCCGATGATGAGTCCCACTCGTTATTTAATTTTCTTTTTTTCTGATCTCCGTATTCGTTCGATTTTGGACTGGATGCTCACAACTGTGAAGAAAACTATGATATATGACTATAATGACCATCTATACGCACTTTCATTATGTTAATTAGTATTCTTACTGGTTAAACGGACATTGATACAAACTAAAGGGAGGTCTTACACATCTCTTTATAATATCTCAATGGTTTCTGCGCGACTAGCCAAGCTGTAAACCCAGAGTTCGATTCCAGATTCCCTGTTTAGGAATTTTATCTTTTATCGAGAACAATAGACTCCATACTCAATATTATACATAACTTTTTGACTTTGCAGCTGCCAGTTTGTGTCCTTTATATTCTTTCAAGATGGAAAACTTTTCAAATACTATATCCTATAGCCTTTGAATCCAAGAAAATAATACTTTATTTACAGGTTGTCAATTAAACATCAGTTAATCAATTAAAAAATTAATTCCGTTCAGTCTGACGGAAAAGCGCGTGAGGATAATGAAAGACACAACGTGATAATGTAATCTTAATGTTTTAAGTTCCGCAGAATCTATTGAGTAAATCGTGTATCTATTAGACAAGCAATTAGGCTGAGCCAATTTTAATTCTGTTTCGTTTTGATAGTTAAACGAAATATTACTGCGATTGCTCGTTCAAGAAGTCATCGATTCGTTTCTGGGAACTGGTTACAACCCATTAATTTCACGGAAAAAAAAATATCAATTCATATACCTGCGGTAGTAATCCGATTTCTCAAGCCGTCAGGCAAACATGCTATTGGAATATAGTTCGGTTAATCAGTGTACCTTTACCAAAGAAATATGGAACGTGAAATTTCCGCTTCTGTTCACTAGAAACGAAAATATAGTGTTCAAATACTGTAAAATTTTTAATTTTTAGAAATTCTACGCGAAATTACGCCAAGTGACTGTGAATAGAATACGATAACACTGAGTTAATGACACGAATAAAAACTCAATGAAATTATATTTTTTCATTAGTTGTTTTCTGCTTCCGAATACTCGCATAAATTAACGGAAAACTAAACAGACCCTGACCGGCGATTTCAATGGATTTGCTAGTATACGGGAAGGTTGGAAAAATACAAAATAATGAACAGTTTCGATTTTGACTGAACAGTACAAATATTTGATCAGGTTTTTATTGACTGATTTTTTCGTGTTTCCGGGCGCGTCAACTGCTTTGGTCATTAGTCCCGTTAGTGTAGTGTATGTTTTCTTTAGAGATGGCGGTGATCTTCCCCCGCTGGTTGACGAGATCCGGCGCCGACCTACCGTCGGCTAGTGGGGTTTCCCCCTAACCATGACTCTCCCACCAGCGGGGCACCACCCCAGCCGGGACAAGCTCTAAGCCCCCGACCGGTCTCCCGGAATATGTGGTTGTGTAATGTATGTTAGTGTCAGTGTGTGCGTGTGCGTGTGCGTGTGCGTGTGCGTGTGCGTGTGCGTGTGCGTGTGTGTGTGTGTGTGTGTAAGGGGAGAGGATAGGAAAAGGAAGAGGAAGGACAGATCGCGGGCGGTCCGTGGCCCGTTTGGTAGAGTACTGCTCCGACATTCGCTTGTTGTTGATCGGCGAAACCACGGAAAACTACCGATCAGAGCAGCCGGCCGCTAGAATTCTCCTCCAGACAGCGACTGAATTCGACCTAGCTGAAAAGCTAGTGTCGAAAATCCTGCCGCCGTGGGGAGTGGGAACCTAGGATCTTCCGGTCAGAGGCGCTGCAGTGACATCAGTTGATGCACTGAGCTACCGCTCCCGGTTCCTATCCCGAGTGTTCGACAAAACGTGCGCACAGTAAAGCTTGAAGCTGTCCAGCTAATAGCCTAGAAGGAAATAAAGGGCCGCATCAGCATTTGCTCAATGGGTGAAGGGAATCTAGGCGGAAAAACTCTTCGTTACTGGGATCACCGACCCAGAAGCTGAAGTACAATTCATGCCCTATTCGCGAGTTAAAACCATGTAATCCGGCTACTGACTTCACCACATACATTACACAGGGAGGTTCTGTGACGTCGAAGAGATTCGCCTCTTTCAAATTAAGAATTAGCAACAGAGTTGTTGGTTTTTTCATCTAGAAGCCACATGATGTGGTCACATGCTGTGACACATCCTGTGACACATGTGGCCACATATGGCACAAGCCATATGACATGGCTGTAAGTAACAAACAACAACAGAGGTGATCACTAAATAAAATTTTGTTTTTGATTTGGAGAGTTTAGTGAAGCGTTAAAAACTATCTGAAATTCTAAGATTTGTTCTCAGTTTCCGAGAATTGCTTGAATTTATCAGAGATTAAGTTATACTAGCTACACACGTGAGATAATCTGTGCTTCTAATGACTTCTAATGAAGTTTTCCGAAAACTCAAAAAATTTCTGTGAAAAAGAGATTCAAATTTCGCATTCACAGTAACGCTTAAACGGCATTTACTCAAAAGGGGCTCCAAATTTTTCAATGAAAATTGCCATTTAGGACTTTTACTCTTCTTTAATATTCTTAAATTAATTTTTTCTATTACCTATTATGAAACCGAAAGATTGAGAAAATTTCAAAAAAATCTAATTTGGGTGGCGATAGATGAGTATCAATAGAGATACCTCGGAGTGCGTGGCAAGTCCGAATAGCTATACCAACGAAATAGAAAATTAATACGAAAAAGTCTGTCATTTTATAGCACCACTAGTTGTATTTTGTTGTTGTTTGATTGTTGTTTGTAGATTGTTGTATTGTATTTTGTCTTGAAGTAATGAACTCACGACGGCAGGCAAGAGTTTACTCTATTCATTTTAAGATATTGATAATACTTTCTATTTTACCCCAAAACAGTTAACGAGAATAAGGGAAAACATATCTAACACTCACTATATTTTATTTAAAGAGAAAATCAAGAAAAATTCAACAGAAAGCTCATGTGTGTTGTTGAGTTTTAGATTTTGTGCTTATTGTATTATTTCTTCCGTGTGTGTTTTGTGTGTTCTTTAATTTCAGCATTTTCTCGTTACATTAATTGAGAAAATAAACTCTGAAGTTGTATCAATTTACGATCAAAGAGAGTATTATATGCATTTTTACTTTCTCGTTACTGCATAGTGAGAAAGTTATGTAATGCTGTGCGAAAAAACGGCGAATTTTCGACAGAAAAGCTCTTATTACAGGGCCATAGTAACGAAAAAGTGGATAAATCCAGTTACTAAATTTAGTAAACAAAATCCTTTAACACGTGGTTTAGCGAGAATCTATGTTTTATGGGTCCTTGATACCGAAAACTCAAATGACGGCAAAACGTCCATCAGTGAACAACACTAGCGACTAGTCGAGATTCTCTAAAATTGACATTCCCTGATCGATCTGGCTGATGTCACGGCGATTTGAAACCAATATTTTAATTTTGAGGGGTACTTTACATGAAGTCTTTAGGACGTTTTCCAAAGTTTCAAAAAATTGCTTGTTTTTGATTAAACTATGTTATTGAATAGTGTGAAGGACGTTTAAGAGTCCAGGTATCATGTTCGTTCAATATCCTCATTATTCGAAAATTGCAAAAGTTCGAAATTTTTAGGAGTCGTCCTACAACTAAAATATTAAATATAAATAAAGATAGGAATTTTTCCCTTAATAAAATCTGTTCCTTAAAGATAGATTTTGAAATAAGGTCATGTATAATTTTTCGAAAATTTGAGTACCTTTTGCATAATTTTGCGTGAAAATTTGGGTGAGAAAGCACCTGCTGTTTTATCACCTCTAGATTTTTAAAAGAATACATACTGAATTCTTGTCTAAACTGGTACTCTACTATCTCTTTTTAATTTTTCATATTCGATGGACGAATCCTTCAACCCTGGTCACAGTTTATGGTACCTTAGACTATGGATATTATGTGACACTCTGTAATTGCTTAATGTTACACGTAAAGAATTTATTCGTGCGTCGTGGGGACCAGAACTTTCATTGAGAAACTGAAAGCCCGAAAGATGGCTATTTACACTATATGAAACCAATCGGCCACTCAGTATTGATTGTTGGACGATACTGCGAGTTCCTAATTTGTAGAGAAAATATGCGATTGCGACATCTACGTACTCCAGTTAACGACTGTTTTCTCTTTGTGACTTACCGTTTTGAAAAGTATCGATCTTCGCCCTGAGGTCAGTGGACGAACCAGTAAACTCTGCAGATCCCGACCTACTAAGCTACGAGGCTTCTATAAGAAAGTGCTAGGCGAAATAAAACGACTCGAATGTAAAATTTATGAGATTGCAACATAGAAATACTGCATTTTTCTCAGTATTGATGGCGTAGAATTTCCTTGTGTTGGAATACATGAAGTCTAATTTTCGATACTCATATATTCTCATCTTAATATATTCATCATATGTCATCATATATCATCATATTCATCATATAAAATTTACAAAACATAACAGCATGAAAAACACACTAGTTCAAAATCCATTTAAGACAGTAGAAGGAAATTATACTGCAGACGTTTATTGGACAACTTGGATCATAGAGTTATTAGCTTAAATGTAAATCAAGAATGGGAAGACTTGAAAATAGTTATGACAAAAGCTGCTAGTGAAGTAAAAGGTATAGGGGCTCAAGGCAAAAAATATTACAAATTTGGAATGACGAAATAAAAACATTAATTGAAGATAAGAAAAATATTACTTAAGATGCTTACAGTCACAATCTGATCTGGACAAAATAGCTTACAAACAAATATGCGCCATAGTAAAATGGGATGTGAAGAAATTAAATAGGGAAAGTTGGGACAGATACATTATTGGAATAGAACAAGATGTGCATAGTGGCTAAAATAGAGCATATAAAATTTTAAAACATTTAAATGCTGAAGAAAAAAGACACTTTGCGCATTAATAACATCTCAGAAAGAGAATGGCTAAAGTATTATAAAGATTTATGGTCGTCAAACACAGAGAAAGAGGAGAAGGAATACTGTCTAGGAAAGTTTGCATTTGTAGACTCAATTGAATATAGGGAACCGGAGAAGTACTCCACACATTTAAAAATAAGAGATCTCCTGGAAGTGACGAACTGAATATAGTGCTATATAAATATGCGCTTCCAGAGATTAAAATAAGGTAGCTGTCTATAATAAATGCCTGTTGGAATATCTATAAAATCACAGATGAATGGAAGAAGGCAACAATCCATCCAATATTCAAGCGAGGTCAATAACTGTAATAATTACACAGACATCAGTCTCCTGAATACTGCATACAAGATCTATGCAAAAATCATTACAAGAAGGCTAAATAAAATAAGCGACAGGTTTTTGTCAGGAAGACAAAATGGATTCCTTAAAGGGCGCTCATGCTCAGATAGTACATTTGCTCTTCATCAACTAATTGAAAAAAGACTTGAGTACAATCTGTCTACATCCATCCTTTTTGTAGGCTTCCAAAAAGCTTTTGACAGAGTCTCCAGAAGCGAATTATGGTATGTAATGCTATTAAACGGATACCCAATTCACATGATAAATATAACCCGAAGCATCATTCAGAAACTAAAATAAGTATGGACAAGAAAAAAAAACAGAACACTTGATTAAAGTTGTGAATCAAGGTGTCTAGCAGGGATGCTCGTTGTCTCCTACACTTTTCAATAATATGCCATAAAAGAATGGCAAGAAAATATAATGTACCATTTTAAAGTAAATAACATAATTTTAAACACAATTTTATTCGCAGATGATCAGAGAATTTTTAGCACCTCAGATGAATCTCCAAGAAGCTGTCCATCAATTTCAGAGATTAGGCGAAATCTATTACATACAAATTTCATCAAAGAAAACGAAAGCCATGGCATTCCAGGGTAAAAATCATTTAAATTGTACTGTAAATAGTAATTAATGGTAACAGTGTTGAACAAGTAAATAACCAACTATCTCGGTTGCAATTTTTCATACTGCGAACAAAAATTATCAATATAAATATTCAGAAATTTCAGAAAAAGGGCGGTACTATACGAAAGGCTCAGACAGAAAGCACGTACAGACACTCAGCTCAAATTTTATAAAACAATGGCAGTTCTAATGATAACCTATGGATGTGAAAATTGGGCTCTCAATAGAACAGACAAGAGAAAAATAGAAGCCACGGAAAAGAAATTACCTTTGGCGGGCTATTTAATACTGGACCATAAAAGGAACTCGAACATGACGAATTAAAGATCTTCAACCTAACTGAAAAAATAAATATACTGAGAATAATTGGCATGATCATTTAATGAGAATGCCGGAAGATCGAATTCCAAAATTGCTCCACAACTACAAACCGTACGGGAGGAGTAGGGGCAGACCAATAAGGCCCAAGGGTATGGAAGGAAACATTTGAAGACGGAACGGGGCATTTGGCTCAACCCATGATGATGATGATGATGATGAAGACATTCATCATGTTTTTAAAACATAATATTGCTGAAGAGTAGTTAGTTTTACAAGGACATTACATTAAGAGCAGTTTCTTATAGAAAATAAGAATCTGATGACGATACCAGAAAATAACATCTAGACAAAGGAATGCTCATAATCGTGACTGAAACATTAACAATAGTTTACAAAACATAAACGACCGTGACGATAACAATGTAAATAATGACGTGCAAATATTATGTGCACGACTCTCACAACGTTGGAAGAGCATTTAACTCTGTTCGAAACTCGTCATGTGAATAATTGCGTTAACTGTTGAAATAATGAACAACGAACTCGTGGAGATTTGCTGTATTTCGAAGAGATACCATACAGCACGAGAAGCTAGTCGACAAGTTTAGAATGCTGTTGCCCCCAGTGTCGGGGTTATCATACGACAAAACCAGACTGCACAGACAGACTTCGCGGGTTCAAATTCAGTTTGGAGCGATTTTCAAACGACATGACCGGCTCCGTTTAGCCCAAACAAACGGACCACCGTCCGCGCGATCTTCCCTGTCTCTTCCTTGTCCTATTATCTTCTCCTATTTATATTTACATACAGTACACTACCATACATGTCGGGAGAGCAGCCGGGAGAATAGAGCTTGTCCCGGCTTAGGAGAGCCACGCTGGGAGGAAATACTTGGAAAGGGAAATCACCCACAATCCGACTTTTTACTTGGCGCCAGATCTCACCATCTATCGAGTGACAAACACCGCCAACTTCAGACAGACTACACAATCGTGACTAATGACGGGGATAGTTGATGTGCCCGAAAACATCTCTAAATCATTCAATTGAAGGGCGAAAAATATTCAATGCCTATCATGTCATGGTTCTGCCTTTTAAACGATCGTGTAGGGAAAAATAAATTCTCTGACAATTTCTGGCCTAATCTAATCCCATGCTAGATCATCCAGAGAACGACAAAAACAACGAAGAGGAATGGCGGAGACGGTGTCTCCGTATCTGGTAGAAGTAAAAAAGATAAGGTTGGGCGATCTTATAGTGCAAATTCGACTCAAGTTCTGATATACGAAACAGGCACTTTCGAGGTCCGCACCGCTCAAAATGGTATAGTAGATAAAATTCTGCGTTTACCAAATACACTTAAATGTTCAGATAGTTTCCTCAACCAAAATAAAAACGTTCTTTTTTGGGTAAATGAATGAACACAGCTATTTCAAACAATTTGTAATTGGGATTGCATGTCTCTCTACATGTAATACATGTAAGTATGAATGACGGGAGAGATTAAGACAAGGAAGGGGAAGGAAAAATTGCTCGCGACCGTAGCCCGTTTGTTAGGGTATCACTCAGCATTCGCCTGATACTGATCGGATAAATCACGGAAAACTGCCGATCAGAGCAGCCGGCCGCTTGAATTCTCCTCAAGACAACGGCTGAATTCCACCTTGCAATGTTGTCGAAAGTTCGCCAATGTGGGGACTCAAACCCCAGAATCTTTCGGTCAGAGTCGCTGCAGAGTTATCGGCAATGTTGACTCTGAGATAAAGTAGCCGGTGAACGACTTTCGACATTCGACAGGTCAGTGTACTTCGTGTTGTAGGTGAGTGGAGGGAGAAGGCTGTGTTATCACGCTGGATCGTTTGACGCGGCCACGACTTCACTTCACTTGTGAGGTTTTCCCAGATGTAGGTGTCTCCTCCAGCAATGGCGGCTCGTGCTTGGGTTGCACGATGGCACAACACCCATAAAATGAAAAAGATCTCATAATATCTTAGGAATATACACTTCCCTTTTAATGACATTCAATTTTCAAGATATTGCAGCGATACCGATTGCAGCGATATTGACATATGAAATCATTCTGAAACCAAAGAGCGTTCAACTGGCGCTCTCTCCGGTGTCAGGTGCCTTGCCAGGAAGAGCCACGCTCTTGGCTATATTTTGGCTGTCTTTCCTCTTTGAAACTCTCATTTTACACAGGGAATATACGGCCGTTTAGTGGCGCAACCAGACTAGTGGCGCTGTAGCGCTGCGCGGCGACGGAGGGGGTCTCGGGGGAATACCCATATTCTGTCTTCGTCTGACTCGCTGCAACGTAGTTTTATGAATTTCGCTTGTTATTGAAAGTACACATGTTCAGTCAATTATTGACGATATTCAATACATTGTTTCTGATATTCGGAGAATTTGTTTTCATTTGATATTAGGTTTGTTGATTTAAAAGTACATTTGATAAGTTCTTTGTGTAAAGGCGGCCGTTCTGGATGGAAGCCCCTTAGTGTCTCTCGGAAAGTCAGTGTGACTGTAGCTGGCCAGCAGTTTGTGAACGTTCTTGTTAATAGGAATGTGTGTCGAAGATCTTTCATTATTGCCAAATATACCAGGGTAGTGAAGTTTTTGAAATAAAATAATTTTCTTTGTGTGAAACGTGTCGAAGCAATAGTGCTTGTCGCAATGTGCTGGAATCAAACTTAAGTGCCCAGTGTAAAACAAAGCCAGAACCACGTGCGCGGGAGGAGTATATGCCTTACACGTCGCATAAAAACATGTAAGTAATGTTTCAATATAGTCTTTTATTTAACTTAGTTTTAATCGATTTGAATTGCTTACATTTTTATTATGTATTCGTATTTTGAATTTTGAAAATTACATTTCCGTCATTCGATGGAGATGCAACCCCCAGTCTATTGGGGCAGCAGCCGCCACTGTTTTCCAGTGTAAACAAATATACACACCTTTGTGGTATTACTCTTCTACAATAATTTTTGCATGTCGCCTCGTCACTAGTGTAACATGGTTCGAATTATCTTTTGTGATCGTGAATATTTTTTATGGGAGTTAAAAACCGAACGAAGTTTGGAACAGAGTCCAGAATATTAAAAATATTTTCGATTAGATTAAAACTGAATATATCTGTGCAATCATTTGATTGTGATTATAAGGAAATATGCTCACACTTCTCATGACCTTCAACAGATCTTTCTTGCTGTGAAAACTAGCTCTTAGTCGAGCGTGGGCACGTGAGCACTTTCATGGAAAAGGCCTTGACCTTCAATAGAGACAGAGTAAATGATGTCACAAAATGCACCCGAACGCGGAAACAGCAGCTTCCTCACCAATGTGATGCAATCAAAAATCTCGAACCTCTGTGCCTAAAAAAAATAATTTATTTTTTTTAAATTGCCACTTGCCAGATATTGCAGGCACTGGCCAACTGATTATATTTCCCTCGAATGTAAGAGGGAAAATGTTCGCTACAGAACTAATTGAGGACTTCATACATTCATTGACACTATCTCGAAGTGAACTAAGAACCTATTATAATAGGTATAATTACAAGTTCGAGAGTCTGCACCGTAGTTAATTTTGTAACTATCTATGTATAAGAAAATAGCAATTTTTATGAAGTTGTAATAATGAAACGTGTTGTAAAAATATCAATTTTTACACATTGATTTTGAACATTATTCATGAAGCACCTAAACTCTACTTTTATCTCGTTTCCATAATTTGTCATTTATGAGGTTGAATAAAGGTTAACTCTGATAAGAACAGTAAATGAATCGATACCTCGTAATGAGAGTAGAAAAAAGCGACTATAAAACGTGTAATCATAAATCATTTTTACCAACTGCACGAAGCAAAAAGGAGCGTCATGTAATTGGAGAATTAATGTGAAAGTCGATTTCTTTTTTTCACTCTACAGCCTGAACTCATTGTTACGATGTATAGAAATTGTAGAATCGCTTTGTTAGAATGTGTTGAAAATTGATATATGTGATGCATTGCTTTATTCAAATAAGGTCGAACAGTATCTGGCATTGGACTTATCAATGAATCGTAGTAGCAGTATTGAAACAATGAATCGTAGTAGTATTGTGACACTTCCGTTCAAAAATTTTCAATTGTAAATGGCCGTAAATGTTACGTACATACGAGTTATGATCTGGTAATTTTGCAATTTCAAAATTGGAATCGCCGTAAAAAAAAATTCTTGCAAGCATGGATGAAGCAAAACGTTAAAATTTATTACAGCTAAATTTTTGTGCCTTTTTACTAAAATGCACATAAAAATCACATGTATGCCGTATGCGTTATCCTGTAATCCTACTATAAGATCATTCTAAATTAATTGAAAAATTCTTTCTTAAAATTTTCTACAAATATGGTTGATTCTTTCTCCGATTTTCTTAACACTTTCATATTGTTGTCAATTTGTGTTCTTCTTCAATATTTGTGTTCACTTCTACTTCTGCAATTGGCTCTTTTAATCGCTTTGTAGACGAATCTATATAAATATTAAAGGGTGTCTGTTTTGTATGTTATTTAAATAAAATGTTATGGAAGTTTAATAAGAATATGTTGTTAGTCTCATTCATTTGAAAATAGGTATTTGCATGCTTAAGAACATAAATGTGCGAAGTCGAATATGGATATGCTTTCACTCTTTAGCATTACTCACAGTTCTGGTTTTCTCCGTATTCGCTTGGCTTTTTATAAGTTCTAAGTAAATACTGTACGTAGGTGTTTACTGTAATACGTATGAAACACTTCACTTCTTATGTACAAAGCACCATCACTATTACTGTTCGGCCGCACGATTTGCTTGTTGCACTTACAGATGGCAACAATCAGAGTTGCTTTTCTCGTGGATGAAAATTATGACGGCGTGGAGCGAAAATTGCAACTGGGTATTGGGGTTTAATCACCGCTACGAACATACATGTATTTAGGAGGCGCTGGTTTCATTTTCCGTCAACCCAGAAAGATCGCTGAGCTAAACAATGGAAAAACAAATCTTTGGAGATTTTTTAGAATTTTCTGGTCGGATACAAAAACAAATTATCAGTTCCCTACCGGGAGACAAAAACGCGTGGAATGACCTCTCGTATGTCTGGATTGGTGTTCGGGAAGTGGTCTGTGACGGATCCGTACACACGTACTGATGCACACATGCACAAACGCACACTCGCAGTCATTTAAATACTATATATTGTGTTATCATAAGGGTATTTTAATAGAAACGATAAATTCGAATAAACATATAAACAGGATGAGAGCGAGAATGGGTGTCAGAAGAGAAGCGAAGGTTCGAATAGTAAATAATAAGAATCCAAGGAATGGCAACATACTTGATAGCGGGCGAAAATAGAGAATATATTCGCAAATAAAACCAGAGAAAGGATAGAAAGTGAGCAATTTTCGTGAGAAAGTAAATTAAGAAAATTATTACGAATCAGTAATCAAAGAATAAACAAATACAGTGCTAGAGTGCCAGAGACCAATCAGAAATTATAATATGTGCGAGAAATGGAATGGCCTGCGCTCTAGGACGAAAGAGAAACTTATTTGGAAACGGTCTCGCGCAGGGAAGAAGATAGATGAAGAGCGCGCAAGACAGGCAAACGGGGCAGACAATATTTTGATGCGGTGAGAGGAGGATGCAGATGACGTTCCGACACGGTAGTATTCGGCTGCAGAGACGAGTTTACGAATGAGTAATGCTTAAAAACGAGTAATTAGTAGGGAAATGTTATAAATGGTCATAGAATTATAATTGCGTGTGAGGTGGAAGCAGATGCCATTGGTCTGGACCAAATTTAGTAAAAATTGGAACTTGGAATGGATGCTGGACAACGTTCAAGAAGGCAGAGGCTACACGAAAAGAAAGTGACTAAACATGGATCATGTTACATTAGCTATTGCAGGAAGATTAGGTTTTGTAATAAATTAAGTATTTCTGGATTAGGGTTTAGTAATGATAATGGCCAAGCATGCAAAGGGAGGGACTTAGAAACAAAAGAGTAAACACTAATAACTAGGGTTTCACGATAATTTTTAAAAATTATTGTTCATATCAACTGTCATATTTAGATGAGATATGTCTGTCTAGCAGCAGAAAACAAATGGAAATGTTAACGTGAAGTAAGTATTATCATTCCTGGACAGTAGTAAATAGAGTTCCCAACCTCACGTGAGGCGAAATAAAATTAACTTACGTAAATTTGTCATCACCGAATATCTGTAGGACGATCTATCGGACCCACTAATACATTTTATCATGATTGAGCAACATTTGGTACACTCTTCGGACAATTGTTGGGTGAAAGATTAAATGGAAATTTATATAGAATAAGCAAATAAAAAGGTACCAGGGTCTACCTCCGTCAGAATAGGGATGATTTTATCTACAAATCTTTCTTAAACAATTCAAAAACTCTCCCACGACAATTTCTATGCTTTTTATTAAGCTCGTAATGTCTCTACTTTTCAAAATCCATTAATTTTGGTTTATGGAGCAGTTGTTTTTTTATTCTTTTTCTGAACGAAATTTGTATGTACACAAGTCTAATAACTGCATTTCATAACAATTATCTCGTGTTTAGTTATCGCATATTACACAGATGATCTCATCATTCATATCTTTATTTTCAATTTACGATACCGTTTTATTACTTCCGAGATTAAAGGGTCCTAATAAATGAAGGATAAGCAATACTCTTGAACTCACAAATATGTGACTGAATAGATACCACTGGCAAGAGCAAATTCCGAAAAGCCTTTCCTCATAAGTATAAGTGATCAATGTACCCTTTCTTTTGGTAGATAATTTCGGATTAGTAAGTTTCATGTAGAATTTTGCGTATCAAGAATTCAAATGTATGAAATGCAAAAATGTAATCAAAATAATTATGCAAAATGCATTTTTATTTATTAAAAAACTAGAACCTATGAAACATTATTTTATGCAAAATTTACTCCGACAGATATTTGATAAAAACTCGTTCTGCTATGACACCTCAATCCAGTAACCCTGAGGGTTGCCAACAATGTCCATGTAAAAGAGAGAACACTCGACAACAAGAAAAAAATCCCGCATCAACACATTTTTTTATAAATATTTAATTTAGACTAACACCAGCTCTACTTCTTTGTTCTCTCCATTAGCGATTAAAGTGAAGTGATTCAATCACAAAATGCAAATGAAGATGATTTGAGCGTCTCTTTTTTATTTTAGTCCCTAGACAGAGGTACTACCATGGATGCGTCTGGCATGTGCGTGTGAAAGCGTTCAGAAAAAGGATATTCATATTTTCTATTCTAAATTAAACAATAAACGATACAACGTAGCA
This sequence comes from Teleogryllus oceanicus, assembly GCA_964035755.1. Lineage (NCBI taxonomy): Eukaryota > Metazoa > Arthropoda > Insecta > Orthoptera > Gryllidae > Teleogryllus > Teleogryllus oceanicus. The sequence goes on from CAXIVR010000007.1 coordinate 14,251,647, forward strand.
GATGTTAGTCATGTAATAAGATAAATGACAACAAGTTTTAAATATTTACTAAAAGGAAAACATTTAAAATACGGTGAAGGACGAGAGGGCAACTGATGACAATGAAGGACTGTCCTCCCAAATGGTATGCAACCCTAGTAACACTGGCTGAAGTGACGTTTTTAAAAATCATGCGAAACGCTTGAAATCAGCAATATGTAAATTCTATATGATAAAAGGGAATCATATTTACTCTCAGCAAATTCTTCTCCGATTGCCATACTGATAGTTATGAATTGTAATATACCATAAAACTGTGTATGTTGTTATCAAAAGTTCACGATGTTGATGAAAGTCTTCACTTAGGGTGCCAAGTTTTCGGATATTTTGTTTGATTTCATTTTTTGTAAGTTCATTTACTCATCATAAAAAGAAAGAATGGCAATAGAAAAAATTCAAGAAGAAGAAAACAAAGAAATGACAAACCATTAAAAAGAAAAGTTAATGGAAGTAAAGAAGGAAAAGTAAATAGAAGTTGAGGGGGGCAGACAAAAAGAAAGAGAAAAACGGATAAAATGGCAGAAAGCGAACTAGAGATGTAGATATTTCATAGCGAAATGACAATTTATTTCACAGAGACAAACATGGAAAGTGAACATTTAGCGGAGGAGTGAAAGCAGTACAACAGAGGACAATGGGTTTACAACCAAAATTATATGCACAAATTTAATATATCAAAAACCAAGGATTATCTAAACCAGCAATCTATGTACCAATCTCGCTTTTTTTATTTCACCGTCAATTACGTCGCATAGTAATTTTGCAGAATCTCCTCTCCTCCCGCCTTTAGATGTGCTATTTTCCAATTACATTTCTGTCTCAGTACCATGCGATCCTAGATAGAGTTAGTTCTAACCTCTTGAAACTCAGACACACTTTCTAAACAATTCGAGGCGGGGGAAGCGCCAAGGAAACCGGCCAAATGACCGGAGGAGATGCCATCAGCTCGCGGTACCGACATGCATTGAACACGCCAGCCCTTTATCTGCCATTCCACGTTGCTGGACGGACACACACACACACACACACACACACCACTCAACACACACACAAACGGACACACGGACGGATGGAGACACACACACACACACACACACACACACACATACACGCAAACGCGCGCGCGAGCGATTTGCTCTCGATAAGTCCCCTTTCCAGGTCCGAGTATCGATTCGACGGTCGGAGATCGAGGTGGATCGCTCGCGGGGGCGCGAACCGGTCAGAACCGGCGACGGCTGCGCGTCGCCCGTTCATCGCCCAGCAATCGCCCATCACCCGGCACGCGTGCATCGTGCCGCGTGCAGGACGCCGGTCTCGTCACGTGGAGCGGTGCGGCGCGGCGCGGGGCGGGGACAGGGGAGGGGGGCGAGGAGTAGTCGGTCAAGCCTCAAGGGTGTTCGTGCAGGTCGAGTGGCTTGGAAACGACCCCGCATGTCGAGCGAGCTGTAAAAAGTACTGTAGCGCGCAATCAACCGACAAAGCGAGGTGACGGCGTTGCGAAGCACGCGGAACCTTTCGTGTGCACCTGTGTGGGTTTTGGAGTGCGTGTCAAAATGAGTGTTCATACGAAAAATTACATCATTCGATACCCGACTACAATGGAAGAGGAACAAACGGAAAGCTTTTACAGAAACTAAGGTTATTGTTTCGTGCGTCAATGAAAAATTGTATGCTAAACAATTTTATCATTATATGTGGCGATAATTAAGAAAAATGCAGTAACTCAAAAGCATAGGAAATTTATAACCACGTAACGGAAAGGTAAACGGAATTTATAACCGCGTTTGAGAACCATATTCATGTTCTGGAGGAAGTAGGTTATGTATCTCCTGCCAACCATGGATGAAAATTGTGTGTGCACTTGCGCCTTGTTAAAAATGTGTGTGAAAAGTGAAAGTACTTCAAATAGTGTTTACGAAAGTAGTACTCGTCGCCGCACTTACAACCATATCATTTTCCTGACAGCAACTGGGGCAACTGTTTGAAAGGTGGGTACACGCGTAAATATCGAATTATACGAGTAAGATATCACGCAATGCCATATCATACCACTCCGCCCCTCACTTACCAAAATTACTTTTAAACCTTCTTTGTTTTATGGTATGTTATAATAATGAAACGTATAATTCACGTTCTACGTTAAAACACACACACAACAGAAACTTCTAATTTATTGCTAAAGCCGAGCAAAATATTTCGTGCTTTGTACGACTTGGCCCAGAACTGTACGTTATATCACAGACCAAGAACTTTGCGTGAATAAAGATTCCAGTATTTCTAAACGTTTAATAAAAGGCAACACACTTAGCTAATAAATTACACAAAATATTAAATAGTCAATTTAATTCTGCGATATTTTTTTAGATTTTATAAAGGAGTGCGATACTAGAAAAAAAAAGTGATACAACAAAATAAAATATTAATCGAGTTTTAGCGTTATTTGTTTCAGTTCCAAAAAGTTTTGAATTTTGTATATTGCCATTAAAATTCTTTCAAAACTTAATTGTAAAAGTAAAAAGTGCATATCCCAAATGTGGCGTCAGCATTTTTTAGTCCCAAAGAAAGGAAATAATTTTGATAAAATAAATTTATATATATATTCTTCATTAAGACTTTAGAGAACAGTCTTTTTAAAAGACAAACATAGGAAAAATATAAAAAAAATAGTTTAAATTTTTAAAACCAAAATATCTTACAATGTACTTGTCTCAATTTCTAAATTAAAATTCAAAATTAGTTACAATTAAAATTACAAATATTTAAGGCACCATTTAAGGCAAGCGGGGCTAATGGTCTAGCTGGCGCTGCCCATTATCATGAGGAACTGTTCCATTGCTCCCACACTAGACTTGTAAGTAAGAGAGTAAAAAGGTCTTGGTCGCTGATCAATGGATGAAGTTCTGGTGCGATGAATGGTGATGGTAGAGATGGCGATGAATGGTGATAGATGAAGGATGATGAAGTCCTGGTCACTAATTATTTGGCATAGTCCTAGTGCGATGAATGGTGATGGATGAAGGATGGTGGAGCGAGTCCTGGTTGCTAATGAATGGGCCGCTTTAGAATGGTATATAAAAACTGCTCGAAACATCTTGTGTAGGTTTGGATTTGATTAATTTGGCCAATATCTTTATCTGCGCAAATTTGGCAGGATTTTCGACACTAGCTTTTCAGCTAGGTCGAATACAGTCGCTGTGTGGAGGAGAATTCTAGAGGCCGGCTGCTCTGATCGGTAGTTTTTCATGGTTTCTCCGATCAACACCAGGCGAATGCCGGAGCAGTACCCTAACAGATGGGCCACGGACCACGCGCGATATTTCCTTCCTCTTCCTTGTCCTATCCTGACCTCTTACACACACACTTACACTAATACACTACACTACCACATATTCCGGGAGACCGGTCGAGAGCTTTGAGCTTGTCCCGGCTGGGGCGGTGCCGCTCTGGTGAGAGAGTCCTGGTTAGGGATGGTGGAAACCCCACTAGCCGACAGTAGGTCGGCGTGGGATCTCGCCATCCAGCGGGGGAAGATCACCACCATCTCCCGAGAAAAACATGCACTACACTAACGGGACTAATGGCCAAAGTAGTTTACGCGACCGGAAACACGAACAAATCAATCAATTGAAAATTCAGAAAGTTAAACGAAAAAAAGACTTGCACATCTCTTTTACGTGAATCTTGATCTATTCGTGAAAACAATCTAAAGAAAGAAATTGGAGCTGGGAAAATGATTTGTTTATAGATTGCATTAAGTTTCGGCAAAAATTACGTGAAAACTGCTCGTTTTATCAAAAAAAAAAATATATAACCTTTTTGAAAGATATCATTTTTTAGAACAGACGTCATTTAAGACAAACACTTCTGTCATCAATATAGTACTTTTCCCATGTTAAATGTTGGCAATTTTCGTATACGCAAGGCGTCGGCCAAAAATGGGACCGACGGTGATTGTTTTACTGTCCTTTGGTTCGTAAAGAAAAATGTAACCGTTTTTGAGGAAATACTTGTTTAAAAAATTGTCTATATTGCACGAAAAATTACGCGAAAAAAAAACCTTCATAATTCGGATAATTTGAACTTGACTTCATTTCAAAACCAGTCTTTTAAGAACAGATTTCATTAAGGAAAAATCCCTCTCTTCAATATGGTGGCTGGAAGAACACACCGAAAAAAGTTTAAAGTTTTGAAATTTTCTAAAAATCTGAAATTTTAACGAAAGTGAGATCTATGCCATTCTTTTAAGCTTGCTTTACGCTATCCGAGATCGAAGTTTAATAGAAGCTAGTGGTGCTACAGACTGACTCAGACTCTCTCGTAGCAAATTTTTCTAATGTCCTCGGTGTAGACTGGCTTTAAAGTATTGTTTCATTCTCTGCTCAGCGGTCATCATCACCCAAAGTACATGTTTTCAACTTTTCGGTTTCTTAATAGTAGAACCGAAAAATTACTTCAAGAATATTAAAGAAGAGTGAAACCTCATCCTAAATTGAAATTTTCATTGAAAAGTTTGAAGCCTTTTTTAAGAAAATGGTGATTAAGCATTACTGTCAATGCGAAATTTGAAGCTCTTTTTCATAGAAATCTATTGAGTTTTCGAAAGTTCATTTGAAATCATTTGAAGCACTCAGAAACAATAATGTATACAAATTGATGGAAATGTGGATATTGACGGCGTGAGAGACATTTCAAAAAAAAAAAAAAATATTTGTGTTATATTTGAAAAAAGAATACCCCAAAATGAACTTTACGTTATATTAAACAGTGTCATTACCACTATCCATTGGAAAAGTTTTAAGAAACAAATTGGAGCCACTTTGAGAAAATGACGTTTGAGAGTTCTTGAAAATGCGGAATTTTGAGCTCATTTTAACAAAAAAACTATTGAGTTTTAGAGAAACTTTATCTGACATTATTTAAAGCACACGTATTCAAAAAATTAATAATGTGAAGAAATCGCCTCTAATGTAAATATTATTGACGTGAGGACAAGTCAGAAAATTACATTTTTGTAATTTTTGAAAAATCAAAAGGATAGAGCAATACGGCGTTTATGTCATCGGATAGGGTGGACTAACTTTACCAAAAATTTGAAGAAGCAGTTTGGAGCAGTTTTTAAGTTAAATTTTTAACTACTAAAATTTTGAAAATTTCTACATTACTTTAATGAAAGAACTATTTATGGGCAACAAATTTCATTTGAACGAAAAATCTATGTCCTTAATTTTAAAGAATTATATTATTAAATATTAAAGAATTACAAAATATTAAAGAATGTTTTTCAAAATCTCCAAGCTTCAACTAGAGCCAGGTGTTCCGGGGTTTCTTCAATTCGGAAAAGATCGTACGCATGGTTTAGGCGCTAGCAGTGTTCACGGACGGGCGGACGTGTTTCTTTCAATTGGTTTTTCGGCTTCAAGAACCCACAAAACTGGGATTCTGCTTACACCACATGCTAGATGATTTTTTTCTCTTAATTTACCACCTGGATTTATCAACTTTCTTGTTTTCAGGGCCCAGCAATGAATTTTTTTCTGACCAAAATTCGCCGTTTTTTCGCCCAGCATTACATAACTTTCTCTATACTAACTTATATTACTCCGTACGTAAACGAGGAAGTCAAAATGGAACCATTTTTGAGGAATAATGAAAACGTTAAATCTTCATGTAAAGTAGTATATTAAAGATACTCGCTTTAAACTTGCAGGTCCTGGAGTTTGTTTCAATTGATTGGGAAATATCAATTTTGGAGTAAATCATTTGAACAGTTTAGAAGCTAGCGATGACCACAGACGGACGGACAGTCAGACGTTTTGCGGCAATCGATTTTCCGTATCCACGACCCTTAAAGCGTGGATTCTGACTACACCGTGTTAGAGGAAGTAATTTACTACATAGTACAGGAAAACGAATTATTCACGTGTTCGTTACCAGGGCCCCGTAATAAGGGATTTCCGGTCGAAATATCGCCGTTTTCCGGCGCACAATTACAATACTTTCTTTTCGGACGAATTAAGGGGAGAAAGTTAAGAGAATGTAAAGGAAAAATCCATTTCATTATGTGAAAACTCCTTTGAATCTGATACAAAAAAATGTGGTAATTGTTTTGAATAAATTGAGAAAAATACAAAATATGTTGCACTAGCCACACTACGTATATTGGTCTTGATATTGCTGTATTATATTGATATTGTAAATTATTTCGGGGTGGATTCATGGAAACGACCGGCTCTGAAATAAGGTGAGGCCGACTATTTCTGATGCCGAGGGATCCGGGGATTCTTTCTCGTTTTGCAGATCAGTCACGTTGGCAAACAATTTTTGTTTCAATGTTCATCAAGAGGGTAAACATCAACCAACTCCAACGGCATGGACGTATACTGAAATGTATTTATATTAAGCAGACGGAGTAAAAACAGACACGAGAAAGTGAACGAAAATGAAGGAAAATATCATTATAGACACGTTTCCTGTTGACACTTTGTAGGTGCAAGAAATTGGTTATTTCAAAACTACTTTGTTATTAGCGTTCTCTGAAGTACTTTATTGATCAGAAACTATGATTATAAGAATTTTGAGGAAGCAAAATTTGAATAATAATTCCTTAAGTAGATTTGCAGCTCTTCAATTTTGAAAAAAGATATGTTTTTTTTAATGGACAGGAAATCTGTCATTAACAGTTCTGTTAATGTTCTTTTTCCTTGCAGTATCCGGTAATTAAGGTTTACCAAGGGTGCCACGAACCTGATGTCTAAGCAGATCTTGAAAATATTTACAAGAATACATGAAAGAGTGAAGAGAAACTGAGAGAAGTGGGTAAAATCAATAAAAGACAATTAGTGAAAAAACAGACGACAATGGAAAGAAATTGTGGAAACGATTTGCTTAAACTGTGGAATTCATGTAATAAATAATGATGAAGTATGGTATAGTGTATCAAAGACATTAGCGATCTTTAATGAAAGAGTGGCTCATATTGTAGCTCAGTCATAGACTATTAGGTTTTCTGGACAGTTCGGCAACCGTTCTGTCCACTATGTTATTTTAGTTCTAGAAAGACAACATGTTATATTTTCACATTTATTTCGAAAAATGTTGCTCACACTGCAGTATTTAATCTGCATAAAATCATAAATATCTATTTTAATTGGAACTGACATCTTTATTTTTCGCGATACAGTGATTGAGAATTTTTAGAGCTGATAACATTTTAATAATTTTATTTCTTGTATATTTTAATGTCAAATTTAAAATTATTTAAGTTTTTTGTTTTTTAATTTTGAATGATTAATTATTATTTTTTCTACCAACCGCAAGAATGCAATCACTTTTTAAGTAGCATAAAAGACAGTAAACATTTATCTGTAACATCTTTCTTTTACACATAACGACATTCAATGATTAAAAAAATCTCACATAATAAAAATGTATCGTCTTGAGTAAGAACAAGCTCAATGGCTGTTGTCAACACCAGGCGAATGCCGAAGCAGTACTCTATCAAACGCGGCCACGGACCGCGCGCGATCTGTCCTTCCCATTTCTTGCCCTATCCTCTCCCCTTACACACACACTTACACTACCACATATCCCGGGAGACCGGTCGGGAGCTTAGAGCTTATCCCGGCTGGGGCGGTGCCCCGCTGGTGGGGGAGTCCTGGTTAGGGGGAAACCCCAGTAGCCGACGGTAGGTCGGCGCCGGACCTCGCCATCCAGCGGGGGAAGATTACCGCCATCTCCCAAGAGAAAAAAAACATGCACTACACTAACGGGACTAATGACCAGAGCAGTTGACGCGCCCGGAAACATGAAAAAATGAATCAATCAATCTCAATGGCTGTTCCTCCGTTCTGCCTCAATGGCTGTGCCACTCTTCTGGTCCACCTTACTACCCGTGATCTTTGCATTTGGTAAGGACTGTAGCTTTCGTCCTTCGAAAATTCAGCCTTCTGCAGATATTCTTTGTTCTTACGTAGACAGCGTGAGAAAGAGGAGAGAAAAGTCATCATGCCATTATTTCGACTGTACAGTGTTACAAACATTCCTGCCAATGCTCGTACCTTCGGAAGGTGCGAGCTATTACGTGGCGTTAGTTACAAGTAATGTTACATGGAATTCACTGGGGATGCCTAACATTCGCAATGAGTTCCACGTTACGAAATTCCTAATAATGTTGTTCTTACTTGTTAAAAAGTTATTTATTCTTCACATGTTTCAAAGAATGTGAATTTTAACTGTTTCAAACCGGAAAATATAAACACTAATAATACATTGCATTTCTTGTAGGAACTAGTATATTTCTGGGTTACACGAGTCTACTTTCATCCTCGCGAAAATTCTGAACGTCGTAAAATCATTCTTTTTATTAAGAGACCCAATGGCGCAGATTTCTGCCATTAAAATGCACAGAATATTAAAGAGTCAATTTACTTTTGTATAGATCTTCAGATTCTGAACGTTTATGATCGCTCTTGCTATGAAATAGGGTTTTTCAGAAGAGATAATCTACGATACTATAACCGAAGGTCCCAAACAGTCTCATTTTCCGGATTAAGACGCATGGAACAATTTTCCGTGATCTCTTGTGCGATCAAGAAAAAGGAGTTTCAATTTGTACCATTTCTCAGATACGCGTGGCAGAAAGAGCATAACAGTAAAAGCAGCAATGTACAGCTACGAAGTGTGATAGTGTACTTTCATAGGTGAAGTTCTGGATGTACTGATCTTGCTAAAAGTACTAGTTTACTAGGCAGTTTTCTAGATACCAGTTTTCTATAGTATGGTGTGTTGCAGATAATAATTGTTCGTAATAAAAATAAATTTTAAATGTATTATAGTTTACCGTCTCATCCATTTTCGGGAATGGAAATTTACATGAAAAAGTGTCAATTACAATACTTTTATACATTTTTGATTCTTACATTAATTAGAATTTAAGTCAATTTATTTATATACGTTTTCCATATTTGTTAAAAAAAGGCTTGGTTAGGGAGTTGCAAATTCAGTGCTTGACACATACGCCAGTTTACCTGGAGATTGATCTTTCTCGGCTAAACATTTTCTTTTTGTTTCTGTTAGAGAAGGCTTCTGGGGATAATAGGGCCTATTTAGAGTAGCAGCATTCGTAATGACACGATGTTCTACTGGACTGAGGGTTGTGGGCACTCAAGATGTGTGTTTATGGACGCCTATACCAGTTGCTATCTCTTTGATAAAACATTCCTACAACTTACTACTGAATATTGCCATTGATCAGGTGATGAAATAATTGAGAAGTAATGAAAAGTTCCCTCGTTCTGCGCATGCGTTATGTTTTGCGAGTTGCGAGATGATGCGAGTTTTCATCATACGTGTAGCAAAGCCACATAACCAATTCCACCCCCTGTCCTCCCAGCCATCCCTCCCACCCCTCCCTCTATTCCTCTCACTCCTCTCTCCCTCTCTATCCTCCATCCCTCTCTATCCCTCCACTCATCTACTCATCCATTCACCAACCCACCCACTCATCCACCCAACCAGTCACTCACGCAATCCGATATTTGGATACAAAACTGCGTTCAAACCTCTCTCATCACCACTCGAATCTCCTTCTGAGAGGCGTTTGCGAAGGCTTCCGTAGTCTCAAGGGAACCAACAGTCACGGTTACCTCTTCTGATTGACATGCAACATGCGATTTGTGACTGCAAGTCTTTATTCTTAAGCTGTTTTTCAGTACCTTTACAATACCATTTTAACTGCATTGAAAATATCAGATCTAAAGAATATTAAAAAAAGATGGTTGATTGCGTCCCGAAATTAATCGTTACGATTGGCCTCAAATTTTAATTATATTGTATAGTGCAGGGCTGTCCAACACCCAGAGCATCAAGGGTCACAACTAAATTCTTTAATGTGGTTGCCGGCCATTTTTCATTTCTCCGGCGATCTACATCTGAAATATTCGTATTGTTGATCTCGGATCTTTGCCCGGCGGCACTGAAACGGAATGAGGAGGTGGGGGGCAATGGAAACATGCGTGATATCAGGCCGTACATAACACAGTGAAACACATCGGGATGATATTGAATTTCTGAATTTACTACAAAAAATCCTTATTTCTAAACTTATACTACTTTTACATTCAAGGAGGTGACCCCGGTAAGGCGCGTGTGCTACTCACACAATGTTCTCGCTCGACAGGGATGAAAGGAACTTTCAGTTTTGACTAATAATCTTTCGCGGGCCACACAAAATAGCATCGCGGGTCACCAGTTGGACAACCCTGGTACAGTGGAAGAGAAAACCCCACTGCTTCTTGTCTGAATTATCGAGTGATGCGAAGTATCTAGGGACATGCGAAGGCGGAAATATCGCTGACAGAGAGTTTTCACCCAAGACTACACTAAAACGATATGATTCACTTTAGAGTCATCACCTCCAAGGAGCATTTAGCGGTTGACGGCACCACCAAAATGCTTCATTGAACCATAACAACGGCTTCTATATCCGCTATATATCTATATATTACAAACGTCTAATTATGTTTATTAACAATAACAATATTATTAGTAATTTGCACCAGTGAGCAGTGCTGCAAAGAAAGTGAAATTGTCATTTAAACTTTTACCTTTACTTTCAATGTAACTTCATTATCTGGGCACGTCTTCTAGAATTCAGTCGTGTCCATGTTGTCGCGTCAGAAGTATTATTCCTTGACGAAGGACATACTGGATTAGAGCCCACAATTTATTGTTGATTTATGCTTGAAAATAGATTTTATTACATCGGAGCGTGTTTTTTTCCCCTCAAAATTCAAATAGTATATGGCTTAGCTTTTCACAGAATTTAGAAAACGTGCACAATATTCACTTCCCCCATAGCACGTCATACACGGTTTTTAACTGTTTTTGTTGTAAAAAAATATATAAAAATATCTTACTTCCTCTCCCCTCTACAGTAAGCCCCTGTATATCGTCCTCACTCTTTCGTGGGAGAGAGACTAGCTACGGCGATTATTAAAAATATAAATAGTTTTACATAATACTCTTCCCGTCTATTTAACATGGTGGTTAAAATTGCTAAAAATAACCGGTTGTTTCAGCAAATTTTGTCGTGCAATTTTTGTAAAAAACTTTTTGTAAAAATTATTACTGCTGATCGCCACGAAGCACGAAAAGAACGAAACAGTGCGCTTGGTCCGATTGAATTGTGTTTGTAGTGTTACCCACACTGTGTTTCCGTAATTCATGGTTACCAATTTAAACATATTTGTTGTAAAACACCACCTACTGAATTATATTGCTTTAATTTATCTCTTTTCCATATCGAGTTATTGGGTTTAAAAAAAAACATTGGTTGCATCTGGGCTAACAAGGGACCTTTCAGCAGTTTCAGATCGAATTCTGGTTTCATATGTTTTCTATAGATAAAAATTCACTCTTCTATACGCTGTGAAAAAATAGCTGACGTCTCGCACTGGAAGTTACTGAAAGAAAAGTGTAAGTTCCATGCAAATAGTCGTTCGCGCAGGATTTGTGCAGCCCTCCCTACAGTGCGAGAATGTCGGCGGAGGGAACAAGCGTTCCTAAGGGCTCGAGCTGCAATTTCGGGCAGCGAAACACGGATAATGACATTGCTCACGCCCTTGATAAGCCCGCAAAGCCGCGTGGCACAGAACGTGTTCTTCCGGGCAGTAATTCTTCGACATTGAGAATCCAAAACCCGATGTGATGCAAAGATGTGCCCGCGGCATACAAATATAGATAATATTATTTGCCAGCTTTCGTTTACTTTTCTCACAGACACATCAATGTATGAGGGCTCAGTTGAATAAGTTTGTAAGTCCGGTAAGCCGTCATACCAATTTTAGATCATAATCCACGCTGGTGTTAACTGGTGAATTATCCCAAAAAAGAAAATTGCTTGTGGCTCTCTTTGTTACGTTCGACAAGACGACTCCGAGTAACTTGGAAGCCAGTGGTTGATTGGCTTAAATTTTTGCAATCAATGAGCCAATCATCGCCTTTGCGACCTCTCAAAGCCGCCTTGCCAAATACGCCGCGTATTACATATTGTCAGTAGGTAATTATGATGAAGCTCGATTTGAGACGAAATGTCGATATTTTTTTAAATTAAATCTAAATATAACACTAGAAGCTTTAAAAATTAAACCGTATTGCAATAATTGAACTGTATAATAGTAAATTTTAATATTTGTATAAATTCATTGGTCTGAATGTAATCGATTTAATTGTGCCGATCAATTTAAAACTACCGATTGCCACAGTAATTGCGACTAATCCCCAGAAACTAACGAATAAAGAAACAAAAACATAGATTTAGTTATAACAGGTTACTATGTTCCTCGAAATGAACTACTCTTCTCCACGCAGCAAACTGTACCCTTTAAGTAGAGATCTTAGGAAGAAACAGCACAAACGTGAGTCATTCGCGGTCATGCTGTTCGCTGCAGCAAGGGATGTCCATGGCATTAGCGAAAACACAACTTCTAAAACTGTTCAAATTCTTCCTTTTTTCAGTAACTTCCAGTGCAAGACAGCAGCTAACTTTTTTCACACATGTAAATAGTTAATATCTTTCAATGGAATCAAAAACCAGGACAGATTTCGACCCGAACTGTTAAAAGGTTCTGAACCTGTCGTAAGAAAATATAAAAAACGGCGAAAGAAATGGTGTCGGTTATGACTAGGGTTGCCAACTGTCTTCCAATTGGGAGGACAGTTCTCCATTTTCGTCAATTGTTCCCCGTCCACCATTGCATTTTAAATGTCCTCCATTTAGAAAATATTTAACATTTTTTGTCATTTGTTTTATAACATGTGTGACACCTGCTACGTTGTATCGTTTATTGTTTAATTTAGAATGGAAAACATGAATATTCTTTTTCTGAATGCTGACACATGCATGCGTCTTCACGCGTCAGGTATTCCAGGATTCAAGAAAACATGCCGTGGTAAATAGTTAGCCCCATTTCAACAAAGTTTGTTGTAAATACTTATTCATTATTCAACTAATGTTAGTAAAGGAGTGGGGGTAGGTTCTCCAGGGCTCAAGAAAACGTTCGGGGGTAAATATTTCGCCCCATTTCAACAATGTTCCAGTGGTGAATTGTGAACATTATTTTAAGTATACCGCACTTTATGGAAGCTACCTGTACCGTTGTCTTTTATTTTGAGCTTTTCTAAAATCCCATTACCATGAAATTCCGTCCTTAATAATTGTTCTATAAGACAATTACACAAACCAATAACTCCTGGATCATTAACACACTCCATTTTCACAAAAGCTTGAGAGAAGCGTAACTTACAAACAGCCAGAGAAGGACTATTCACCGCAATATTTTGCGGTGCCTACCGACCGTCAAGACGCGCATTCTCCCCTCTCCCCGCCCTTGAAACATGAGGAACCCTAGGTTATCGCGGCTGGTATGCGGTGCCTTCTCCTGCGCTTGCGAATTCTTTGGACTGCATTGAGAACTGTTTGAAACTCCTCACTCTAACGCACTTCATTGCGCTTACGGATGCGGAAGACTGACTGGCTAACGATAGCAAAACAGATATTTTTTTCTCATGTTTTAAAGCTTTCTAAATCTGAATAACGTTTGAGAGGGTTACCAAACATGAAATATTTCTCATACACTTCGAATTACTAGGTATACCGGCGGCACACGCGGTGAATCGGAGAACTCGCCACGGGGTTCGGAAGATAAGTCGTTGAAGTGAAATGGTTGGACGTCAAAAAGGGAAGTAAAAACGGGATATTTTGTAACCATTTTAACTTTAGTACGTAGCATTACAAACGTCAGATTTTTGTATTGTACATTGTTACAATATAACAATACATACATAATACAATTCAACTGTCAAACTGATTGTTGTAAAAATTCTTAGAACATTGTAATTCAGTATCAAAGTAAAGGCTTTATCACTTCCATAGCACTTACGGATGCGGAAGACTCTCGATAGCTGGCTCTCGATAGCAAAACAGTTATTTTTTCTCATGTTTTAAAGCTTACAAAATCGGAATAACGTTTTAGAGGATTACCAAACTTACGAAATATTTCTTATACACTTCGAATGACTAGGTATGCCGACCTGGATGGTCGAGGTGGCTAAGAGCGAGTACCGACTCAGCGCTTCGGTCCGAAGGGTCGCGGGTTCGAGTCCCGTCTTGGGCATGGTTGTTTGTCCCTTGTCTTTGTATGTATGTGTTGTCGCGGAGGGCCTCGCGTTCTGCTGACCCCAGATCAGAGGAGCCCGCAAGAGTGTTTGTCTAGTGTATGGTCGAATATGCGTCCCATCGGGACGTAAAGGGTAACCGGCTGTCAGCTGAAAAAAAACCCCTAGAAAGAAGATGACTAGGTATACCGGCGGTATATTCGCCACTGGTCCGTCGCATATCTCCCGGAGAGCCCGGGAGGCGAGTGCCGAGGAGCAAGTGGCCGCCGCGCGCGTGCCCTTCCTACGCCGAGGCGGCTGCGTCCGCGATCTTTGACCCGCTCCGCCTCGGCGCATTCTTCGCTCGCCCGCGCCGTGCGTGCCCGCCTCGGCCTCGCCTCGCCTCGCCACCCGGCCGCGCCCCTCTCCCGCCGTGCCACGCCCCTTCCCAACAAACGCCCGTTTCCGCAGGCTTCCCCGCCGGTGCGGAGATAACAAGTCACCATGAAGCGCCCCGTTTCCTCTCTCGGACGGAAAAGAGAGTTTTTGTGCGGCGTGAAACACAGGGAGTACCACGGTAGAAAGGCGGCTCCACACATTCGTTATTCGGCGAACACCGAGCCACCGCTCGCTCAATCCCGAGTAGTGTGGATGAGTTGCTTGCTATTTGCCGAGAGAAGAACATTCGGGGTTCGCCCTACCCACCGCGTGTCGGTCTTTTGGACACATCAAAGGGAGCGAATGCCGAATGTGTGGAGCCGTCTTAACGTAGCAGGAATCGGCGATCCTGCCGATCATTTTGGAGCGAGCGGGGCATCGGAGATTTTTGTAATATAATAAACATTATTGTTATTACATTGTATATTATTTGTGTACTATAGAAACGACACTATACAATATTACTGTTTAAATAATTACTTAAATCGAACATAAATAATATTTAAATATATTTTGCCAAATTAAGGACGGTGAACGAAAATTCTAAGACCTTTTTTTTGGGGGGGGGCATGACCCCCATGGCCCCCATTCTGAATACATGGCAATATGAGCAAGCTTTTAGCCCCTGCGCATGAGCCAAATCTAAAGTTACGGTAAGAGTTATATCGGAAAACGACACTTCACCAGAATTATGCGATGCAATGACACATTTAGTATTGTATACGGTGATCACGATGAATAAATTTTTTTTACAACCGTAACGGCAGAGTTTTGCTAACTCTATAATCCGATGATGCAACAACATAATATATTAGAGAGCAGCTGTATTCAAATACCGATCAAACGAATATTGCAGAAGTCTGTCAAATATCGATCAAAAGGGTATTGCAGACTTCATGGGATGTTGTATTAGTGGAATTTAACCAAACAACACGCTCTGTTGTCAAAGATTGGAACTACTTCCTTTTATCGAAGTCTCTGGAGGTAACGTGCAAAACGGCACTTTATACCTCAAACAATACGGGTCAAGTGGTTGACTCTTATCGTGAATCATATCGCTTCAGTGCACACCAGTGCGAAAACTCTCTATGCCAGTGACGTCTCCGCCCACGCAAGTTCCTGTACATTACACATCGCTCGATAATTCAGACAAGAAGCAGTGGGGGCTTTCTTTTTCACTACACAAAAGAAGCACATAGCATCGAGCATTATTTTATTTATTGTACGTCAAAAAACAGTTAAAACTGCGTATGACGTGCTATGGGGAAAAGTGAAGTGTGTGCACATTTTCAAAATTCTGTAATCCCTACACTAAGTCATATACTACTTGAGTTTTGAAGAAAGAAAAAAAAGCTCCCATGTAATTAAATCTATTTTCTAGGATAAATAACCAATAAACTTTGGGTTCTTATCCATGTTGTCCTTCGGAATAATACTTCCTGCCGCGACAACATGGAAACAATAACTTGAATAATTGTATTTCCCACTGAATTCTAAAAGACGTGCACAGAAAATGAAATTACATTTATTATCTGGCAAAGCATTCAAAACTATCAACAAAGAGGGCCGCTGGATCAGCAGAATCAAACCAAACTCGAGTTTTTGTATGACAATGACAATGACAATGACAATGACATGGGAGACAATGACCGGGAGGTTTCAATGAAAACGCGTGAAATACCTCACGCGAATGAGTTCATCGATCAAGTAGTTGGAATTGAGCAACTCCACATTTGGGTACAGTTTTCGAACTGTCAGTCACTACACGTGGGATATGTGGTGAAGATAATTCGAAAAGAGTTTCTTCGCGGTTCCCGTTTCTTCTGTATTCATTCCACCATCAACTGCATCATTGTCTTTCTTGAGTCACCGTATCATGGATTGTATCAAAATTATAACCTGAACTCAAGTGGCACACCATTTCGGACTGTCTTGAAGTCGTAACGGCGGAGTTGAGATTCTAGCTGATTCTAGCTGACATTGTAACATCTGCCTACAAACTAAGCCAAAGCCATGGTTTGACACTTGGTTAAGAAACGTCCTAATCGAGAATACAAGGAAGTTGGAGGAAGAGGAGAAGTAGAGGGAAGAGCAGGAGGAGAAGAAGAGGAAGGAGGAGAAATGAGTAGAGGAAAGAGGAATGTTAAAAATCTAGCGAACTCAGGTTTCCGTAAATCGTATACATTCGTGAATGCCGTGATCGTTTCAAGACCAATAAATTCAGCTGCTGCTGTACTGCTTCTCAGCAAACGTCGCTACCCATTGTCCTCTCTCTTGGGGTAATTTAGATAAGAACACTTAATTCAAACGCAAGTACGAGTAACTATATGATTCGTGATTACTTGCAACCAGAATCAATCGGCAAATATTACTTTCTCCGCCTCCGGGGATATCTTGTTCCTTAGAATTTATTGTAGAATAATTTGTTGAAATATATTTCCCAAGGTTTCGCCAAACATCCAATACCTTGAAATCGTCGTCATTATTTGGGTTTTTAAAACCAGATTGTGACATTAATGTATCCAGGCTACATTCAGGCTTCCATTCTCTTGCGAACTCGACCCAGTCCCTCCCTCACAAACTTGCCTCCATAGTAATTGACGATACATCCCTCAATTTTTTAATTTTTTTATTTAGGAGTTAATATAACTGGAAGGAAGAAGGAGGAGAAGGACGGCAGGGCAGAGAAGGAAAAACGAAACAGAGGGAAGAGGAGGAGGGCCAGGAGGAGCAGAAGTAGAAAGGTACATAGGTGGGGTAGGTAGAGGAAGATATAGTCGAGGTGGAGTGGGAAGGCAAGTTGTAACAGGCGAATTAGGAAGAGGAGGAGAATCAGAAGAACGAGCGTACAGAGAAACCAAGCGAAGATCGCGCATCAAGTTCTCCCTCCACCCCGTCTGATTGATTGATTTTTTCGTGTTTCCGGGCGCGTCAACTGCTTTCGTCATTAGTCCCGTTAGTGTAGTGCATGTATTTTCTCGGGAGATGGCGGTGATCTTCTTCCACTGAATGGCGAGATCCGGCGTCGACCTACGGCCGGCTAGTGGGGTTCCACCCTAACCAGGACTCTTCCACCAGCGGGTCACCGCCCCAGCCGGGACAAGCTCTAAGCTCCCGACCAGTCTTCCGGCCTCTGACCGGGAGGTCCTAGGTTCGAGTCCTGACGGCGGCAGGATTTTTGACTCTAGCTTTTAAGCTAGGTCGAATTCAGTCGCTGTCTGGAGGAGAATTCTAGCGGCCGACTGCTCTGATCGGTAGTTTTCCGTGGTTTCTCCGATCAACACCAGGCGAATGCCGGAGCAGTACCCTACCAAACGGGCCACGGACCGCGCGCGATCAGTCCTTCCTCTTCCTTGTCCTCTCCTCTCCTCTTACACCCACACACTTACACTAACATGCACTACACTACTACATATTCCGGGAGACCGGTCGGAAGCTTAGAGCTTGTCCCGACTGGTGCGGTGCCTCGCTGGTGGGAGAGTGCTGGTTAGGGGGAAACCCCACTAGCCGACGGTAGGTCGGTGCCGGATCTCGCCATCCAGCGGGGGAAGATCACCGCCATCTCCCGAAAAAAACATGCACTACACTAACGGGACTAATGGCCGAAGCAGTTGACGCGACTGGAAACATGAAAAAATCAATCAATCAATCAATCAACCAGTCTCCCGGAATATGTGGTAGAGTAGTGCATGTTAGTGTAAGTGTGTGTGTAAGGAGAGAGGATAGGACAAGGAAGATGAAGGAAAGATCGCGCGTGGTCCGTGGCCCGTTTGGTAGGGTCCTGCTCCGGCATTCGCCTTGTGCTGATCGGAGAAACCACGGAAAACTACCGATCAGAGCAGCCGGCCGCTAGAATTCTCCTCCAGACAGTGACCTCCAGCCCGTCTGTGTCCAGGGGCTTGCACGTCGTCGGAGGGTGCGAGCGGCGTCGCGACGCACGTGCGGCGGCGCGGGCGGCGGCGCGGGCGACGGGCAGCCGGCGGCGGCTCGGGCGATGGGGGCGTGGCGCCGGGCGCCATGAGCCAGCCGCCAGAGCCGTTCCAGCCCGCGGGCCTGGGCTTGGGCCTGGGCTTGGGCCTGCCCCCGCGGGGGCGCGCCGGGGCGCTCCTGGGCGCCAGCGGCGGGTGGTGCTCCGCCGCCGCGGACTGGGCGCGCTCCTACTGCCTCAGCACCGGCCAGCACGGCTACCGCTACCTGGCCGAGAGCGGCCTGCGCCTCTCCGAGAGGTACGAGCTTTCCTGCTATTCCACAGCGAGGGGGTAATGAACACTTCGTCGAAGATTGGTTCATTGATTGATGATTCAACTATTATGGGCATGAGTCTTATGAGTGTAGTGCATGTTTTTCATCGGGATGTCGCAGTGATTTCCGCCCCTTGGATGGCCAAATCCGGCATCGGCCTACCGTCGATTAGCGGGGTCTTCCCCAACCAGGTATCTCCCATCAGCGGGGCACCGCCCCAGCCGGGGGAAGTCCCCGACCGGTCACCCGGCATGTGTGGTAGTGTAGTGCGTGTTAGTGTGTGTGTGTGTGTGTGTGTGTGTGTGTGTGTGTAAGAGGTGAGGATAGGACAAGGAAGAGGAAGGAAAAATCGCGCGCGGTCCGTGGCCCGTTTGTTACGGTACTGCTCCGGCATTCACCTAATATTGATAGGAGAAACCACGGAAAAGTACCGATCAGAGCAGCCGGCCGTTAGAATTATCTTCCAGACAGCGACTGAATTCGACCTAGCTCACAAGCTAATGTTGAAAATCATGCCGCCGTCGGGACTGGAACCTAGGTCCTCCCGGTCAGAGGCACTGCTGTAACATCAGTTGATGCACTAAGCCACTGCTCCTGGTCTTCTTCTATGTTTTAGAGTAGATCACTCCTTAAATAATGCCGTAACCCTTGCTTGCCCCATTTCGACGAACGCTTCATAGACAAATATCTATCAAATACAAAAAATGCTAAACAAATCCTTAAGACTTGCCACTTATGCCCCATGATACATTTCTAATGATCAACTCCGTAAAGAATTACACTTACATCCGTCAATCATCACATCGCTCATCTCTCCAACAATTTCTACTCAAATATATCCTCAATAAATCAAAAAGCCCACTACAACCTAGCCACACTCAACGATTTCCCGACCCGAATCCGCTACATGCCTTCTTCCAAATATTTTCGGAAGGAAACTAAGATTAGGAGCTCAATGAGTATCGTTAACTAATGTTGTAGTAATAATATAATTAGTTTTAGATAATGAAGGTTAACTTTAAGTCATTCCAAATGCATGTGATTAAGTAATGGCTACTGAACCTTGTACTCATCATTCAAACACTAAAAATTATTTTAATAAATGGAGTAGAAACACACAGAAAGCGGCGCAGGAGATCAGTAGCGAGTTCAGATGACACGATCTGGTGCGAATAGTTGGTACCGCAGGAGCATAGGGAATATCACCATTTATTTCTCGTACTTCGCCACAATGAAACACTTTTCAAATGTGCCTGAATAGATATAAGTATAAAATAGAAACTTATAGAAAAAGTATAGAGTAGAATAGATATGTTAGGAAATACACGGGTTATGAGAATATAAAATCAATGGGACTAAAATAGCACGTACTTTCTCGCCTTTAGTAATGGTTATGTAATACTATCTATACCACAATTTCTCTCCGAATTAACACATCTCAGTCATAATTTTTTGTAAAATTCATTTAAAATCGTAGAACATTTGGTGCGAAAATTAAATCCAAGCAATAGATTTTATATTAAAAATTTTAAATAAAAATATATTTCTGGCATTGAATTCACTGAACAAGGTGTGCAGTGTATTCACGAACATATCTGATGAACTTTTAGCCTTACAATATTCGGCAAGCAAATGCTAATTAATAAGGAAATATATAATAGTAATTATTAAACACTATAGTGTTAATATTAATATATTTTTTACATTTAATTTAATATATTACACACTATAGTGTTGTAATATTCTCAAATATATAAAATTATTAGTTTATATTTACGCAAACGAAATGCGGCCGTCATTATCGCCTTCTCTTATCAGTGCGGCGTTACAATCAACAAGGACCGCTAATTCGTATGGGATACACGTTTTGCCAATTACCATTGTTAATACCATTAGCAAGGAAAAGAAAATGGATAGGAAATATAAGAAAATTTAATATTTTAATTTTCATCAAAATTACTCGCTTTTTACACGCATTACTCTTCATACCCACATCTTATTAAGTAAACCGAATCATCTATTCGTTTTCACACTTAACTCAATTAAAGGATACAATTTAAAATGAAATAATATAAATATAACAAATAATAATAATAATAATAATAATAATAATAATAAAATAAATATGAAATAATATACAAAGTCTACCTTACCTAGCATCCAACTACAACATCATTAATTTTACGTTCACAAAGAATAGTAAATTGGGAACGTACGACTGTGTTTGTCGCCAATTACAAAACTGTCAAAAAATACTAACATTTTCAAAAAAATCAACATAACCTTATTTCAAGATGTGTCTTTGATGAACACATTTCATTAATAAAAATCTTGTATAATTGCAGTTATAGGAAGACAGCGAAAAAATTTTGAATTTTTTTAATTGTCAAAAAATCGGTGTTTTTAACCACCGACCTGCACCATTTCCTTAACCACCCAATGAGATCTACACCATTTCCTTAATCGTCCTTTAGCCTATCCACCAACAAAATTTCATCAAAAACGATGAAGCCGTTTTTCAGAAAACATTGTTTAAACAAAATTAAAAATTGTCTATATTTTAATTTTGCGCAAAATTACGCAAAAAATACTCAACTTTTTGAAAAATTCTACATGATTTTATTTTAAAATTTATCTTTAAGAAACATATTTTATTAAAGGAAAATATTTAACTTTAATATTTTAATTCTAAAAGACGATGATTTTGAATTTTTGGAGTTTTCGAAATATCAGGAGTTTCAACAAATATGATTCCATTCTCTTAAACATCCTTTATACTATCCAGCAGCAAAAGTTAATAAAAAACGATGAAACCATTTTTTTTAAATTCGGAAAATGTCCCTGGAGCTTCATGTAAATCCTTCAAAATTAAAATATCAGTTTCAAATTCAAGGGGCCGCGACATCTGTCATATTGATTAGCGAATATGAATTTTGGAGAAAATTGGCTGAACGGTTTAACCGCTAGCGTTGTTCGGACGGACGGACGGACGGACGGACGGACGGGCAGAAATTTTGACCGTCACTCGCTTTTTCGATATCAAGGACACACAAAACATTGATTCAGGCAACACCACGTGTTAGAGGATTTTTTTTTCTAAATTTAGCAAATGGGTTTATCCACTTCTGCGTTACCAGTTCCCTTCTAGAAAGAGTTTTTCTGCCGAAAATTCGTGGTTTTCCCCGCAACATTACATAACTGTCTCTCCAGCGCGGAAGTGGTACCAAGAAAGTAAAAATGACTACTACTCGGAGAATATATTTCCTGGGTAATTTCTTCCCACATTTTGGTTTTCCCTCAGTTCAGATGGTGTTTGTACACTCTCCCAAATTCGCGGCTTCGAAAACAATTTTTGTTAATTATGTTCACCACACATACTCACACGCTGGCGGATTCAGATCGCAAGCAGTTCGCGCGAATTCGTCCCAAAACTAGTGGTGCTAGAACAGCATATTATTTCACACATTATTTCTAAATTTGCTATTTTTAAAAATTCAGAAAGTTCAACGAAAATGAAACTCACTACATTCTTTTAAACGTCTATTCCACCAGTGGACATTTTTTTTTTAATTTCGAGGGGATTTTGAGACTTTTTTGTTGAAATTGCATACATTTCCTGCGGAAATTACGCGGAAACTACTTGTTCTTCCAAAAACTGTGCATGACTTTTTTAAAGATCTAATTTTTGCAACATACTTTGTCTGTAGGAAAAATCTCTATCTTCAATTTTGTAATTTTGAAAAGTTAATAGTTTTGCAATTTTCGAAAAACCCGCCGAAAATGGGATTAACACCAGATTTTTACTGTCCCATATTACGTATAATGAGATAGTTTAAAGAAAAAATTTGGAGCGGATTTTAAGAAAAAATTGTTAAAAACGTTTTTCTGTCTACATTTCGAACAAAATTACACGAAAATTACTCATATTTTCGAAAAATTGAACACAAACTTATTTGAAGATTTTTCTTCAAGGAACAGATTTTATTAAGAAAAAATCTCTACCTTTAATATTATAGTTGTAGGATGACGCCCGAAAAAAATAGATTTATCCAATTTTTCGTTACCAGGGCCCGGCAATAGTTTTTCTGCCGAAAATTCGCCACTCTATACTGCGAAAGCAGTAGCGAGAAACTAAAAGAACAATAGAATACAGTTTACTTTGAGAAGTCATTAAAATATATTTCGGTTTCTAATGACGTTTCGGTTTCTTTGATAGTCAAAGTTTAACTCTAGAGTTTTATGAAAGACAAAAGTTTTACACTTGGCTTTCCGCAATCAGAATTGTAAGTATGTGTTTTTGACTGGCGGAATTGTAATGAAAATAATTTAAACTGCGATGAAAAAGGAAAGAATAGGATGTGAAGGTAGTGTGGAAGCTTGTCTACGGGAGGTCGATCTAGTCGGTAGTGCTGAGCGACAGAAAAGTACGAGCTCCCACACAGTTTTTCGCAAATTCCGTTCGAGGCGAGATGGCCTCTAGAAAACAGAAGAAAAAGTATCAAAGTATCAAATATTGATATTGGACGCAGAATTTAGCTGATTCTAACGAAGATAAAACTACAGTAATAATTATTATTGTTACTAATAATAATGGATTTTATTTATTAGTGGTAAGGCTCAGGTCTTTAGGTTTCTTTTTTCCGTTCACTATCACATCTAGTAGTAGAGACTGGAAATGTAAGGACAGTTATCTTCCTCGAATACTTCAGAACGTTATCATCAGAATCATGTGATTGTTCTCAAAATATAAAGGTAAAATTTATCTCATAAAAGAGGAATGTTTCTGTCACGATCGTAGTTTGGCACGTGGCCACAGAACGTGTCGGAATGTGGCACGAAGATGAGTAGGAAGAAGCCGTTCTGGCCACTTCTAAGTGAATATCCAATGATTTTCAACAAAGTCGTAAATAAACTACGCACACATTAATTATTGAAATCTTCATCATGTTTGTAAATATGTAATTAAAAAGAAAGTCTTTTCTTTTCAGGCACAAGGACACAATGTGTCTAACCCAACACAAAATTACAATTAATATCAAAATATATTATCAATTACTTTTAAATTAAGAGACGCACCAAACTCTTCCATCATGTAATAATTTCCCCTCTAATTAATCTCTTAACAGGAGAGCAGTTTTGTCAATTAAATATCTACAGTGATTCAATGTTCGTATCTCTGTTTTTAGAGAACGAGTATAACTATTTTTACGAGTCGTATCCCAGAGCAGAATTTTTAGAAATCTGTATTAGCTTTTCAAATTCACGTTTTTGGTTTTAGTGCGTTTTAACAACTTTTATTCAGAGAGCTAAAAGTATGATTAACGAAAATATGATTTGAAATTTACGTTACCTCTGATACTTCTGAAAAAATTTTAATTGGTTGGAAAAATTATTTTTAAAGAGAAGTTAAGATATATCCTTTTCTGTCTGTTAAAACTTCTGTTAAATGTGTTCCTTTTCTTAGTTGCAGATAAAGTATGGGGGAAAGCTTTACCTAAATCAATTTCAAAGACGGTCGGAAAAGAGAAAGATCTAAAAACACACTGAAATTTTACAACCGTTAAAAAAATTAAAATTAATTAACATTCGCTCTTAAAATTGCCCATTTTCTAAACTTTGACTAAAGCAATAGAGCAATAAATATAAATTTATTGCGTAATATCATTTTATCAAATCCTGACGTCTTGCTGCGTATGTCCTCCCACTCATACTCAAGAGTGTTTTTGAACTGTGCAATTTAGAAGCATACATTGAAACATGTCTTAATCGGCCATTAATGCTTCTGGAGAAAATGAACATTATAGATGGTCACTTCATCAAGGAAATGTGAATATGAGAAACAGACAAATTTTGTTTCTGAAGAAATGAAGTATGATTTTTTGTCGCATTTTTTATTATACCTAACAGAACGAAATACGGACAGCGCAGTGACGTATTTACCGTTAAGCTAAATAAGCTCGGGGTCTGAAGAGTCCAAGGGACCTCAAAAATTTCTAATCAAAATGGCAAATTTGCTAAAAAGTTATGAAAGTAAAAAAAATTATAATTAACATAATTTCATGCATAGGAGATAAGATTTTAAATTTAAATTTTGAATAAAATTATTATTTGGTGGCATGTTTAATTCGTTAATTCATTTTGAATAAAAAGGTTAAAATCTCTAATAGAAAAACTCTTATAATTGACAGGAAAAAATAGGGTCTTAAAATTTTGCGGTTAATCCGCCACAATGCAGCAAGAATGGGCCATAGTGCACTTAAACAACTCGTTTATAAAATCTTTCATTTTCCAGGATTTGCTTTACTTTCTTTGTAGAGGGGTGTGGGTGGTGGGACGGGAGCTAGGAAACTTTTCAAAAGTATTATTTTTATGTTAGAATTATAACGTAACCACTCATATGTCATTTGGTGTAGGGGAACTTTTTACCATCTTTTCCGGTGGTACCCTTTTGAAATGTGAAAATTGTTAAATGTTTTGCTCCGAACGTGTACGAGAGTCGAGATAACTTGTCTACATCTACGAATGGATGAGTTTACCGCTTGTCAGAAGTCCGTTTTGAAGGAGTGGTGCTCATAAAAGAGCGACCACCGATTAGTGGAAAGATAACCTTTGCAGTGAGTCAGCAAGTGTGATCATCTTCTTCCTGTAACGTCAGCCTTGGGATCCTTAATGCATTATCAGTTCCTATGACAAACTTCCTCTGAACCACGCCCTTAACCTCTAAAAAGAGATGCACACATTTATACAGGGCGTGATAACTGATTAATATGCAATTGGAACTGAAAAAAGGACAATACACACTTCCCCCATGTTTAGATAACTCAGACCTCAGAGTAAACACAGGAAGAAGTGATAAGTGTTAGAGGTTTTGAACTGTGTTTTTCTACCATTATGAACGATTTCCTGGAACGAGAATTGTATACGAGGCTAAACTGAATTATTGAAAATTGAATTCATAATAGAACTTAGTGATTACAATAGAACAATTGGGCGTTCAAAATAGAATTCACAATTCACAATTATAAAAATTCTGAACGAGATAAAATAACTAAATACATTTCTTGAAAGAAAACAAACTTATCAATAAAAATAATTTTAACATTTGCCTTGTATACCGTTAGATGCAACCAATGTCTTATGTGCATTACATGATTTCGAGTGGACTGGCATGTATAAAATAGATTACATATAATAAAAAGCATTTGAAATATACTAGTCAACGCTCATTTCCGTAAAAATCCTCATGTTTGTGACATGTGGTGTTTTTGTAAGAGAACTGTTTCGGACACTTGCATCAAAATATTATGTTGGGAGGAGAGCAAGATACGTAAGTAGTGAAGCAGTGAATGATAAATAAAATGGAGTTACGATTTATATTATCCTTGATCTAAGAAACCGGAAAGAACCGGAAAGGTGGCTCAGGGCATCATCTGATGTCTGCAGTGCTTCTGTAATATACATATATATATATACGTATATATATATATATATATATATTGTGACCGCCCGTTTTCTTAGATTCCGAAAACGTGTCACATACGCCTTAAGAAAGCGAGGGAAAAGAATATTTTGAACGCGCGCCAACGCGGATGGATATTTGGAATGATAATTAGAATTTAGAACAAGAGAGACCGCCACCTTATACCAAGGGCGAGACCGGAGGTCGGATGAAAGAAAAAGTTCTTTCTGAAGGTAGCAGCTGAACTGGGCGGACGTATGGAAAACAGTACCCCAGGAAGTGACATTGCAGCGGATTTCAGATTTGCACTTTTGAGAAAACTCTTCTAGAAGACCAGAAGAGGTAATTATTCTATTATAAATTGATTTAAACATAATCTTAGAAGAAAGATAATAGAAACGTTATGAATTTATAATGGAAGAATTAGGGAGTGGAGTTTTGAATAGATGGCAGTAATTAATAGCTTGCATTCATTTCTCTTTCCAGTTTTTTTTTTTCTCACATGCTTTTCTTATATTTAAATACTCTCTTGAAGTTGGTGCTCATATAAAAAGGGGTGATCTCTGGATTCATTTTCACTCTGAATACCCAGTTGGTCATTAACTGTAATCGAAAATAAAGTAAAATTCATATGAGAGTATTCAAGCATATAAAACTTGAACGAGAAGGCGATTTCTGAGGAGCAACGGCGTTCTCAGCCGAGGCCACGACGCTTCAAGGCCGAAGCAGCTCGGTGGAAAGGTGTAGAAGGAAGCAAAGTGGACTGCTCTACGCGGCCGAGAACACAGTAAGGTCGTTCCAAATAAAATGTTTTGTAAGGATAGGAGTGATTCAGTTTAATAAGAAAGCTCATTCTGTATCTATCACGTAGAAAGAAAAGGAGGGTAACAGATTTACCACGCTTAAAAGATAAGAAAAGTAAAAGTACATTTGTTTCCGACTTCTAATACGTGAGAACAGAATCAATCTTTTCTTTCAAAAGGATTTCAAGATCAAATATTGTAATATAGTGATTAAGAGTTTGTGTAAGGTATAATTATAATAATAGTAATTCTCTGGATTTTAGAGAGAAAGAGTTTCCTTTTGTTGTAAAAGTAATGTTTAGGAAAAGTATTAATTTTTGATTTTCAATGTGTGTTTCTTTCAAATTTTGTAAAGTAATATTTTAACGATTCTTTCAATTTCTGAAAGTGTGTTTGTTAAACAATTGGGTTGTAGATGAAAGTAGGAAATTGTGTATTGTGTTATTAGTGTGTTTTTTCAGTCAAGTATTCTGTATTTGATTTTCTTATGTGCCATTGTATGTATTTGTCAAAGCAGCCAATTTTTTTAGAATATATTCTGAATTTAGTGAAAAGTGATTCTCACCCGAGTTGTTTGTAATTTTTGCATCAATCCATAAACGATCTTCACGACCCTGCCCCCTATTTTTTATTTATTGTGTCACACTGGGACGTCTATGCTGAGCTAGTCGACCATCTGGTGAGATTGTGTTCGCCACCCCTGAACGTCTCAGGTCGGGTGCTGGCCTTACGGCTTGTACCGCACACGACCGTGGCTCGCAATTGGCGCCCATAAGCGGGGCTCGATTATTGGATGCATTTACGACAAACTCGATTTGGGAATAACTGAGACCAAAGTTTGGTGTAACTAAAATTACTAGTACAATTGAATCACAGTTCACTAAAATTTCTGACAAGGTTGCAGAGTACAAGTGTGTTGAGTAAAAGTGTGTTATTTCAGGAGTGTTTTTTTGAAAGGATATTATTTTTGAGAGTTTTATCAGTTTCAAATTGTGTCTGGTATTTCTGTGTAAAATATTTTGTGAGAGGTGTATGGTGTCTGGGAAAAGAATTGATTGATTCTAGGCAGTTAATAGATTCAAAATGGCAGATAAGAATAACGTGGCTGGGAATTTACCTGCGTGGAAGGAACTTCGAGGAATCAGATAGCGATGGGAAACTGGGGGACAAGCACCAGGTACGATGATCGTGGAGGAAACGACAGGAGTAGAACTAGGAACGGCAGGAGAAACTAGTGAGACGTCGCCGACAGAATCACAGCCAACGCCTACACGAGATCAGGATGAGGAGGAACGAAACCTCGAGAGGGCTAATTCAATGATGCAACGGTTAATAGGTCAATTTATGCAACAATTAGATGTGAGGTTAGTCATGCAGGATGAAAAACAGAGAAACCATAAAAAATTAGAGGTTACTTTGGAAACTAAATTAGAGAGAATAACTCGGCAATAAATACTTTGGAAACCAAATTAGAGAAAATAATTCGGCAATAAATACTTTGGAAACAAATTAGAAAAATAACTCGGCAATAAATGCATTGGAAACTAAACTAGAGGAGAACAAGGTTACTTTGGAAACCAAATTAGGGGAAAATAACTCGGCAATAAATGCATTGGAAACAAAATTCACGGAATTCGACACGAAATTAGAAGAAAATAATAGGAAGTTAGAAAAATTTAAAGCACAGTTTACTGAATTAGCGAGACAGTGGAAGGTCGAATTTAAGGCGAGGTTCAAGCAAGATTAGCACAGGAACATGAGAACTTAGAAAAATTCACGGAGCTGGGACTTGAATTAGAAGAAAAGGTTGATCAAGTAACGAAAGAATTTGAAAATAGGATCGAAACACAATCGGATCTTATAACCGCCGTATCCGACAGGCAGATTGAGGTAGAACAAGGAGTAGAAAAGTTCAGAAATTGGTTACTGAACAAGTTCAGGTTCAAGCTAATAAATTAGATAGTGGAATAAAGGCTCTTTCTGAACAGGATGGCGTTCTACAACATCAAATTAATGCATATAAGAATGAAGTAGTAGAACTGAAAAATCAATTAGAAAATTTACCGAGTGGAGGAAGTGTTCAGCCCACGTATGTTTCATTGCCGTGTACTCCTAATTTCAGTGCAGTGGGAGATGAAAATCCATGTGTATTTATGAAGAAGTAGATAATTTCTTTTCTTTAAATTGTGTTCCGGACAGTAAGAAAACTAGAATCGTTTATCAGATGTTGCAGGGTAATGCACGAATCTGGGCAGATAGTTTAGGAGAGTTTCCCAAAACTATGGCCGAACTCAAAGAAAAATTTTATTTGAGATATTGGAATAACGAAACTCAAATCAATTTTAAAGTTAACGTAATGTATGGTACGTGGAAGAAGGGTACGATGTCCATGCAGGAATATGCAACGGAGAAATTAGCTTGTTTCAAATTATGTACTCCGACGATACCGGATGAAGAATTGTCTGTTTATTAATACGTCATTTCCTTCCTCGACGCAAAATTTGCTAAAGAATCTCTTACCAATGTCCACTGAAAAATTAATACGCAGCTAGGTTGTATGATGCCACTTTCGTGTATAATGAAAGGTTACAGAAAGCAAGGGCAAATGCTAATGGTCAGTAAATGGTCAAGATAGCAGACAACAACAACATAATGTAAGCAGAACCAGAAACAGGAGAAACTTACAAACCGAAACATTACCAAGAAAAACAAACTTATGCTAGACAAGACAGGACCTCGTCTAGGGATAGAAATAGAAAAAATTCTATTGATAGAGGTTTTCCAACCAGAAATACAGGACCAAGTACATCTGCGGACATGAGTCGGAAAATTAGAAAGGTTTGTTTCGACACGCCATCCGCCGCAAACCAAATAGAACAATCTAGTGAAGAAGAGGTGGCGATATTATCAATCGAATTAATCTCATTTGATGATGAACAGTGCAACGATAATCTCAATGCATATCAGAAAAACAGTTAACTGAAGTATTACTTAGGAATCAAAGGTGTTTTGCAAAACAAGAATCAGTAAAAGATTTTCAATTCGAAATAGAATTAACAGATAAAACACCATTCACGGGTTACCAATATGTCATTCAGAAAAACATAAGGAAGAGGTGGATAAGCTCATTGCTACCATGGTCAAGATGATATCATCATGAAGTCCAAAACCTCTTATCTAAATCCGATAGTGCTCGTAGAAAAAAGTAATGGGAAGATAAGGTTGTGTTTAGATGCAAGGCGATTGAATCAAGTTACCTTACCGTACAGAGACAGACCGTTTGCGTGTAGGGATTTAACTAATCAATTATCCGGCATCAAGTGGTTGAGTTCAACCGACTTCACTGCATCGTTGGCAAATAGCGATAGCACCTGAATGTAGACAATATCAGGATTTATTCACCAGGGAATTTCGTATGTCTTCAAAGAATGCCATTTGGACTCAGAACAGTGCATCTGCTCTTGTACAATGTCTAGACAATATCATTGGCAGAGAGATGTCAGCGATGTTTTATCTATATTGATGACGTGCTTGTGTATTCTAAGACATTTGAAGAACACATGACTAAGCTAGATATTTTTTGAAACGTCTGATTGAAAATAATTTACAACTGAATTTGGAGAAAGTAATTTCTGCACTAAACAAGTTAAGTTCCTGGGTTATGATGTGACAGTTAACGAGTCAAAATGAATATGGAAAAGATGCGAGAGATAGATAAAATTGCACCGCCAAAAACACAGAAACAACTTAAAAGTTTGTTAGGTTGCGTCAATTATTACGCAGATTTATTCCTAATTTCGCCATGCACATTGAAATATTTCTTCCGTTGCTGCGAAAGCACACTAGATGGAAGTGGACAGAACAACATGAAATAGCTTTCAACAATTTAAAAGCAATGTTCCATGAGTCGTGTATGATAGCTTATCCAGATTTCACTAAGCCATTCATATTGCAGACCGACAGTAGCAATCTTGGAATGGGTGCCATTCTATTTCAAGAAATTGATAACCAAGAAGATTATAGCAATTGTGAGTCGTATTTTGAAAGAGACCGAAACTCGTTTCACGGCGACAGAAAAGGAGGCTAATGCTATTGTTTGGTCAATACACCGATTAAGAGAATACCTTGTGGAAGATCATTCATTATTAGAACAGATCATAAAGCTTTAGTTTTCTAAAAGATGTCACGAATAACGATCGTCTACTAAGGTGGATAATTTAGGTTACAACAATTCTCTTTTAAGGTGGAGTACTGCCCAGGCAGATGTAATTTGTTGCCGATTTACTTAGTAGAAATGTCACTACAAAGTACAATCAATGCCCAACATTTTGTTTCCAGCTTCACCAATTCATTTGAATGTAATGAGTATGCCAGGTCTAACTGGAAAACATTGCAAGATTTCAAGAATCTGATGCCACGATGGAAAAGTTAAAAGATTTGTTAGAGGAGAACTCGGACCTACTAGTCCCGATGTAAGACGGTGGACGGCCGACCCGTTGAAATGAAATTGGTAGATCAAGTTTTGCTCATAAGAGTGCAACAACAACCATTACTTTATCGAGTTTGGATACCCCAAGCGTTAACAACCAGCATCATCTGGCTGATGCATCATCTTTAGCTCATTTTGGGGCCGAAAAGTAAACCAAGCAATTAAGGAAGTTTGTTATTGGAAAGGGAGGAAGAAACAGGTTGACGACGAGATTGCCAAATGTGTAGTGTGTCAGAAAACTAAGTACCCTAATCGACATTACTCGGGCGCCATGTACGCAATAATCCCTTCAAAAGAAAACGAGCTAGTTGCTATAGATTTGTATGGTCCTTACCGAAGGCCAAATATGGAGTATAAACATATTTTGGTATGCATTGATGTGTTTTCAAGCTAACAAGTATACCCTGTTAATAAAGCGAATACGAAAAACTGCCTGTATCAACAATAAGTTCTTTCAATTTGCCGGTCCATATGCAAAGGTGCTGACAGATCACGGTGCCCAATTCACGAGTGAACCCTGGTTACAGGCCATGCAACATATGAATGTCAAGCATATATGTTCTAGCATTAGACATCCACAGTCTAATCCTTCAGAGAGAGTTATGAAAGAATTGTCTAGGCTATTCAGAGTCTACGTGTCGAGGCAACATAACGAGTGGTCACTGCTAATTCCACACATTAACAAATGGTTGAATCAAATCTACCATGATTCGATTGGAATGACCCCATTTGAAGCCCATTTCAAAACTAAAGCAGAGCATCCATTGCAAACCATTATGAAACCAGAGATAGAACAACAAAATCAAAATAATGAAGAGATACTTCGAAAGTTAAGGAAAGCGGCAGACCAAAGAAAATTACAAAGAGCATCCATTGCAAACCATTATGAAACCAGAGATAGAACAACAAAATTGTTCTCAGAAAACCTATGAATTCGAAGAAGGGCAGAAAGTATTATGAGGGTTCCAAAAGTTCGGATTTGATTCGCAAACAGTATCATAAATTTTCAGATTGTTTGAGGACCGTACCTAATTAGTCAATTACAACATCCCAATGTAGCTGTGTTGAAAGATGAAAGTGGGAATACAATCGGAAAGTACAATTTCCACAGTTTGCGACCATTTAAAGAATGAAATAAGTGGCAAAATGATGAAACAAACAAACAGATAAAGTAACCGACAAGAATCATGTAAAAAGAAAAAAAAACAAGAGGGAGAAAGAAGGAGGAAAAAGAAGAAGGAAGATGAGGAAGAAGACAAGGAGTAGGAGTACAAGAGGAAGAAAACAAGATTGCTCGACGTTCTAGAATCAAGAAAAAGAAAAAGCATAAATTTTAGTGAAAAGATTTTACAGCATATGAAATCAAATCCCATAAAATCTTTTTTTCGAAAGAAGGGTTATGTGACCGCCCGTTTTCTTAGATTCGAAAACGTGTCACATACGCCTTAGAAAGCGAGGAAAAGAATATTTTGAACGCGCCAACGCGGATGGATATTGGAATGATAATTAGAATTTAGAACAAGAGAGCCCGCCACCTTGATACCAGGGGTGAGACCGGAGGTGGGATGAAAAAAAAAGTTCTTTCTGAGGGTAGCTGCTGAACTGGGCGGACGTATGGAAACAGTACCCAGGAAGTGACATTGCAGCGGATTTCAGATTTGCAACTTTTTGAGAAAACTCTTCTAGAAGACCAGAAGAGGTAATTATTCTATTATAAATTGATTTAAACATAATCTTAGAAGAAGATAATAGAAACGTTATGAATTTATAATGGAAGAATTAGGAGTGGAGTTTTGAATAGATGGCAGTAATTAATAGCTTGCATTCATTTCTCTTTCCAGTTTTTTTCTCACATGCTTTTCTTATATTTAAATACTCTCTTGAAGTTGGTGCTCATATAAAAGGGTGATCTCTGGATTCATTTTCCTCTGAATATCAGTTGGTCATTAACTGTAATCGAAAATAAAGTAAAATTCATATAGAGTATTCAAGCATATAAAACTTGAACGAGAAGAAGAAGGCGATTTCTGAGGAGCAACGGCGTTCTCAACCCGAGGCCACGACCTTCAAGGCCGAAGCAGCTCGGTGGAAAGGTGTAGAAGGAAGCAAAGTGGACTGCTCTACGCGGCCAGAACACAGTAAGGTCGTTCCAAATAAAATGTTTTGTAAGGATAGGAGTGATTCAGTTTAATAAAAGCTCATTCTGTATCTATCACGTAGAAAGAAAAGGAGGGTAACAGATTTACCCGCAAAGATAAGAAAAGTAAAAGTACATTTGTTTCCGACTTCTAATACGTGAGAACAGAATCAATCTTTTCTTTCAAAAGGATTTCAAGATCAAATATTGTAATATAGTGATTAAGAGTTTGTGTAAAGTATAATTATAATAATAGTAATTCTCTGGATTTTAGAGAGAAAGAGTTTCCTTTTGTTGTAAAAGTAATGTTTAGGAAAAGTATTAATTTTTGATTTTCAATGTGTGTTTCTTTCAAATTTTGTAAAGTAATATTTTAACGATTCTTTCAATTTCTGAAAGTGTGTTTGTTAAACAATTGGGTTGTAGATGAAAGTAGGAAATTGTGTATTGTGTTATTAGTGTGTTTTTCAGTCAAAGTATTCTGTATTTGATTTTTTCTTATGTGCCATTGTATGTATTTGTCAAAGCAGCCAATATTTTAGAATATATTCTGAATTTAGTGAAAGTGATTCTCACCCGAGTTGTTTGTAATTTTGCATCAATCCATAAACGATCTTCACGACCCTGCCCCCCCGTATTTTTTATTTATTGTGTCCACACTGGGACGTCTATACTGAGCTAGTCGACCATCTGGTGAATTGTGTTCGCCACCCCCCCTAGACGTCTCAGGTCGGGTGCTGGCCTTACGGCTTGTACCGCACACGACTGTGGCCCGCAATATTATATATATATATATATATATATATATATATATATATATATATCTCTATATATATATATATATATATATAGAGAGAGAGAGAGAGACGAAATCCTGGCACCGTTATGTGTGTGTGTGTGTGTGTGTGTGTGTGTGTGTGCGCGTGTGCATGTGCATGTGCGTGTGCATGTGCATGTGCATGTGCATGTGCGTGTGCGCGTGCGTGTGCGCGTGCGCGTGCGCGTGCGCGTGCGCGTGCGCGTGCGAGAGAGAGAGAGAGAGAGAGAGAGAGAGAGTGTGTGTGTGTCGAATTCACCTGCTGTCTGGAGTTGTCTGTGGTTTCTCCGATAAACGCCAGGCGAATGTCCGACCAGTACCCAATCAAACGGCTACGGACCGCGCGCGATCTTTCCTTTCTCGTCTTTGTCCTATCCTCATCCCTTACTCTCATACATCTACAGTCTCGTGCACTTCTCTACCACACTCGTTGGGAGACCAGTCGCCATCTTATAGTCTCGGTCGGGACTGTGGCCCGCTGTTGGGAGATACCTGCTGGATTTTGGATCAATGATTGACGCTTACCGAAATTGATGCCTTTAAAATCATTTCAACCGACTGCTCGTTGGACAATCCTCAGTGGCCGTTGTTACAGAACTGTCCACAGTTTTCACAGACATGCTATTGTGCAATAAATTTATTCAGAGTTTATCAACATTTCCCTCGAACACGCTTTACCGGTTTCTTTCAAATCTGAAATTCGGACGTACCGGGGTTACCGGATGTTTGGTACCCCCAAACCAAATATTTTGCGAACAACTGTTTTCTTCTCTGAGAAGGGTAAAATGGAACCAAATCTTGCTTGGCCGCGGGTCTGAAATTTCTAGTGTCCGAGTCCGCTGAGGCAACAGTAGGAACAAGACTGCCCCAGCGGGCAAAGCAATGCCCGTCGCTAAAGTGAGTCGGCAACCAGAAGTGGACACCGCGGATATTGCTAGCTTGCAAAGCACTTTTGCAGTGAATGGTTCATTTGTATTATAAACAGAAACCGCAAAGGGATTCGTTAAACGGATTATATCAACAATATTTTGAAATTGGACATTGTCTACTTGTATTTTCACTACTTGAAGTGTTATTGAATATAGAGGAACATAGTAAGAAATT
The DNA here is from genome assembly GCA_964035755.1 of Teleogryllus oceanicus. NCBI lineage: Eukaryota > Metazoa > Arthropoda > Insecta > Orthoptera > Gryllidae > Teleogryllus > Teleogryllus oceanicus. Next base: position 14,287,329 of record CAXIVR010000007.1, read on the forward strand.
ATTTTCATTTATTTTTTTAAACTTCAGAACGAACGAATCAAATGATAATTAAAACGTCAGAAGTTGTGGAATCTGCTAATGATGAATTCGGATAGAAAACATACTCTGAATATTTTGTATTAATTAATTTAAAATTCCGGTTAACCAAATTAGCGATCGAAATGATTACTGGGAAAATTTTACGATTATCTAACCTGACGTTCTTTCTGTGTGTTCTTTGATTTTGAAAATCGATTCCAGGAAGTGAGGTTGACAGCGGTGCAAAGATAATCCACGCAACAAAAGATATCTTAAGTTTTAACAGGTGAACAGGTTAAGAGGAGGGCACAAACAAAAGTATATGTGCCACACTTAACGACTGAACGAAAAGTAATAAATAATTTTAAAACATTAACTGGTGGTGCTAGAGAAGTTCACCGACTTCCTCGTACTAGTTCGTTTTCTAATTTCTTTGGTCTGGGCTAACTTTTGGGTTTTGCCTCATCCTCTTCCCGCCATCAAACGCCTCCCAAAATATATGTTTTTACCATTTGCTTAATTTTTCGATCCCCTAATGGTAGAACAGATATACGACTTTAATAACATTGTAGAAGAGTTAAACGTCGTCCAATATGGCAATTTTTGTTGAAAAATTTCATGGTGATTTTGAGAAAATGTCGTTTAAGCGTTTCTGTATATGCGAAATTTGAAGCTCTTTTTCACGGGAAACGTTTGAGTTTTGGAGTCACTTCATTAAAAATAATTTGAAGCCCTTTTACTCACAATTTCAATCATGTATACAACTTGCCGGTAATGTAAATATTAACTGTGTGAGAGAGATTTAAAAAAAATGACAATTCTGTAAAAATAAAAGAATTTATCAATCATTGATGTCATGATATTTTGTCAATTTTGCACTATGAGCTCAAAAAATGAAAAAGTTTTCAAATTGAATATTCCACAGGGGTTACAAGAAGCTCGAGTTGGGAAAATAGGGATATATTCGTACATTCCTGTACCGTTCTGTATTTTAACTAAACAAAGAACCAATAAAATAATCTAGTTTAGCGAAGCGCCTCCAGGGGGTTTGTTAATGTATAAAAGTTTTATTTGTGCTTTGTAAGATCACAATAAAAATAAATTTTAAACATTTTATAGTTGCCTGCCCCAGGCATAGAAAGTTACATTAAAACATTTAAACATGAAGAATTCTTACCGACCAATTGATGAAATATTGGAAGGCAGGTTAACGGGGCGTGGCCTTAAGTAAACACGTGGTTGTTTGCCGACGTTTCAGAAAATTTATTTCCATCCTCAGGGCTGAATACTATGAGGGAAGAAAACAATACACATTTACTATAATACTACCAAAAACCACATGTCATATAACAGCAATCCTGTCTGCAGTTAAACGTAGTATGTAGTTAGAATGTAACATTTATTGCACGAAGATATTGTAAATGGGTTTAGCTGCAGTGAGGATTGCCGTTATATGACACGTGGGTTTTGGTACTATTATAGCAAATGTGTGTTGTTTTCTTTCCTCATATAATTCAGCCCTGAGGATGAAAATAAATTTTCCGAAACGTCGGCAAACAACCAACTTATAGTTCGTGTTTACTTATGACCAAGCCCCGTAAACCTGCTTTCCAATATTAAAATATTGATTAAAATACTTGTTATATTTTGGTTTCGTTATAAATTTGATGATGAAGAAATTTGATGATGAAGAAATTTGATGATGAAGAAATTTGATGATGAAGAAATTTGATGATGAAGAAATTTGATGATGAAGAAATTTGATGATGAAGAAATTTGATGATGAAGAAATTTGATGATGAAGAAATTTGATGATGAAGAAATTTGATGATGAAGAAATTTGATGATGAAGAAATTTGATGATGAAGAAATTTGATGATGAAGAAATTTGATGATGAAGAAATTTGATGATGAAGAAATTTGATGATGAAGAAATTTGATGATGAAGAAATTTGATGATGAAGAAATTTGATGATGAAGAAATTTGATGATGAAGAAACTTGATGATGAACAAACTTGATGATGAACAAACTTGATGATGAACAAACTTGATGATGAACAAACTTGATGATGAACAAACTTGATGATGAACAAACTTGATGATGAACAAACTTGATGATGAACAAACTTGATGATGAACAAACTTGATGATGAACAAACTTGATGATGAACAAACTTGATGATGAACAAACTTGATGATGAACAAACTTGATGATGAACAAACTTGATGATGAACAAACTTGATGATGAACAAACTGATGATGACAAACTTGATGAGACAAACTTGATGATGAACAAACTTGATGATGAACAAACTTGATGATGAACAAACTTGATGATGAACAAACTTGATGATGAACAAACTTGATGATGAACAAACTTGATGATGAACAAACTTGTGATGAACAAACTTGATGATGAACAAATTGATGATGAACAAACTTGATGATGAACAAACTTGATGATGAACAAACTTGATGATGAACAAACTTGATGATGAACAAACTTGATGATGAACAAACTTGATGATGAACAAACTTGATGATGAACTTGATGATGAACAAACTTGATGATGAACAAACTTGATGATGAACAAACTTGATGATGAACAAACTTGATGATGAACAAACTTGATGATGAACAAACTTGATGATGAAGAAATTTGATGATGAAGAAATTTAATGATGAAGAAATTTGATGAATAAAACTGGAGATGAATACGCTTGGCTGATGAATGAAACTGAAGGCGAATGAGACTGAAGGCAGATGAAACTGAAGGCAGATATGAGAACTGAAGGCAGAATGAGAACTGAAGGCAGATGAAGCTGAAGGCAGATGAAACTGAAGGCGAATGAAACTGAAGGCGAATGAAACTGAAGGCGAATGAAACTGAAGGCGAATGAAACTGAAGGCGAATGAAACTGAAGGCGAATGAAACTGAAGGCGAATAAAACTGAAGGCGAATAAAACTGGAGATGAATTAAATTCGAGATGAATAAAATTGAAGATAATGAATGAAGTCGTAATCATTCATAAAAATGCCGGAAAGAGACTACAGTAATTCCCAGCTTTTCACCAATGAATCATCAAACCCTGAACCCATTGTACATTGAAACCATGAAAGGACATGATTTCTAGAATTCTTCCAGATCATCGTGAAGGAAACCAGTAAAAAATTGTATGAATTTATTTCGTCCAGACGAATCGAATGAGCCATTGATCATCAGCCATCTGTAAGTTCTGCAATACCACAAAACGCTATTTAAGAAAAGAAAAAATCTTGTTTAAAAGCAAACCAACGCTTTTTAGAAAAGTATTTTGAATCTTCTGACTGGATTCACAAGAAAATGCTGTTCTCCGTCAGGTGGGTGAGACCTCATTTGTGTGGATTGGTGATCCGGAAGGCCTAATTGTGAGCGAGCGACTTATGAATACGTATGTAAGGTCCCCGAAAATAGTATACTTCCTAGAATTAGGTATGTCTACGATTATATCGCTCTGCATCTACTTGACACTATAGATTCAATTCATTACTTTGTCTGACTAATAAATATTTTTAATGTGTAGTATGGTACTTTATTTAGGTACACAATATATTTATGTAATTATGCCGATTTTTATTTGATTTTTCAGCGAAAACCTTGAGTTGAGAGGTTTAAAAGAAAAACATAATTAGAAATATCTAATACAACGTCCAACCAAAAAACATTTTCTCTACCGACAACCAACCAACAAAATTTTTCAATTATTCTTCAAGAAATTACAACATTTATTTGTAGAGATCTCATGGCGATGTCATGTTTTCAGTAGAACAAACTTTTCGAAACACCACTGCCCTAGGCAAAGAAATAACTCTTTTCCACAAAGTTAAGGAATTTGTTTATACTTGGACGTAGGAAATAAGAAAATCATATTAAGTAAATTTGGCGATTTTCTTTGAATATTTTTCTTTCTTCAATATTTTCATTCAATTTTCCAACCGTTCATTCGTATGAAGTGTCGGAATAATACTTTGTATATCTTTTCCAGTAGCCCTTTGGGTTTCATTGAAGAAATTTTCCTGGTCTCGAAAGCCAAGCTAACTTATCACGGCTCGTCGGGTTTCTGAAAACGCTCTTTAAAGTTTTTGGCAACACTGAGAGTTTCGCCATGTAAGAACAATTTTTTTCGTGAGTCCAATTAGCTGCATGCGAAAAAATTCAAAGATTTTTTTTCTTAAAACTTTCTGCGGCCGAAGAGAGCTTCTCTCAACCCGCCAATGTATATCTAGAATCACACCGTAGGTCAGGAATTTCCACCCCTTGGTATGCTTACCATCGGCAATACGCAAAAACAATTTAAATGATACTCGAGATAGTATGGGGATAATATATTAAAGTAGGTAATCTGTAGTTAAAGTAGAAATTGGAGAGTGGAATATTGGAACTAGTGGTAATGAGCCCCATGGGTTTAAAGTACCTTACGTAAGAATACATTAGCTGAACCTGTGCGACTACATCGAACAAAAAAAAGCCAGCATTAAGGTTACAACAGGAAAGTACTATGTATTCCCCATACACAAAATCGAAGACCTCAAATATATTTTTCATGTCGTTCAGTAGTTACTTTTTAAGATTTACAAAGTCTGGAACTACACCACTCTCACCACCAACTCAGATGAATCACTACTCATTGTGAACACAGAGTAAACATGTTTCTGAAAATGTAATTCATATGTTTTATTTACCAAGATCTCTACTTGTAGAATGTTGTGAACTGAAGCAGGAAATTCTGCTATTCACTGTAACTTAAAATGTAATACATCACATACTTTAATTAAATCACTCAACATTTTTTGTCAAGTCACATGTCAGACGATTTCGATTGCTTTGCGTTGTTATGCACTCACTAAAAACGCCCATTGACCTTTTAACTTAAATACGCTAGGAAACATCGTCTTCTTTCGATGGATCTATTGCAACTCGCAAAACAAAACTACCAAGACAAAACACTACATGTAATGTAATAGGTTTTGAAAACGACATAATGAACAAATGACGACAGACACGCACTCACTGCATTAATTTTACGATGTTATTAAAATTTGGTGTTTATACTATGAAACCGTTCATAATAGAAAGCGATAACATATCTAGGACCCTAAAGCTTTCATTTAAAGCAAAAGTCTCGGACTTTTGTTGAATAGAAAGTTCTAATTCCTTTCTAAACGAAAATCCATTTGAACATATGAATGTGTTTATAGCAGAAACTCCATTAATTCCAACTAGCATGCCCGTGCGAGAATTGTCGCATGTTAAACCCCACCCTCTTCCATATTTTTCCATTTCCAAATTAAGCCTGTAATATAATTATTTTCCAAACTCTCTTATCCTTCATTACGTGTTCTGTATGTGTCCTTGTAAGTGATAAGAATACAATACACCCTTGTGAATACTATTTTTATTTAACGTCATTGCCCAGCAGAGAGGTACACCCGTGTAACTCAATCGCGTAGACTATCAAGTAATTAGTTTAATTTCAAATTAAGTTGCAGATTCTGCACGTCTCTGAGCAGGTTGAGTAATATCGAGAAGTGCCGGATCAGCAAAAATATAATAGAATGTTCAAGAAGATCTCATCCTGTAGACTACGGTGTGAGGAGAGATTTTTTTAGGCCTTTGGTCTCCAACTTTTAGTTTTTAAGTCCCAAAAACACGTTGTTTACAAGGGATTTAACAAAATAGATAAAAATGCGGCCGAGTTCTGCGGGTTGCATTTGGCATATTTATTTGGATGCATTTTTTAACAAATCCTTCATATTTTATAGTCAAAGTACAATTCGTCACATCTCAGTGAAGTTCTCTTTCTTTAGAGACCTTTTTTAAACGATTGGTGGCATGTGAGAGCCGCAAAAGGTATATATACTACCGAAATAATATAGACGATTGTGTTAATTCAAATGCGATATTCCTTGTTTCTTAACAATGCGGGTTTCACTTGCAAAAATTTTATACGGCCCTCGATTTTCCCGTACTAGACGTTTAGAGACCTGTGTACCCCCAGATTTGTCTATTTTATGAGAAAAGAAAGATGGTGGTTTAGGATGACATTTTCCCTGACAATTTTAATTCGTACTTGGTGACGTCGAAACGGGGAACCACTGAATTACACACTAACGCCTAGACTATGCGGTTGGCACAATACGAGGCCCTCAGCAAAGCTAAATCCACAAAGGAATTTGACGATATAACTCCATTATCTTTAATAATTATATACTTCATAATTTTTGTTCATGTCTTTAGATAATATCAATTATTTGCATAAAAAGTATATAATTATTCAACATCTTCGCAGGCTTATAAGTCGAATAGGATTTAATAAATAATAAAGAAAAATCCGATATTATAGAAACTAAAATTTTCGTTGCAAAATCCATCAAATATGGAATTGTTTAAAGTACACTTTCTTTTAGAGAATACAATATTTTTTGAATTTGTTATTAGGAATTAATAATTAACAAAATGTCTCTGCCGTCACATTTAATAAAATTTGAACATGGTATAATATAACACCCCATTTTAAGAGATCAGAGTCTTCTTAGTAAACAAATTGGCTTTTTTGAGAGGTAATGCCTATTAATAGTAAAGGTCCCATTTTAAATAAATGATAAATGTATATATCATAAGGATATTATATTATAGTATATATAAATGGATATTCTATTCCACACTCGTTTTTTTAATTTTCACAAGTATTCAACTTGAGAACTATACTAGAAACTGTTACATCGGAACATGTATCCTATTTTGTAGATACTGGATTTGAATACATGATGCAAATAAGCAATATATTATGTTACTGTTTAGTTTTTAACAACAACGCAAAAGTAAGAGACTTTCAAATACTATCCAAGGCAAAAGGAGTTTATGGTAAAATATAAGTATAATTTTCCCCAGACATTTTAAAATATAAAACATTTAATAAATTCGTTTTGCTAAGATACGTTTTACTTACCCTTGTACAGGCACACCCCATAAGAGACCACATAAAATCAAAAAACGGCTTTCTCTTTCTTCTCTTCTTACGCATTTGACGCAGGTTGTGAAGAATGTAACTGTCTCTAGTAGGCTTTTTTGGCACCTCTTCCTCATCTTCACAGTCTATCATAGAATAATACTTCTCTTCATCCATATTTCACCGATGAAAATTAATTCAGAGAACTACACTGAAATTTTCACGTAGCACTTCCGCACACTTCTTAGTGACACAGAATGACTTTCTGCTGAAACTTTTCTTGTTCCAGTGCTCGTCAGTACAAATCCTCTTGTCAGAGCCTTCTGAATAGCAGCAAGAAACGTCCCGAACAAACAAAGGTGATTTCACCATCCAATTAATAACACGTTAATAAGCCTTGTTAGGAGGGCCATGAGACTGACAGAGTAATGTTTGTTAATCAAGTACTGCGACACCACATTATCACATCAATAATAGTCATGCATATCAAGAGAGATCAATTATAATGTATTAAAAAACACGTCAAAGCCTAAGGTGTAAATCAGTAATTGTTTAATTCTTCATTTGTCAACAGAAATAATGCTAATGAAACAAAAGCTTAAGTTTTTAATGGTAGTACACTGGACGATATTTCCTTATTTTATCTTTTTCCCTACGTTATAATTTTTCATCTAAAAAATCAATCATAAGAGGTTGAAATAAAATTATGACTATAAAATCAGTTATCGTAACATTATATTAATTAGTCCTTATGTACCAGAGTAATTTTAAGTCATGACTTTGGTATTAACTACATGGATCATAGCAAGCTATTGTAGAATGAACAGCCGAGAGTGGATGGGGCAAGTATGGTGCAAAGAGCAGGAGACAAGTCACATACTAAAAGTTTGGAATGATGGCGGATGTGTTGGTTGATATAAATTAATGTAAATATAAATAATATAGCCTATAAATTAATCGCTCAACAGAATCCACTTGTAAAATAAATTAAAGAAGATATTTGTAATTTATTTGTAAATTAAGAATTACTATTATACAATACACACATATATTTATAAAAAACCTTTTGAGAGGCGAATTGTAAAAAAGATAAAAAACGAAAAACAGGTTCATGTTACATTGCGGATGATGTGACACTAACAATTCTAATACAAGAAAATATATGAGTATAAAAAATACGGAATCTAATGCTTGTCATGATAACATTATCTGTGAACATTTCATTTTTACAAGTACAACACAGCATAAGATAGATTGAGGAAATCTGTTTTTCGTATTTAATAGGAAACGTTAAGAAGCAAATTTTGATGTAATAGTTAGTAAATTTGCATCACAACTCTTTAATATACTGTAATTTACTAAGAAGTATACAGCTTCTTTTAATTGTATGAGTCACTATGGTCAATGTTCTTTTTGCTTATTTTAATAACAAATTACCAATTAAATATTCCGAACTCATTGCCATAAAGCAAGCCTCTGAAATGGAGTTTGGGTGAAAATAATCCCATCAATTGACATTTTGGGCAAAATAGATATTATTGGCTGTAATAATGAAGGGAGGAAAGTTGTGTATTTCAAATGAGTTCAAGAAACAAAATTAATGACATTGATAAAACCGGCACATTAAAAAAAAAGGTCAGATCCAAAGACTTGACAAATGTTTTTCTATGAATTTCAACGCGCTGAATCCGAATCTGAAATCAGAATTGCTCCTTCACACTTTAATTTTTTTAAATCGCGAAACTGAATCTTTTGTTTTCGAGAATTGTTGTGAGACCCAGAAACTTCACACATGATTACCTATGAATGTTGACGCGTTGAATCCGAATCTAAATCAGAATTGCGCCACCACATTCCAATTGTTTTATATCGCAAAAAACTTTGCGCTTTTGGGACTTGTTGTTAGACTTGTTGTTAGATTTGACACATGTTTTTCTATGTATTTCAACGCGCTGTATCCGAATCTAAGCCAGAAACGCGCCATCACATTCCAATTTTTTAAATCGCAAAAAACCATCGTGAAGTTTTTTTTTATTTTGTTTTCGGGGGGTGTTGTCTGACCCAAAGACTTGACACGTGTCCCTCTATGTATGTATGTCGTTGGAAGGCGACGCCGCAATTCTCGCTTCTGATTCGGATTCAGCACGTCGAAATTCCTAGAGAAACATGTGCCAACTTTTTAGGTCTGACTACTTTTTTTGTGAGCCTGTGTAATTTACATGCACGTTTGGGCATATGTGATTCCTTTCGTGTTACATGTGTTATTATTTCATGTTCCTACTGAACAAGAGATGCCAGAAGATACCATTGTCGTATTTATACCCGAACAGCCACATATACTAATCAAGGCATTACATTCCGGTTCGAATCAATAAAATATTTTGGATTGAGATTCGGTTTCAATTATTGATAAAAAATCGGATTCGGTTGTTCTGAAATGGTTCCCAAAGGTTTAATTACATATTTATTACGTAAATTCAAAATCATTGCAAATGTTACAGAACTTACAATTAGATATATCGAAATGTTTGACGATTCCCTTCCCCAAAAAATTTAAATAAAGAAACAACTTTTCTTAAAAAAACTCAGAAAACTGTTTTTCGTCCCGAGTCATTTCTCCAAGCAATGAAGCATGTAACGAATTACACGAGAATATAAATATTTTCTAAAACAGAAAACGAAACAGACACGGTAATAATTTCGTCCAGTTGCAACAAAATACTGAAAACCCTCATTAACACGAATTCCAAGGGACCGGAATTATCGGAGTTCGTGTTATGAAAATTCGTGTTGTCACAACAAAAGTATTGCTTAATTTAAACAAGCATTCTATGAGTTCGAATACTATATAACCCTTTATAGAGCCAGAACAAGTTCTCGCAGGCAAAATTATTGATCGTAAACCAGTTGTCTTATGCATTATCTCGTTCGTGGCTATTTGCCAAAGACAGATACATGAATTATATCGCAAAGAGCATAAAATGAAAGCAGTAATCTTGTGAACAAGAGATAATTGAAATAAGAACATTAGCAAATGTTTCTTTTTAATACAATTTCTTATTAAGGTTCAAAACGTATTAAAAGTTTTTTAAAAAAATCAACTTTTTAATCATATCTCAGGATTCATCAACTCTCACGATTCCGGTTTGTTGGTCATTATCTGACGTACAGTTTTTAATAAGACGAATCTATTAGTTGTTCGGATTGAGTGAAAGAAGTTAGATATTTGCAAAAATAACTTTTGTTATTTAACCACAGTGGTGTCGTCGCAAAGGAACAAAAACTAAACTTGTGAGAGATCTGCAGCTAAGGAATATTAAAGGGACGAGGTAACCTCCCTTACGGGAATGCATAGTCATTTATTATTCCATTTATTTCAGAAGGTTTTAGTGTAGATTACTTTATAAAATTATGTTTGATATATACATGATGTGAATTCGAAAAAGATTCCTTCTTACTCTTCCCATCGTTACTACTTTTCTTTTCTTCCGAAAAAAATAAATAATAATTTAATTTTTACTGGGACTGATTGAATGATGGGTCATGAGTCTTGTATGGTTGCTAGTTCCCTTATTGTAGTGAATGTTGTATCCCGAGAGGTGGTGGTGTTCCTTCCCTTCCCTGTGAAGATATTCGGAGCCGAGCTAAATATCGGCTTACCGAGTATTTCCCCCTTGACACGTTGGTTGGTAGTGATTCCGGGCGCGTCAACAGCGTAGGTCATTAGTCCTGTAAGTGTAGTGCACGTTATCCCTCTGGAGGTGGCGGTGAACTTCTCCCGCTGGATGGCAAGATCTGGCGTCGACCTACCGTCGGCTAGCGGGTTTTTTCCCCATAACCAGACATCTCCCACAAGCGAGGCACCGCCCCAGCCGGGACAAGCTCTAAGCTCCCGACCGGTCTCCCGTAATGTGTGGTAGTGTAGGACATGTTAGTGTAAGTGTGTAAGGGGTGAGGATAGGACAAGGAAGAGGAAGGACAGATCGCGCGCGGTCCGTGGCCCGTTTGGTAGGTACTGCTCCGGCATTCGCCTGGTGTTGATTGGAGAAACTACGGAAAACCACCGATCAGAGCAGCCGGCTTCTAGAATTCTCCTCCTGACAGCGACTGAATTCGACCTAGCTTACAAACTAGAGTCGAAAATCTTTCTACTGTCGAGACTCGAACCTACGACCTCCCGGTCAGAGGGATTGAAGTGACATCAGTGGATGTCCTGTGCCATATCGCCCGGTCTCTTTACAAGCCTTCCCCCCCCCCCCACCGGGCACCGCCCCAACCGGCACATGCTCGAAGCTCCCGACCAGTCTCTCGGCGTGCATGGTGTAATGATCTATCATTTCGAGACAAAACCCCCAGATGCAACTTTACAAAATGTGATAAGGAATAAGTTTGTGTATCGATTACAACGGTGCCGACAGAAAACATTTTACAAGTCAAAATTAAAATAAAGAATTATAGCGCGTGAAATTTGTGAAAATTGAACATAATCGTCCGGTAGAAGAGAAATTATGAAATTAAATAAAACAAACGGCATTAAATTCGGTCAACGCATTTGGAAGATATAAATTGAAATAGAATTGGAATTTTTAATGTAAGATGAACAGAATATGGCCATTGTTGAGCTAGTAAAGAAAGATTGTAAACATGGGGAATTTGGCTGAAACATTGGCTGACATTGGCTGAAACATTGGGAAACAATAGATTAAAACACGGGGAAGACGACAAAATTAGTATCAACTTTGTCGCATGTCCGGAAGCAAAATTATAACATAATATTTGGAAGTTTGCAATGAACTAGAAGTATAAACAAATGACGCCATGTTACGAAGAGAAGAAAGTCATCGGAATTATCTACAGATTAAAAGCAAGCGAGTGGCAACTATTTTGCTCCAGAAGCCTTTTGTAACAATGCAAGTTGCTGAAAAAATTTCGATGTGAAGACAGATGTGTCGTGGGTACCGGGATGAACGTTTCGTGTGCGCGAAATTGGCGCGTAGTTAAGTTTCTTTCGAAAGTGTAGTAATTCAAATAGAGAGTAAAGTTGTGATGTTTGTTGGAACTTTGAAGTGTTAGCAAAAAGGAACAAAATTCGGAAATTTTTTTTCAAGTAGAATTTTTTTGTGATTACGGACAATCAGATGTTATTATTTATTGTAAGAAAATTCAACGCTACGGACATCTCGTTATAAGATATAAAAGAATAGATGTTGAGATCAGAACAATTGGACGTTCATTTTGAATGTAAATGGATGTAAACGATAGTAATTTCGAGAAGTGACGTGTTTGAGGAAACGCGAAAAATAGTTGGTTTTTGTTTTGTTTTGTTTTGCCGAACAGTACGCAACGAGTACATGCAATTTTGTCAAACTGTGAGGACTAGCAACTGAATAATATCATTTATGCGGACAATAGCGGTTCGCGATAATTGGTTTCCGAAGGCAACCGCGAGCAGGAGTGGACGGCGACCGCGCATCGAAAGGCACCGGACGGCGGCCACCGGACATCATCGCCACGAGAGCTGAGCCGCAAAACAGGGAAGTGACACGTGTGTGTGTGTGTGTGTGTGATTTTCTTTGCAGACACTTCGTCTGAAGACGCATTCCGTAGCTGAAAAGAATTTGTTGAAGGCCAAGTTTTGTTTAATAAAATTAAATTAAGAAATGGTTAAAGGAAAATCAGGGAATGCGCATTCGATGTGTGAATGAGGTTTCATATTGTTTTGTTATTATTGTGCGTGAATGAGTTTCTTTGTTGTGTTTTTGTTTCTTGGTATGTCTATGTCATAGGATTACTGTGTATCAGTGTGGAGGGAAAGACGGTGAGTTGTTACCGTATATGATGAAAAGAGGAAAAAGCCCGAAAGCAGAAATAAACGAACGAACAAAAATATTGTTCGTTTTTATCAATTGAGAGCATGCGTCGTCATTTACTGTAATACCCTAGCACGCACAATCCAGTCACCTCGCTTGGATTCCTGTATAGGACCACCACCTTATCCACGGCTGCAGGTTATGAGAAATTTTATAAAACTAGCTAGCTAAAAAGAGGCAAACGATAGGTTCAATCAAGTACGAGTACAAAATATGGCATCCAACAGTCTGTAATATCATGATATAAGAGGAGATTAGCCAGGCAATAGTAGCAAAGAAGAAGACAGAAAAGGGGAGGGTTTTGGTTCCCAAGCGGGGCCAGGATAGCAGAGGGAGGAAGGAACCATTACAATGGTAGCGTCATACTTGGAAGTGCGTGAGTATAAGGAAAGAAAGTGAAAGGAAACATCGTCTGCGGTCCGCGGTCCGTTTGATAAGGTGTTGCTCCCGCAATCACCTGATATTTGTCGGAGAAACTACGGAAAACTACCACTCAGAGTAGCAGGCCGCTGAAATTCTCCTCCAGAGAGCTGCTGAATTCGACCTAGCAATCGCTAGTGCCGGAAATTCCCCGCTTTCGGGACTCGAACCCTAGGTTCCCAAATGAACTCCTAAGTCTCTGAAACTTCCGGCCAGATTTGCTGGAGAGTCAGCTGAGCTAAACTCGACCGATTTTTTTTACAGGGGATTATGGTTGGCTGTAATAGTAGCTTCGACTGCGATGTCGGCCTATATCATAGGCATTACATGGAACCTGTACGAACGCAACCCAACCCTCACGGTCATAGAGGACAGCCATTACAACACATGGAACTTCCCTTTTCCTGCCGTCACTATTTGCGGCATCAATCAGTTGGATCGTGACAAAAGCATGGACTTCGTCCAGAAACTGTAAGTAGCTCTGAGCATCGTGTAAACGTCACTCTGTGCACCTTTCCAGTGCGCGTTGGTCAGCGTCCCCTTTACATAACTCCCAAACAATGCGCCTCACACAGACCTCGAATGCGAGCTAATCAGTGCTAAATTACTCGAACATTTTCGGTATGTGTAGACATCGAAACAACATGTTGCATCAGTCGAGCATTATTGGACTTTGTTCAAAAGAACGCATTGAAATTTTTATGTGTATTTTATAACTCTTTTCCGTCACTTTACCATTTTCCTAATTTTAGTATTTACTCTTAGTGATTAAGAATCACTGTGGGCTTAAATGCCGTCAGAGACGATTTGAATAAAAAACGTATCTGTGCTTAGTTTGATGGGCTTTTGCCGGTAATAATATTTTTTGTCTGATTGTATATTCAAGGTGCATTTGTAGGGTAGACAACTGTAGTCTTGTAGCTTTAATTTTTTAAAAATATACAGTTTTATTTTTTCGTGTTTTCACAATATACAAGTATTTAAAGAAGCATACTTGTATTTAACAATTTTTTTATATCACATACAACCCATTTTCCATTTTTTAAATAAAACTCCCGAAATGGAAAAGTGTTCAGAGGTTCATGATGGTGTTGTACAATTGAACACAATTTCGGGTACCAGTGATGACATACTTTTTGAGTGGATTTACAGAAACCTAAAGAAAATGTTTCACTTCACATAATACTCTGACATTTTATGAAAACAAATATCTTATCTTCTCATTCTAATTTGTAAACCTTCAATGTAAATAAATGTTTTAAAGAAAGGTTTTATTTGCATACATCATTTACTTCACATTACATTTCAGAATATTTCAGAAATTAATAATTGAGACAATCTGTCTGTAGTCATAAGGTACCTTTCTTGTAGAGAAATATGTTTCGCCACTGTCGTTTCAGACAGTTTTCCTGGCTTTCAGAATCTGCTCTATCAACATCTATAATTTTCCTATGTAATCAGCTTTTTTCGTTTCAAAACCGATCAAACACAGTGGCCATTTCAAAATTATTATATTAATTTTTTGTCAACATTTTATCGACATTCTTCAAAACAAGAGTCATTTCTTTTTCTTCATTGCTGCTATCTTGCAGAATTATAATTTTAAAAAAAACTCCATCAGAACAGTGGCGTATGGGGCCCGCAAGACCTTCACCATTCTCTTAAGCGTCTTATACGCTATCCGAGGTCAACATTTAATAAAAAAAATTGGTTCCGTATTTCAGAAACAAAATGTTCAAACAAAATTTAAAAAATGGCTAAATTTCACGCAAAATACTCGCATTTTCGAAATATTGTACATGATCTTATTTCAAAATCTATCTTTAAGGAACAGGTTTCATTAAGGGAAAAATATCTCTCTAATATTTTAGTTCTAGGAAGACACCGACAATTTTTTTAACTTTTGAAATTTTCGAAAAATAAGAGTTTCCAATGAACATGAGATCTGCACATTTCTATTAAGTGGTCTATTAAGTGGTCTATTAAGTGGTCTATTAAGTGGTCTATTAAGTGGTCTATTAAGTGGTCTATTAAGTGATATACGCTACCCAAGGCCAAAATGTAATCAAAAAATTTGGAGATTTTTTTTGGAAAATTTTGAAAATGTGCCAGGAGTGTCTTGTAAAGTACCCTCCAAAATTAAAATCGCGACATCATTCAGATTGATTGGGGAATATAAATTAGAGAAAATCATCTGAAAGGGTTAGCCGCAAGCGTTGCACACTGACAGACTGACGGATGTTTTGCAGTCATTCAATTTTACGGTAACAAGGACCCATAAAACATTGTTTCACAAAACACTCTACACCACGTGTTAGAGAATTTCTTCTAAATTTAGCAACTGCATTTATCCAATTTTTCGTTACCGGTGCCTGGCAATAAGAGTTTTTCTGCGGAAAAATCGCCTTTTTTCCGCAGCATTACATAACTTTTTCTCTCTACGGCGTAAGCGGTAGAGAGAAATAAAAAACAAACAATTTTAACGAACTCGTTTTAATTTCGAAAATGTTTCATATAATTTCATAAATGTATCCCTACCAAACTAATTTCAGAACCGTTTTGAATGGAATGAGTCGAGAAGAAATATTTGAGGATTTACGTTTACTTCCCACTTTCTTTGACCTGGATGCCGATGAAGAGCTTGGCAATAATTACACAAGACTTCAGAAAGTATTGGATGCCAACAACTTCACCGTGAAGAACGTGATGAAGGAGGTAAAGTTATTTCAGACTTTGTAGATTTTTTAGGTCAGAATGTTCATTATACTCACATTCTTTAATAGTGTTAAAAATGTGATCATTTGTATGTTTGTTGCGGTCTTAAGGGGTCCAATAGGAAGTCTCATCATCAGGATATTAATAGAGAAATCTTTTACTCCGGCTTCACTGCAATTTTCAGTACAATAGTGCGAAGTGAGGTCCAAGGATAAAAACATCTATTCCCATTTACTATTAAGATTCTAATTAGCAGCTAATTAGATATTTAATCTATTATGCGTCTGAGGTATTTTATTTAGTAAGCATCGCATTCGAAATATTCGGGACAGATCTGTCAATAGTTCAGTAATAAGTTAATTTTAGCCCGTTAGGGCGGTTTACCTAGATACATAAGATTTTTTTATTTCAGATTTCACCCAACTGCGACAACATGGTTTACCGTTGTATGTGGAAAGGTCGTGAACTTCTGACCTGCAAGAAAACCTTCAAAGACCTCAAAACATTTGAAGGCTATTGTTGTACTTTTAATTACTTAGCCTATCCAGAATACGAGCTGTAAGTATAAACACTAACACTATTATTAGATAAGATATATAAGTACATCTTAGTGGCATTAATTTATAAAATAAATTATAAATAATAATAATAGGGATACACTTAAGAAATATGAGGAATCTTAAGGAATACAATGTTGACAATTGAACAATATATTTGTTTAATCTTTCCTTTATCCTTTTTTAGCAAACGTCTCAACATTGACACGACCCCAAAACGCGTGTCGGCGTGTGGGAAAACAACTGGATTATCCATCATCCTGCGGAACCAGCTGGACCAATACTTCGATACCTTCCTAGCATCTTACGGTTTTAAGGTAAGCATGCTTATTCCAGGACGTTCATCTGATTAATATTTTCTCTTATAAATGGCTGCCCAACGCGGGATCTCAAGAGTATACCATGATGCTTTCCCCTTTTGTGGACAAATTACAGTGGTCAACAGCATTTTTGTAAAAAAGAATGTAAATGGTGATCTTAGCTAATATTGGGACAATGAATTCGAATATGAAATTATTTTTTGCCTAGGAGGCTCAGCTTTTTTGTTACACGCTATGTGTGTACGTATGGAAATGCTTGAAAACCCTGCATATTAATAATTTTACTGCAGCTTCATTTAATAATTCTCAAGGTGTAATTGTTCAGGAACAATCATTTTTCTTTGCTTTTAGGTAGTTTTAAAACCATTTCAACAGCATTTTATTGATCATTTTTAGCGATGTTTTCGGTCATCATAATCAGTGGCGAATCCCGAACACTATTTGAAGTATTCCGCACTTTATGGAAGCTACCTCTACCATTGTCTTTTATTTTGAGCTTTTCTGAAATTTCAAGAACATGAAATTCCGTCCTTAATAATTGTTCTATAAGACAATTACACAAACTTCTAACTTCTGGATCATTAATATACTCCATTTTCACAAAACCTTGAGAGAAGCGTAACTTATGAACTGCCAGAAAAGGATTGTTCACCGCAATATTTTGCGGTGCCTACGCCATCCTGTCCTCTCCCCGTTCTTGAAACATGCAGAGCCCAAAGTTATCGCAGCTGGCATGCGGTGACTTCGCCTGCGCTAGCGAATTCTCTGGACAGCATTAAGAACTGTTTGAAACTTCTCATTCTAACGCACTTCATAGCATATTGATTCAGTGGTGTTAGGCAGTCGTTTTTTGTGGCTCCCAGACAGCAGAAAACTGATGATGATGGCTAAGCCATCGAAAGCTGCTATTTGTGAAATAAATACTATTGTTGACAATGACAACGCCTTCAATCATTTCAAGCACTTCATAGCGCCTACGGATGCGGAAGACTCACTGGCACTCGGTAGTAAAACAGTTTATTTTCTCGCATCTGCTTTAAAGCTTTCAAAATTTCAATAATTTTTTAGAGGATTATCAAACTTATGTAATATTTTTTTATACACGTCGATTTACTAGGTATACCGGCGGTATGCGCGGTGTATCGGAGAATTCGCCCCGCCCGCTCGTTATGAGCAAACCACTTCGCTCGCAGGTGATGATCCACAGCGAGCTGAGCTACCCGGACGAGAACGCGATGGAGGTGCTGGTGTCCCCGGGCACGCAGAGCTTCGTGGCCGTGTCCCCGACGGAGACGTACGCCACGAAGGACGTTCGCGACATCCCCGTCGAGCGGCGCCACTGTCGCTTCGAGGACGAGGGCAGGGTGGAGGGCATGCGCAAGTACACCTTCAACAACTGCGTCATGGAGTGCCGCAAGAACTTGTCGCTGCAGCTGTGCGGCTGCTACGCCTTCTTCTACCCCGGTGCGGGTAAGTCCCGCCGCCGCTTGGCAGGCGGGCCGATGTCTCTGAGCGCACGGACTTTCTACATAAACAGGAGACATCCACGTCTGTTTTTTATAAAAAACGATTAAAAATAAACTGTTGTTTTGTGCTTGATGGTTTTATACCTCGATGCTTTTAACATCGATGTTTCGATGTAACATCGATAACTTTAAACATCCATGTTTTATTCTCTATTTTTTAAACACCAATGTTTTGAGCTAGATATTTTTTAACATCGAAGTTTTGTGCTCGGTATTTTTAATAATCGATGTTTGTAAGATCGAAGTTTTGTGTTCGGTATTTCTAAACCTTGATGTTTTGTGCTCTATTTTTAAGCATCGATGTTTTATCCTCGATTTTTAAACACCAATGGTTTGAACTAGATGTTTTTTTAACATTGATGTTTTGTGCTCCACATCATAAACAACTATAATAATCTTCAGATATCCATAAGATGAACATTCTCCTTTCGAAAGTGATAGAGGGTGAAAAGTAAGTTAATTAAATTTTCATCGATAATAATAGTCTATCATTTTAGTTTTATAGCAACACACGTTTCGTTAATTGTTTAATCATTTTTTTATTTTTTTTTCAGTTAAATCTCAATTATAGATTAGTAAATACGACCATCAAATGAAACCCCTCCCGCGCGAACATTAATGTTTCTAAACTGATCTTAAAACCATCGATTGTTTTTATGCGGTGTATTATAAACATCAATGTTTTGAAACTATGTTCTTGGGAGATGTCGTATCTCTACTTGAAGTCCCTTTCGAGCTTCTACGCATGCGCAAACTCTAATGCGTTGTAAAAATGTAATTAATTTGTGGTCCAACTATATTACGTAAAGAAGGGAAGCATAATTTGCGAACGTTTTCATAAGGTCCAGAACCTCTAGCAGCAACATTTGAAAACCAAAAATGTTTACTTTCAAGTAATAGAAAGTTTCGTTGTATCAACGAACTATAATGTACTACACAGTGCAACTGAAGCGCCTCCATCTTTCCAGCAAATTGATGCCATGCTTTTTGCACCCATAGCAGCACTCTCTGGAGAAACAGTATTCTAGTATTCCGTCTGGCACTGGTTGATGCCGGGTGTGAACGGGCCGCGCGTAATATAAATCATATTAATCCGTGTTAAATGACCAAAAACCAATCATTTGGAAAGGAAATCACAAATGTAAGGAAAACAAATTGAGAAACTTTAAAAACACGTTGCTTTCTGCATCAATTATTGTCATAAGAATGGAAGCTATTGAAATATTATTGTATTTTCCATAACGCCTATAAGTGTAAGTTATTGCAATAAGAAGCAAACAAGCGGATCACAAATAAGGTGGCAAACTTGAAAAGTGATATATTTATGGTTTGTTGACTTCTAGTTTTACACTTATATGCCGAACATACTGAAGACATTGTGAATATTATTATTCTAACCAATAATATAATTTAAGTACAGATAAACGAAAAGACAGCGATATAGAAATATGATCTGATACAAACAACAGTCGATTCAGTACAAGTTCGACATTCATCAGGCATCTGTCATGTTTTGACAGCAAAAAACATGGCGGCCCCTAGTTCGGCGAGCATCCACCAAGAGCGCTGAAACCACATACTTCGATTTTTTTTAAGTAGCCGATGGCACTAGGTCATTCTTACACCTCTTGCCTTACAAAAGAATCTTTTATCAGTGGTAAGCACATTTCTGAGGCCACGAACCCCGTTGAGAAGAACGTTTGCGAATTAATTAAAAATATTCTTTTTATAAGGCAGGACGTAACAATGACCCAATATCATCGACCACTTTCAAAAAATCGAAAAATCGAAGTAGGGTCAGCCACTCTATGTAGTACATGCTAGCTCGCTGAGTTGTATCATCCAACGGACAACACATTTGAATTTTAAAGTACAGCTGACAAAATATTACCTCCCACCACATTCTCGCGCAACTAACAAAAAGGGAGCTCAACAAAACGTGCACATACGTCACAATGAAGTTCTATTGGAAAACGACACGTAACCAGAATTATTAAGTACAATCATGTAAGTTGTATTGTGTGTGACTACTTTCGTTTTTTGTTAGGACTAAACTACTTTCCATTATAGCAGTCGTAGAAAGTATGAGTAGTAGTATGAGAGAGTTAACTTTTTTTATAATATATTTTTTACCTTTTGCTTTAGAGAACATTTCCAATTCGAACCCTAAGCAAACAAGCCGTGAGATTTTATCATAACTTGGTGAACTATAGTTTTAGCAGATTTCTTATTTTGTCTTTTAGCTTCATCTCAAACTAAGAAAACACGCTATTTAATGGTTCTTCGAAAGTTAATTAATTAAATGGTTCTGGGAAAGGTAACTAATTAAATTGTTCTAGGAAAGTTAACTAATTAAAAGATTTATTTCCGACTGTTTGAGGGAATAGAACAAACAGAATTTGCTTATTTAAAATGATCCCTTGGTTTTTGGTCGATCAGAGTCAGTTACCTTTACATCACTGCTATTGCTAGGCTTTGGATGTTGCGAAATTATATGTGCACAGAATTTTCTTTAGAATGATTGGGTTTTTGGCCGTAATGATGGACAACGAATTCTACATTGTAATAAAATTGGAGTCAGGGTGACTCCTCACTTATAAAATCTGGATGTTGAAAACAATTAAAGATGAATAATTATTTAATTAATTGAGTACACATTTTATTACCCATCGTCACGCGCAATAGTGCAAAATCTCAAAACTTAATCTTATTAGATCCTAGGCAAACACGATTCTGTATCCGGAATAAAATGTGTTCAAATTCTCTGTGACTGTTATGCTGTGTTTCAACCTTCTGCTAGACAACTGCACCTCGGAGGAGAGTGTTGTGTATAACTGCTGCGAGCACGTTCTGGCTGATGGCATGTCTGCAATTCCCTGCATAGCGAATTTTACACTATTCCTGTCATTTATTCTTTCTGTCTTGCTGATACCACGCGTAAATTACGTTCTCGGAAAAAATACTGCTACAGATGATCGCTAGGCAACTAAGGCTTCATCACGCGATTCTAAAATCTCAAGGACAATGGAGATGGAATGCATTTTTACAAGCAATTGATGTAATTTTCAAGACATCAATATCCATGCACTGATTATTATCATCAATGCGACGGTACTTTTCACTTCGGTTAGTTTAATAACCATATTTCTTTTAGAGATTTATGAGAATTGCTTGTGACTCACAATTTCCTATATCATAGGTAATGGTTTTTTGTGTGTTTGTGTTTCAGAATCGTCAAACATATGCAACATGACTCAACTCTTATGCCTTGCGAGAAACAGAAGTAAGGAAATCATAATATTCGGACTATGAAACACCTACTACATTACTGACCTATTCGAAAATCAAATTAGAGTTAAAGAAAATGAAATGTGTACGAATTTAACCCTAAATGAACTTTTAAATTAGTTTTATATACTATGGAATTCACTTTTAGACAGTGGCGAGGCGTGCAGACATCAATAGATGAAGCAATGTCGAAGCAAAATAATACAAATATTGCATTTTATATAATTTGGACAAAAAAATTTAATTATTCAATATATTGGGCGCCAGGAAAGTCTCTCAGCACTCGGCAAAGTCAGGGCCTCCTATTAAAAATGCCAATAATGTAGGTAGCAAACAGATAGCTGGGAAACAAGTGAAGGGGTCAACACTTCCAGCTTCTGTTATGATATTGAGTACGGTATTATCGTTTTCTTTTGTTACACGGTGCTACCAACATAATTTTATTGCAAGCACCAAGGCGCCACTGCGGAGAAATTTCCCTAGCGCGCGTTATAAGCAAATTTAAACAATATTAGTTAATAAACATTCGATAAATAGTAATAAAATACCAATAATATAGCAAAGGACTCGCTAATACTTGAGCATCGAATCGAGAGCTCACTGCCCGCTCTCCGCTACTCAATCAGGCACTGCGCTTCTTTTTTCTTTTGACGACGATAAGGGCTCCTAATCATCGCTGCGTACGGAGAATCCCAGTTATTCAAGTTTCCGACCATGCTTGCATTCCTGTCTGCAGTCGCACATTTGGTCTCTCAATATGAGCTTGTGAGCGAAACGCGATGTTTTTTTAATGTGCCCCGATTCTTGGGCGCTGAATTTTGGTTGAGTTATCACAGTTCTATTAGTTGCCATGCATTATGAGAAATCTAAGAAAATATCGTAGTTTGGATGAAACAAAAGCATTTAGTGCAAATAAAAACGAAGAGATTTTTACGATGCAGAAACGCCGCTCCTTCGTTATTAAATTCGTCAACTAAAGGTCGCAAAAGATTCAAAGTTTATACCAGGTACTTATGGTGCTAGTTAAGAGGTTTATAAGTAGCTTTATGTAAATGTCAAACTCTTTTGAGAATAAAAGGCAAGGCCAACGAAAGAGGTTAGTCAAAATATTCTGCTGAATTTTGTAATTTGGACAAAAGGAGCTAATGCTGAAGGAAAATAAGAATTTTTTATATATTGATCGCAATCATGAATTTTAGTTTTACTCCACATAAAACTTATCTCCACCTTACATCAGTCGTCAATCAGTGAAAAACGAATCAAATTGCAATATCAATTTTCATTTAGACATAAAATATTCCGAAGATTTATTGAAAAGTATGTCGAGATATAATACGAGAAAAATGAGATAAATAAAATAATAATAAAAACGAGATTAAAAGCATGTTTAAAAGACAGAACACACAAAAATATTTTGAATAACGCATTTCGCAGACCCTCCAGAAAGAAAGGCCTGATTATTTGACAAATGTCAAGATAACTACCCAAAAATGCCACGCCTCGCCATTGCTTACAAAAACTGACCCTTCACGTATAAAAAACAAAACAAAAAACGACAATATTTCATTCATAATATTCGAATAGATTTCTTCATATTAACAGAGATGCGATTTACTAAAAATTAAGAACAACAGAAACTTTGTTGTTCAGTTCTGACCTAAAACACCTATCAATATTTCACTGCACGCTGCATTGAAAGCATGACCTGTGTCAAATGTCACGGTTCACAATTTTGAAGCGGAATGCCGAGAAACCATTACGTAGATGTTGGTGAGCGAGTTGCCACAAGGGCTTCCTGGGATTCCACAGAGCGTCTAGCGGCGCTGGTGGAGGCGGACTACTCCATGGAGGCGAGCGACTTCCGGGTGCTGCCACGCCCCTGCGGTTGCCTGCCCGAGTGCGAGATGACGCGCTACCGCATCCAGACCACGTCCATCCCCTTCGTGCCGCACCTGCGCAAGGACCTCGACACCAAGTTCTAGTGAGTACGGAACGCAATGTATTATAATAAAAAATGAAATATATATGTATATATATATATATGTGTATATATATATATATGTGTATATATATATATATGTTATATATATATGTTATATATATATATGTTAATAATATATATGTATATATATATATATGTGTATATATATATATTATATATATATATGTGTATATATATATATATGTGTATATATTCCGATCATAGAACGTCGCCGATCAGTTCTTGAGAATTTGGAGTGGAAGAAAGTAGATTTTATCTCTACTGAAGTAATTTTACCCTAGATTTCACCACATATAAGAATTTTATTCGAAATATGAAATACGTTCATAGCATATATTACATTGTTTGCGAGGAGCCGGTGCACAAGTGAATAGTAGGACAGTGCAGCGAGTGATGGATCCCAGCGGAGGGGATTAAAGGGTATACATATAGGTATAGGGAAACCCTCCAAATTGAACAACGGGGTAAGACAATTTTTCATAAAAATATCTGTTAGTTTTCGATCGAGTAACCAATTTGCTGTTTGGAACATAAGCAAGCATATGGTTGAAATTACTTTTGTTCATAAAAATCCGCTCATCTCAGACTCGCAAGTATGCAGTAAGCCGGGGGGGGGGTGACAATTCGTGGCAGATATATGGTGGAAATTGAAGAGCAGCAGCATTACATCTGATTAGTAAGAAAGATGATTCTTTAACAAGAATTGCGAATGCGCATCCGAAATTTTTCTTTTCGACGTATAAATGTATTAAAAAGCAGTTACATATGAAAGAAATGTGTCATAATAGGTAAAATATGTGAAAATATGTAAATATACCAAAATATGTAAAAATATATAAAATAAAAATAGTTCTTCTGGTGATCTTCCCCCTCTGGATGGCGAGATCCGGCACCGACCTACCGTTGGCTAGTGGAGTTTCCCCCTAACCAGGCCTCTCCCACCAGCGGGCCACCGCCCCAGCCGGGACAAGCTCTAAACTCCCGACCGGTCTTCCGGAATATGTGATAGTGTGGTGCATGTTAGTGTAAGTGTGTGTGTAAGAGAAGAGGATAGGACAAGGAAAAGGAAGGACAGATCGCGCGCGGTCCGTGGCCCGTTTGTTAGGGTACTGCTCCGGCATTTGCCTGGTGTTGATCGGAGAAACTACAGAAAACTACCGATCAGAGCAGCTGGCCACTAGAATTCTCCTCCAGACAGCGACTGAATTCCCGCTGAAAAGCTAGTATCGAAAATCCTGCCGCCGTCAGGACTCGAACCTAGAACCTCCCGTCAGAGGCGCTGCAGTGACATCAGTTGATGCACTGGG
This sequence comes from Teleogryllus oceanicus, assembly GCA_964035755.1. Taxonomy (NCBI): domain Eukaryota; kingdom Metazoa; phylum Arthropoda; class Insecta; order Orthoptera; family Gryllidae; genus Teleogryllus; species Teleogryllus oceanicus. Next base: position 14,312,345 of record CAXIVR010000007.1, read on the forward strand.
CAGCTTGGATTAGTCAGGAATACGACGTATGGCCATCTGTAAGTAACGGTTATCCGAAGGTGTGGCGGGCCTAAGAACAAAGAGTCGATCACATGATCCACCGGTATTTAAGGGCTGGCACAGAAAGCTTTAGTGGGATCCGTAGACGTAGTGAAAAAGCACATTTTCCGCACAGGTTTGCTGGGAGCTTTCGCTTCGGCGACAGATGGCGGCGAAGGTGTCGGGTTCTGGGGTGTGGGAAAAATCACAGATGACGACAGTCACGGGCTTAGCTAGACTACACCTTAGGGACTACAGATATACACGGAAAGATTGGCAGAGATGCCCTCTCAAATGAAGCCAAGTGTAAGAAGGTAAGATGTCGGCGCGCGCAACTCTACATTTACTTGAATTGGTAGCATGCTCAATATATGTAGTCTTAAAGCATATAATTTACACATATTAAAGCATTTAAAGTATATTTTATTGCTGCAACTTAATTTGTTTGCCACCGGCATTCCTTATTTTACAAAAAGAAAAAAATCACTAAACGAACATTTATTAATCAAAGAATTACAGTAAATTATGTTTCCTCAGCTTAAAAAATACCGAATAGTTTAAACACGAGACAAGCATCCATGAGTATAAACTATGTTTTTCACATTCAGCGCACAAAGACCAGAAAAGTGAAGCCTCAAATGGCACTTATTTAGTTCGCTTTACTGATGTACTCGTTAGACAACTAGTACATCTAATTTTGATCATTCTACTACTTCATGCTTGAACTAATTATGTTAGCTCCAATGAAGGGATGATGATTTGAGTGTCATCCGTTAATGGACGCTTAGAGTATTTACAATTACACCTATATATATATATATATATATATATATATATATATATATCATATATATATACATATATATACATATATATATATATATTATATCAGTCAGTGGTTCACTTTATTACGATTACTCGTTACTGTGAGGATACAATTTTCCTTGCTTCAGTGTATGCACAACACCTCAGAACGTGGTGATTGCAAGATGGCGTCACGCGGAATTTTTTGGCTTCACTGCTACCCCAGCGTCCAGGGTCGCCCTATTAGAATTCTGGCAGCTCCGAATATTGTAAATTCATATTAACTATTAAATTAATTGCATATACTTTACAAATGTGGCTTGTATTTTATCTCACGACGCTGTAGTCACAATAACTTAATTAACTTAAAAAATATGTGACGTATGAGGAGAAGTGTAAATTGCGCACGTTATCTTGAGCTCCAGAATCCATAAACCACCCTTTTACAATACCTAGTTGAATGATGAATGAAGGTAACTGAACATGTATTTTCATCGGGAAACGAACTACAGATTTGATTTTATAGCTATTGTTAATAAAATAACAAGCTACATCTCCCGGCCGTACTCCAACCACAACTACCAACAGGAGAGTTTAACGCTTCCTGCACATAGTGCAGCTACATATAATGTAGCGCACCTGGAAAGTCTGTCCTTAATAGCATGTTGTGGCACCTTAATAGCATGCTGTATGTCCAAAAGCAAAACAAGGGGCCATCTCCGCATTTACTCAATAAACCAAGGGAAACTTTAAGACAAATATAATCAATATGGGTTGGGATCCAGTATCATTCGACTCGAGATGGGTTCCACTATTCATTATTGTATCATACTTTTACATGGCGCTCTGTTAGTAGCCTTGCCCCCCCTAATAACACAATCGCTAGCACTACGAACTAATGATCTTATCATTGCTAAAACCCAGATCGTTTCATCTCTTAATCGATAGTATTCCAGAAAGGAACTATGGTCCCAGCTCCGGTGGAAGTTGGGAACGCCTTTCCGGTTCCTCGCGTCTCGGGAGGGCAATTACGCCCTTAGTGTCAAATGTAGTATATTGTGGGGCACGGACATTCCCTTTATACTCACCCAGGTAGCCACGAGTTGCGTTTCGAATCAACATGAGTCCCTTTTCACCCCAACACACACTCAGGGGAAGCTCAATAGAGACTTACACTAATCAATCTGGGGCAAGGGCTTTTTTTCATTCAACCAACCTCAAAGCGGAATGCTTCTACCTGTCAAAACATTCAACCGACGTTCCTTGATGGAATGACGACCTATAGAAAGTCGCACTTAGGGATTAATCGTGATGTTGGTGGGTGGTGACAGTCCCCGGGAGGGGGATACGAATGTGACCAACTCTTAGGTCTCAAAACCCTTGAATATTTTGGGCACTGCATGATAGAGTCTTTCACAGAGTTGGAGCGTTTATTTCAGCAATCAGTCAAGCTCCAAAAATGTATTATGGTAGAAAATGTTTCTAACTGGGTGTTTGTAAAATTCTTTCTTCAATAATAAATATTAAAATATATATTTATTTAGAGTAGAACTTTCTTTCGGTTCAGAATTTATAATATTCATTCACATTTTTCTCTTCCTACACTCTGTTTCAGTTCGAATTTGGATCCCCACCATCACACAGTGCTGCACATCTTTTTCACGGATGTGGTTGGCACACGTTATCGCATGAGTCCCTACTTCGGATGGCTTGACTTGCTAGGTAAGTGGAAAACAAACAAAAATACCATGTGATCATTTACGATATAAGTTTTGGAAATCCTCGACAAGGTTATAAACAGATAAGTAAAAAAAAAATTACTTCTTGATACATATCTAAAGTGGGTGGATAGAACTAGAAATAATTATTTTTATTAATTATTTAATAATTATTAATAATAAGAGTCTCTTGTAGATGATAAGACGCATGCTGGGAAACTTGTCATAGCAAAACATTAACCTATCAAATTTTTTTTCAACGTATTAAATTAAATTTTAAAAATGTTCGAGAGGTGTCGTGTAAAGTACCCTCCAAAATTAACATATCGGTTTCAAATTCAAGGGGCTGCGACATCAGCCAGATCGATTGGGAAATATCCATGTTGGGGGAAATCGGCTGAACGGTTTAGCCGCTAGCGTTGTTCATAGACGGGCACACGTTTTGCCGTCATTCGATTTTTCGGTATCAAGGACCCACAAGGCACAGATACTGGCTACACCACGTGTTAGAGGATTTTTCTAAATTTAGCAACTGTATTTATATCCTTTTTCGTTATCAGGACCTTGTAATAAGTTTTTCTCCCGAACGTTTTTTCGTGCAGCATTACGTAACTTTCTCTCAACTCTGTAGCTTGATTGATTGATTGATTTTTTCGTGTTTCTGGGCGCGTCAACTACTTTGGTCATTAGTCCCATTAGTGTAGTGCATATTTTTCTCGGGAGATGGCGGTGATATTCCCCCGTTGGATGGCGGGATCCGGCGCCGACCTACCATCGGCTATCGGGATTTCCTCCTAATCAGGACTGTCCCACCAGCAGGGCACCGCCCCAACCGGGACAAGCTCTAAACTCCTGACCGGTCTCCCGGAATATGCTGTAGTGTAGTGCATGTTAGTGTAAGTGTATGCGTGTGTAAGGGGAGAGGATAGGACAAGAAAAAGGAAGGAAAGATCGCGCGTTGTCCGTGGCCCGTTTGGTAGGGTACTGCTCCGGCATTCCCCTGGCGTTGACCGGAGAAACCACGGAAAACTACCGACCAGAGCAACCGGCAGATATAATTCTCCTCCAGACAGCGACTGAATTCAACCTAGCTGGAAAGCTAGTGTCCTGCCGCCGTGGGGAGTGGGAACCTAGGTCCTCCCGGTCAGAGGCGCTGCCCTGAGCTACCGCTCCCGGTAACTCCGTAGCGAGAAAGCAAACCCAACAGCACCGCCTTATGTTTCTTGGCAGCGTCCGTGGGAGGCATCCTGAGCCTGATGCTGGGCTTCAGCATGGTGTGCGGCTTCGAGGTCGTGTACTACTTCACGCTGCGCGTGGCGGGCGAGCTCCTGGTGCGGGCGAGGCGTCGACGCGCAGTGGCCGGCGCAGGTAAGAGCACGAGCTCTGTGTTCATCACGAGGGAGCGCATTTCTATGATTTTTGCGTATTTTTATCCATTGAAATGATTGAAGGCGTTGTCATCGTCAACAATAGTATTTATTTCACAAATAGCAGCTTTCGATGGCTTAGCCATCATCTTCAGTTTTCTGCTGTCTGGGAGCCACAAAAAACGACTGCCTACGCCTTTGCAGTCGTTTTTTGTGGCTCCCAGACAGCAGAAAACTGTTGATGATTGCTACGCCATCGAAAGCTGCTATTTGTGAAATAAATACTATTGTTGACAATGACAACGCCTTCAATCATTTCAATTATGTAAATGTCAACTACACCTCACCACTGAATCAATATCAAGTATTTTTATCCGTTGGTTCCTGGCGTAGCGAAGTGAAATTTCTCGACATTTGGTTAGAATTGGATGCTATGCAGATTAATATGTTAATGCATATTTGGCCGATTTTTCCTGGTGGTGCATAGTCGTCTAATTACAGGAGCATATTTTGAATATTTCGTTAAAATGGAGACTTATCTATAAAACGTTTCATGTTTTCATCCAATCTATTTACTTCTGAGCTTACATTGATGTTGAGGCTGCAAAATACCTTGTTTTTTTTGGGAGAGCAACAGAGGATGATTCGGGTTAACGACAAGGCTCCTGCCACAAGGAAATGGTCTGAAAGACAATGATTTTAAAAAGTATTAGTTTACCTCAGCGTAAGGATTAATGTGTATTGAAGAAGCTGTCAAAGTTCCTCGTCTCGGCGAAAAAAAGATCCTTGTCTGTCGTAATGCGGACGTAATACAATGTCCTGCATGGCCCGCGACAAAACACTTCTGTTCACGGAGTCTGCACTGCCGTTAATAATCGTCAAAACCTCATTTTTTAATGCAACCAAGATTACTTAGCCTTTTTATTGACGAGGCGATCCTTTGTGAAATCGCTCGGCTGAAGATTTTAAAACAATTGACTTTCGTGGCGTCTTGTTTGGAAATGCATCTGATTCTCAGATTGATTTATTTATTGTTGAATATTAAAGTGCTTATTTGAGAATTTGTAGGTCACAAATGTACATTTTTAAAAGCATATTTCAAGATTTTTTGGGGGCAAAGCGGTCTCTCCCTATTTAGGCCTATCACAGTTTAAATCCAGCCATCCCTTGGGAAATGTGGGTGAGGTACCATTCCCCAACTACCACACTGCCGGGAAAATCCAGTACACCACACCCCAAGGCAGGTAAAAACAATAAAAAATGTTCTAATCTTCAATTATAAATGCAAAGAAGTGTTCAAGACGTATAATACACAATTTACAGTTTTTTAACATCTTTTTACGTAAGACCATACAATGTGAAGTTTTGTTTACACTGAAAATCTGTTCACACTCTAATCTAATTCAACAGAAGAGACTATTTGAAAACGTACGTCTCTGAAAAAATACATAAATTAATGTATTGTTTATGAGTAGAGACCGTATTTTTATGTAATTACATAAAATTTACTTTCTACTTACGTTCTGTCTTTCTACTTACCGTAATCAAAAATGTAATCTTGTCGAATCGCCACCGGCCTAACACAATATCCATTTTTTCTTTACATATTTATACATAGTAGTATGTTACATATTTTACATATTTTGCTATTTTTACAAAATATTTTTTATTCTAATCAATTTTCTTCCATTTTATTACATATTTTTATGAAAAGAAGTTTAAAAAACAGCATTTTCCCTGTATTATAACTGCATGTTGTCTACTCGAGGTACGCTACGTGAAGATGCTGTTGGATATCACAGTCCGGCACGGCTGCTTCAGTTTTCTCAGAGGCGACAAGTGCGCATCAGCGACTGGGATAATTTTCACCTTTGGGTGTGAAAAGTATCACTGACGCCGCATTTTGTGACATGTAAACATAATTTCCGAGAAACTTGGGCGATCACCGACGTGTAATACTTGAAAATACATGAAAGTGCTGCACTCTGCAGTGGTTATTTGCTGGTCGTAGACATTGTCAGTTCGTACGATGGCTTCTATTACGTCCAGTGTAGCTACTAACTACGGCCCTGGATAGCAATAGATGACGCATTTTCTACTGACGGGAAAGTTGTATGATGCAAGGTGTACGTCAACGTGTGCTCTCCAAATGATAGTTAAAACGTTTGTATTATTTTTAAAATTTGTTTAGGATTTTTTAAAATGTAATTTCGTATTATGTAAACGTGATTTGTAATTAGTGTTCTAATTTATTATATCCGATATTATATCCGATTTTCCACAATTTTTACATATCCTTGCTATTTTCATTGTATATTCATGTACACATTTTGACGTTTCATACTCCATATTTTATGATCTCTAATTTTGACTAGGAGGCGGATTTTGATGACCTAAAACATCCTCAAAAATGATCAATACAATGCTCTTAAAATGCTTTAAAAATGTCCTAAAACCAAAGAAAAATGACGTAAAAATCTTATCAAAACCAGTCCGGATGAACAACTCAAGCTGTTGGATATGTTACTGATGTAATCGAGGATTTTTCCATTCGTAGGAGTGAACTCAGCTTGCAAAGTTTTGGTTTGGACTGTTCTTTACCAGGAAATCTCTGTCTTTAGTTATCTTGAAATCGGCCGAACCGGCAATGACGCTGATATACGTCACAAGAATTACATACTCATAATGTGTGTCAAAACCATTTCTGAGCGAACAAATCGAATAGGCTACCGAGTAATTCTGTGAAGAACAATTGTTGCATCTTGTAAATATTATTTGAAGCAAGTGCCATTTCATATGACATTAAAATCCATAAAATCAGCAAAACGTGCATTATAAATGACGAGAAAATGTAAAAAATGACTTATTAGTCGAAATCAACAAAAAATTCAAAATAATGACATGGGGACAAAAAATTCAAAATAAAAATGGGTAATTTCCTTTTATCGTAACATAACATGCATTTCTGTACTAAACGGCATTGTTTTAAACTAAAAGAAAGAAAAAAAACATTTCATTAAAATTCACTTCCTAGTTACGACGATGTGTTGAGTTCTTTTGTAAGTAATCAAAACTGCAGCCCTGACCGTTCGAGCTCTCTAAACCTCCGCTCTTTCTGGCTGACTGCAGATCGGGCCGGTGAGGACTTTTACGGCCGAGCCGCTGGCGGAGGAGCGCCGTACGTGAGCGCGGTCGCGGACGTGGCCGGCGACAGGGGTGCGGCGCCCGCCCCAGTGGCGCCCCTGGCGGCGGCGCCCTTGCAACCGGCGATGGCCCGCGACGCCCACTGGCGCACCGTCTACCCGCCGGCCATCGACACAGGGATCGCGCGCGACTTCCTGCGCCCGCCCGCGGGCCACGAGCCTCGCGTGGACGACGGGGACCACGCCCCCGCGGGCGCCGTCACGCAGCAGTTCCTGCCCATGCGCCGACGCCGCTTCTGAGCAACACACACTACAGCCGTATGAGACTAGTTTCGAGGATTGCATCGGCATCGACCTTGGAGTCATGGCTGTGCAAGGGGGCGCCTGCTGGTGTGATATGGATGCTGGGCTCCAGATGTGCACGCAAAGAAGCGAAGGTTTTCCTCCATGGAATACTCTTTGTCCGGGAACAATACCGCCAAGAGACCCCCATTTTATTCTTACCCGTGCGCCGATTCCGCTTCTGAGCAAGAGTTCGTTTTAAAAACTAGTCTCAAGGCATCGATTTCGGAGTCATTGTTGCTAGAAGAGCGCATATGGAGCAGTTCCTGCAGGTGTGATACGGATGCTGGGCTCCGCATGTGAACGCAACGAATCGAAGGTTTTCCTTCTTGGAATGCTCTTGGCTCGCGGAAAACAATGCTAGGAGACCCAACATTTTATTCTTACCCATGCGACGTCGTCGCTTTTGAGCAACGGTGCGTTTTGTGGCTTCACCCACAGAAGCAAGGATCGTTTTAGAGGCAACTAGTCTATAATTGAGCATCGGCTTCGAACTCGAGGTCAATATTGCTAGACGAGTCCACATGAATCAGTTCCTAAATATACGAAGTGTGGGCTTCGGATGTGAATCGGAAGTATAGGAATCTTTTGCTTAATGGGATGTTCTGTATCGAGGACACTCCCCAGAGAGCCAACTTTTTTCTTGACCATGCGACGCCGCCGCTTCTGCCTAACTGTGAGGTCTGAGCAAAGACTAAGCTCGGATCATGTTGCCTTCGATTCCTGGATCTTCGCGGACAATGACTCCTAAGCAGGGGCCGTCTTATCAACGTTCCTTCGAGCGATGGACTTCTCAGACAACATCGTCAGGAAAACTTCCCTGGAGTAGTTCTTGCCGGTAGGCTGACACTTCCGTGAAGGGCTCCAACCAAAGCCAAGAGCAAGGATCACTTTCGATCCTTGGAGAGCTAGAAGTCTTCGAGAAAGTAACGCTGGCATAGCACTTCCTGTCGTTTCACTCGTGTCGCTTCTAAGCAACTGTGTCGTTCTGGGCAAGAACAGGAATTGTTATGTTTTTACTCTTTGAAACTCGGAGCGCTCCAGGGCCAACGACGACCTATGGCCAGTATAAGTAGTTCCCGCTTCTACGCCGATTTCACTTCTGGAAGAATGTGCTCCAGGGTCAATTCAAATACTAGAATCTAATTTATCTCGTTTTCACTGATCAGAGCATGGTAAATAGTCGAGGCAACATCCGAAGGGGAGTTGACAGTTCTTACTCATTCCCATTCTCTTCTGACCAAGGATGGGATATAGAGCTTCACCTAAAAACAGAAGCAATGATCGTTTTCGAGACGAGTTGACTAAAGTTTCGGCCAAGGATCCCTCGAGCAGTTCCTATATAGCTGTGCGACATCGAAGCTTTAGAGCAACGGTGGGCTTTGAAACTGCACCCAAAGAGTAGATCGTTTTGATCCTCGGGGCGCTATGAGTTCGGAGACAATGATTGATTGATTTTTTCGTGTTTCCGGGTCTCCTTACACACACACACACACACACACACTAACATGCACTACACTACCACATATTCCGGGAGACCGGTCCGGGACCGGCGGTGCCCCGCTGGTGGGAGAGTCCTGGTTAGGGGGAAACCCCGATAGCCGATGGTAGGTCGGCGCCGGATCTCGCCATCCAGCGGGGAAGATCACCGCAATCTCTCAGAAAAAAACATGCACTACACTCACGGGACTAATGACCGAAGCAGTTGACGTGCCCGGAAACACGAAAAAAATCAATCAATCAAACAAACAACGGTGGGTGCTGGGATCCACCCCAAAACTAGGGCAAGGAGCATCCTGTTACCGCTCCCTAGAGGGCAGTGGGCCCCGGGGACAACACCGCCAGAGAAGCCAACACGTAGCAGTTCCTTCCCATGCCATGGCAACGTTTCTGAGTAAAGATTTCGGGGCTGTGATAAAATAATAGGACGCTTTTACTTCCTGGAACGCTGTGAGCTCTGAGTACAAGATGCGAGAGTACTCCAAAGTACAAGTGGCTTCGATGTATTATAAGCGCACTTTTCCTTGAGACACGTAATACTTCCCCCCACTCCTATGCCAACGTTGAATTACGAGTAAATGGTAGCAACGAGCGCTGTAGATATAATATGATAAACAGAAATATTCGCTCCTGTGTTATACAAGCTATTTTGAATCGAGAAAAGAATTAAATATTTGTTATGAAATTCCTTTTGTCAAAATAACTAAACTCCCCCTCCTCTCGCAACTAGTGAAGCGATGGCTCAAGCAAACGTGCGCGAATAATAATAGCTCCAATCCACGTAGCTTTGTTTCTTCTGAGAAATGGCTGGGTCTGGGCTGAATTTCATATTGTTAATATAAAAATCAAAACAATCTCAATACGTGTAACTTGTCGTCGGGTGAGGACATCTTTCGACACGATTATCTAAAAGATGAGTGGCAGGGTCGCTTTAAACCCAATCTCAAATAATACCTCAGGTAGCAAATCGTTCGCAGAAATTTCCACTATTCATTTCAAAATTACTTCACTGTCTTCAAGTACGCAATTTGACCGCAGGATTTAATATAACTGAAGTAATAGTATGTGTTCAAAAGCGTATGTGAGGAATTCTCAATTGTGCTCGAAGTCTACCACTTATGCACATGCTTAAATTAATTTAAACTATTACGCCTGTAAGTTAACTTAAACTCACCACCTGCACACGACTAAATATATCGTATGAATGTGTATACACGTTGATGTACACGCATTTAGAAGTTATATAAGAATTCTTATTATAATAAGTAATATAATAATATTATAAGTTATCATTTATACTATCATTATTTAATTCATAATATCATAATTCAATTTTTATCAAGGTATCTACCTCAATACTATTAAATGTAATTTTAATATGATTACATATAGCCAGACACGTGTTTCGGGAACACTCTTCCCATCTTCAGTGGTTCCAAGTAACACAGATTAAACACATGGATGGAATTACTTGGAACCACTGAAGATGGGAAGAGTGTTCCCGAAACACGTGTCTGGCTGTATGTAATCATATTAAAATTACATTTAATACTATTGTGGTAGATACCTCAATTCCCCAGATAGTTTATCATGGAGTACCATAAAATCTCTGCTGCCACCACAGAATTTATTCACAGAATCAATTTCTATCTATAAATTTATGTATTACGTGGTTAGGCGGAAGAGCGGCCCTGATAGCCAAGTTTTTAAATAAATTATTATTAATTATATTATTATTATTATTATTAATTATTATTATTAATAATTATTATTAAATTAATTATTATTATTATTAATTATTTTATTAATTATTATTGATTATTATTATTAATTATTATTATTATCATTATCATAATGTTATCAGTTATTTGAGTATCATACCTCTCGATAGAAAGGTACACCTGAGAATCGCGTTTAAAACTACCCTCAGTCTCCTCTTTGACAATCGCGCCAACAGCAGTTCCCACTCTGTGATCGGTTAGGCGCGCTGTGAGTGGCTGGCGGAGAGCTCGTCTTGATTGCCCCGTGAAACATGCGTCTGGACGCCACTCAAAGACTGGGCATCGCGTTTCCGCTCTTAAGAGTGTGGTGGATTTTGAGGATAACACCGTCAGTGGAGTTTCCATGCGTAGCCATTCGCCAACGGTGCATTGTTGACCTCTGGATCTCCAGCCAATGAACAGAATAGGTCCTCATCACTATTCCTTCATGTAGCGCTGTGAGCTGCAGGGCATCACCCGAGAAGCCTCCATGAATTTTATAATTATGTGTCGTTGTCACTTCTGAAAAAAAGTTCGGTTCAGCCAAAGACGAGGTCAGGACTCGTCTCTTGATGTCCCGTCAAATCAACCGAGCATTGTTTTGACAAACGGCAAAAATATTTTAGCAATAATCTCTACCCCAGACTGCCATCAAGACTTAATCAAAGCGGCAGTACCATTATAGCCACAGAATTCGACGTGTAAATAACGGTGAAATAAAATATCGGGCCCGACTGGAACGTAAATTTATGATAGTCTCTAAAACGAAATGGGAATTTCAACACAAAGTACAGTTAGCAAAGATCGTCGTATAAATTGGTACATAAAACTACACAATAGTGAACGCGAGAATTGAATTCATTGAAAAGCAACAGTTCTGACAATCTTACAATAAGATGGTTATTTAATGAGAGACTAAGGTTTTTTAACCAGACCATGCTGAGTCGTTTTGGTCGATGGCTAAGGAGTTCATTTCGTAGAAAACTTGTATGAATAATGCTTTAGCAAACTGTCATTAATTATTGTTTATAACCTCTATTTCTTCCTGCTTTGGCTTTTGAGCATGCGGAAATCTGATAATGTCCTGTATCCGCAGTCGAAAGGCTGTGGTTGATAATGGGTATGTTGACTTTGTTTTATTTAAAATGTAATAAAATTCCTTATAAACTCATTGTATGTTGTTTCAATATGTTTATTTGCCCTTAAAAATCAACTGAATCTTTTATTTCAGAAACCCGTCAAATGCCAAAATTTAAAATGCGCTTTAGCGGTGGAATATTGTTCCATGATGATAGACACATCGCTTATTCCATATTTACCTGAAAAATATTCATTTATTAACTGCTTTAATATTTAAAAAATATGTTGAAATCGGAAAAACTGGGACCCTTTTTCTCAGTTCTCTCAACATGACAAATTTGGCGTTTGGCGGGTTTCTGAAATAAACGATTCAATTATTTTCAATTGTTCGCATGGTACATTTTTCATTAGTTATTTCTCCAGAGTTCGTGTTCTCTCCATATTTGATTCTGCATTGTCGTCTGTGTCGAAGTATCGTAATGCAGGCTTGACCCCTTTTAATGCCTCTTGCACTGTTGGAACACCATTCCACTCTCTGAAGGCCTTTTTACTCGCCAAATAACATACGATGCTTTCGGTAGCAAGTGGTTAATGAAAGTGATCTCGTGCGCGCGGCACGGCGGATATCGCCAGGCTGAGACAGTTGCGTGCTTCCTGTCCGCTACCTTCCCCTCAGGGGACACTTCTTCGATAATCACCTTTGGCCAACGATATGTTTTTTCTAGCTTCCTAGTATTGGAATTTGTGGCACTGAGGCAATACATTTTTCTCCGGAAGGTAATGAATTTCCAGGACATTGTATTTCCTGCGTTCGCTATGGCCGAGGTTTAGGCTGACTATAACCGAATCTTCTTATGCTTATTTGTAATGTAAGTGATTCGGGACCAAAGACATTAGTTCACTATAACCGAGGGATCACTACATCTGAGTTCACTATAACCGGAATCGACTGTACCGATTTAAAACATTAAGTTTATATATATTTTTACCGACATAATAATATAATTTATCATGAATAAATTATGTTTACTTTCATTTACACTATAAATATAATACTTGCTAAAATCTATTCCATTAATTTAACATACTTTTAAAAAAAACCCCGTATTTAACGTCTTTTTGTTGGAGTAAATATAAACCTAAAAATTTACCATACCCCTACATTTTCTGATCACACACTACAGAACCTCCTGCGTAAAATACTGGTGCGTACCCACGAGACAATTACTGTATCTTATCAGGCAGCTGCAATGCATCATGCCTCCGCGTTGGAAGCAACCCATCACAACAGTTCGCACATGATTCAGGCATATTGCATGGTGAGTCATCGCCAGCTGGTCGTGGATAGAATCGGGATTTCAAGTGGAAGCAGTCGACACGCTCCGTTCTAGAATTACAGCCAATCCTGGTCAGCGAACCAACGCAGCGCAAGACTGCACTCTACCTTATCAGTAGCCAAGGCCGTATCCAGAGGTGCGATCAGGAGATTCACCCCCCCCACCCACCCACGAAATACGTATTTTTGTCACTACCTACTGAAAAATTAATGTGTGTCCAGTTTATTTAAATGTTTTCCCCCGTTCAGAAAAAAATGTTTTTTCAGATTTTTAAACATCATTCCTTGAACATTGAGAATGCACAGCACTGTAGAAATATATATAAAAAAAATTAATACATTTTTTTGTGTTCACATGTCTTTTCTTCAAAAAGGTTTAAGTTAGTGATAAAATTAATTTATTGTATGCGGTTAAATGTATATTATTTTACGGTAGTCTGAATTTATCTCAGTGAAATCGTGATTTGATACGTAGATTTTCAGCTCTTGTTTTCAATACCCTAAAAATATGTGAACAACGGGATGAAAGGAGTGCAGTAAATAAATTTTGGGTTAATTTTGTGGAATGTGAAGTAAACGAAGGTACTTGAAGATTGTTATGTATTTAAATTTCTAAATTGATATATTTGTATGTCCAATGTGCAAGAGTTAATTGTTGGGAGAAGGTCAATTATGAAATGTTTTGCCCATTATGCCCATTGTTAGTGTCCATTACTCTATATCGGTCGTTTCGGTGTCAGTAAATGTGTTTAGGTCGCCTGAAACGACCAATAATCACTTTTTGAAGCAACATAAACTAAAATGCAAATGATGAATATCAGAGAATACTGCGTGTATTTTAAAAACTTTCACTACCGCGTGTACCGCATGATAACCCAAAAAGGCTCCACATTTTTTAAAACGTAATCGCATAGCATAGAGAACAATGCACGAACTAACACAGTTCAAGGGTTATTTCAATTAAAACTTCTGATTTTTTAAAACTATATAGGAGTTTAGAGAACATTCTTCTCGGGTTAAAGAGAGACGAAACAAAATATTTCTTTTTCCACAGAAGCCAATAAAAAGCTAAAATAAAAATGCAATTAAAGAATATAAAAACAGCCTTCAAAATATAAAAAAAGAAATTTTCAAAATTATGTCGAACATATAATAGAAATTGCCTAATTGACGTCTAATAGAAGTTGATATTTGAGAAAAAAGTTTCTGATTAGTAGAAAATTGAATGATGTGAATGTTTTAAAGTTCTCGTGAATTTTCAATTAATACGCACCCACTGTCAATAATTTTGAGATCATCACTCGATAGACAATAATGAAAATCTTGAAAACGTAATCGAGCTCATGACAGATGTATCACTAATCAATCTAAACAAAATTGCTATTACAGTCGACCTTGCAGATACTACTGTCGTCTGGAAAGTCATTTATTCACTAAAAGTTTGTTTTTCTGAATTCTGCATTTCTGAAACAGCCCTGTAGTTCCCAATTACGTTCATGTAAAAGGGTGAACACTCGATAAGGAAAAAACCAAACAACCATTTAATAAATTTGTACTATTTTCGCTTCTCGAAGCTTGCAATGAAGCTTGGTTAACTTTTATAAAATCGTAAAAGGCTGAACAACTCGTGTCAAAATTAACGTAAGTTAATAGTTCTCCCGGAATAAGACCAACATTAGCTCAATTTTTTTCTCTCCATTTGAAATTCATAAGGGAAAAGATTCATTCACAAAATGCAGATGAAGACGGTATATTTAAAATAACTGAAAGAATATTTTTGCGTTTCATATATTTAATAATTAAAGTGCATTTTTGCGTCTTTTTTTATTTTATTCGCTAGACGAAGACACTATGGAGCATGCGTGCACCAGCGTTCACAAAAAGGATTTTAATGTTTTCCATTCTAAATTAAACAATAAACGATACAACTTGGCAGGGGTTAAACATGTTATAAAATAAATGACAACGAATGTTAAATATTTACTACAAGAAAGACATTTAAAATACAAAGGGTGAGAGGACAATTGAATTCAATGGAGGAGTGTCCTCCCAAAGGAAGGACGGTTGACAACACCTAAACCCTAAAAATGGGTTAAAACGATAGTTTGTATTAATGAATTCTTCAAACACCTTCAACAGACTGAGGCATATGCGCACACCCGATATCAGGCTAGAACTTACCACAGTAATGAATAAGGTACATGACATATACATGACTGTAGATATCTGTGAATAAGGCGACTCACTCGAGCATTTGAATTCCGAGAATGATGAAGCACGTAGTTAAAATGCGAGGCAGGATGTTACGTAACAGATCATATGACACACCTCATTGACAATTCTGTCTCTGGTGCTTTGTGACTAGAAATTCAACAGTGCAAGAGAGCATCGACAAACTGTCTTACCATACTGTATAGTTTTATATGTAAAAAATAAATATATGTAATAAATAATGAAATACAAATTGATTGGAAACAGTTGTAACACCTCACATGTATGAATCACAAAGCCGTGTTATCAATACTTCCGCGATGAAAGTAGGAATTTAAAATTTGCAGTATCAAGCTCAGTGCACTGTTCGAAGATGTAGAAGTTTGCATTAATTGACGGCTGAAATGAAAAGGTTCAAAACAAAAAACAACAACAAAAAAAGAGTAAACGTTAGGGCATTATTTTTTAGGGGAGGCCTATTTTACACAAAGTGAGATCTAGTGAAGGAACAAGGAAGTGCGATATTTTCTTTAAGAATGAACCACATCAATGATATTGTTCAGCAGCTTTTACGCAGACAAAGAGTTTTGTAGTATCTGAACAGGACGTAGCCACCAATTTCATATCTTCCACTAAAGAATTAAAAATCATTAAGTATAAAAATAAGGAATACAAAATAAATATTTATCAGTAAAATTAATCTTGAAATATTTTATTGGCGACAAATAAATTAGAACTAAAATAAAATGAGAGGAAATAAACATAAAATAACCAAATAGAGGGAAAAGGGCGATGATTCTATTTATTAACAGCTCTTTATTGTGATTTTGATTGAAAGATTTAAATGAAAAATGAACACACGTCCAAAATCAACCGTTTAAATAACATGTGAAATGAGCAGCAAGTTCAACAGTAAAACAACCACAGCGGCTATCTACGAAATAGAAATTCGACTACAAAGAAGGGGTGGATAGCGTTTCAACTCCGAGGCGACGCAGATGTGGGACCGACGGCGGAGAAATATCAATGGCCCTAATTTTTTTTTTTTAATACTTTTGAAGCAGACTGGAAAATGATGGCTAAGCTGCCTATAGATGCTAATCAAATAAATAAAAATAAATAAAATAAAGTAAATAAAATAAATAAAGTTAATAAGTAAATAAAAATAAAATAAATAAAGTAAATGAAAATAAGTAAATAAAAAAAATAAATGAAATAGTCTGGATAGAATACCGAAGACCTAATATTTCCCATACGCTGTTTACTATTTGACACTACCTGAACAAACGTGTTCTCTATAATACGATTCCTAGAAGACATTGTATGTATTACGTAAGGTGCATGTCATTCGGCATGCATGTGATTGAATCGGAGCGCACACAATATAGGACATTTTATCTTGACAAGAGGGGATAATTTGACCTGGACATGAATTGATTATGTATTAGATCTTGTCACGTTAGCATAATAAAAAATTGACATATAGTGTGAATGTTGGGATGTTGAAATGAAGGAATTGAGACGATTTATATTACCATAGGGTTATTTACCTGATTAAGTGACTTACTGTCAGGTACAAGGTAAAAATGTACTAATTCCGAGTAAAAGGTCAGAATAATGGCCTCGTGTCCTTTACGATAAAATCTACACAATTTTGACATTTTAATAGTACATACATAATTAACATTTCGAATATTGTGTTACTCCATAGTAATTTCAGTTAGACATGGAAGAAAGAAAATTTTAAAATCACATTGAAGAGTAAACTAGACAGCTCTCGTAATTTATATAGTTGAAGGAAAGTAGTCAAAATTAAATACTATTTTTTAAAAAAATGCGGTGTAGTTCTGTGTTTAAAAAAAATTTTTAAAACCTCGTTTAAAAAAAGTATAATGAATAAGAATATACATTATAATATGATAAATAACAGCACAGAGGGAATTAATGGAGGATTAATATTCATCCTCTCTCTTCCCTTCCCCTCCGAAGCTGATGACAAATAATCACCAACATAGATTTTACTTATTTTATTCAGTGACAAAAGGAAATAAATTGTACAGATTTCCCTCCCCTCTTATATGTTACTACTCTGTATCAATGTAGACTCAGTGGTTAGGCGGAAGAGCAGGCCCTATGGCCTGAGCCTCGCCATTAATAAAGATATTATTATTATTATTATTATTATTATTATTATAAATGTCTCGATTGCATACTTTATAAGCGACATTAATAAAAAAAACATTTTAAATTCTTCAGCAATGAAAAATAATTAATCATAACACGTCTTGTTAACTAGACGCAACGTTATTACCTCCTCCCCCTGCATCCATTTGTAATCCTACCGACTTGGGTAGAGCCACCCACAATGGCGCCCGGCTGATCTGACCCTGCCATGAATGAACGGCCGCAGAATTGTCACACGTTTCCCGTTATCTTAGGACGAGATGGTTCTCGTCAGCTCCCTCTCTAAATCGCCCTCGCGTTGACCAAGACGGGAATCCGCTGTTCGGAACCGCGAGCGACCCACCTCCAGCCCATCTGCCTTCGCCGCCGCTGCCTGTCACCTCTTCTCCATCTTCCTCATGGTGACGACCCACTGTGTGCTGGGATGTGTAGCCGCTACAGGGCGAGTAATATTTTACTCGCGGAAAGGGCACTGAATGAACTAGTTCTAGCGATTAACCCGATGTTCATCTTTCTTCCATTGCATACTCCCTCTCCTATGTATTCACGACATTTCTAAACTGGAATAAAACAAAATTAATTCAACTTGTTTTACTGTTATAAAATTTACGTTTTCTTATTGTGAATGTGTCGCAAGCTTACGTAATTATTTAGGCGGTTGAAGCGCGCGTTACATGGGAGTATTCAAAATACTCCAAATTTGTGCTTCTTACGTCCTTTTCACCATAAATCATTATTTTGTCCATCGCCCTCCCTTCTATTACCAACAGAAACATGATTTTACTAGTAAAATGTTTCTCTCTTACCCAATTAAGAAATGTAGAAAAGAAATAGTGGTAAATAATTAAACAAAATGAACTGGTTGACACGTCTCAGAGCGATCTTTCCTTCATCTACCTTGTTTCATTCTCAACCCTTAAAGGTGAATCAGCGTCAAGCGAATGCTGGAGCAGTACCCTAAACATTGGCTACGGACATTCCGCGAACTTTTCTTATCCTTTCCCGTCACACACTCTCTTAAATGTACTACACATGTCGGGAGACGAGTCAGGAGCTTAGAGCTAGCTGTGTCCAAGGCGGTGCACAGCTGGAGCGCGATACCTGGAGGGGGAAACTCCCACCAGCCGACGTGAAGATCGCCAGATCTTACGTTTAGCTCGGGAACACTGCTCTCAGGATGTAACATCCACTAAATCTGATGGAGTAATGACTAAAGCAGTTGACACAAAATAACTAATAAATTAATAAAAACGGAATATATTCAATAGAATATATTTCGATCGATAAGATCAATTGTGGTCGACCATTATTTATCATCAAGAGCTATCGGACGAGCCCATGTGCTAAATTTGTACCGCCTTGGCATCGCCAGCGATATGCCTCAAGTGGTCAAGTCTGATGCGGACGCCCTTTCGTTTGAAGGAGCCGCTGATAAGAGCTGATGGAGCGTCCTAAGACTGGTGGCGCGCTCTGTGCGAAGTCCACAGAAATGCCAGGGGAGATAACAGCAGGCACGAGACTCCAGTGGTTCCTGACTCGGCCTACGCAAGATAAATCTGTTTACAACGTGCCTGAATTACGATCATTTGCAGTTACTTAGAATCGAAGTACATAATTCGTGTACACTGGTATAGAGTTAGCTCTTGTTTTCCTTTAAAGATTTCGTGTAACTAGTTTCTTCAGCAGAAGCCATACCTCCCTTCCACATGACGCGAAATAAACCATAACTATAGCTGAACCGCTCGCAAAAAAACCATCATGGTGGACGTACCTTTGGTAAAGACTCGGAGGCTGCCCCCACCCTGTGGTATCTGAGATTTCCCTTCTCGTCGATAAGGAAGCGCGTAGGCGGCAGGGAGAGGCGACTGCAAGGCGCAGCGATCGCGCTGACCGTCACTCGTCAACACTGCCCTCTTTGTCAAAAGAGGAACTCGCTCTCCCAGGAGTGTCCAAAAAAATGAATACACCGTTTCTTGGTCCATCACATTATCTGAATTATTATGTCGCCTCTATTCCCTACACAAGCTCTCAGTATTTGTTCCATTGTTCAGCACTGTATTGTGCAAACGCTTCTCTGCAAAACGTTTACTTTTCTTGTAAGGATGCACCAAATTCTGCTGCCTCGCGCCCTTTTATAAATCCCCAACCAAGTTCTATTGGATTTAGATCTGGATGGTACGGTGGATGACGGAGAGAAATGTGTTTTTCAGCTGGCGCACAATCAGTGTGGCTGAATGTCATGAAACACTTTGCTTATTTGAATTCACTAATTCTATTTCGAAAATAAGGTTATCCTTTCGATAAAGAAGATAATACAACGCAGAAAATGATACAGAAGCTATCTAATGATAACAAATGAAAAACTCATGAGAATTGCTCAACTTTTCGGTGTCTGATGGTAGAACCGAAATATTACTTCAAGAATATTAAAGAACTAGTGAGAACCCGTCAAGATTCGACGGTAAGATCTGAGATAAATGTAAAATACTGTGCACAGAGTAATGTTCATAATATGTTGCATTGTTTGGATCTTCAGGGTATGACGAAGATATTCTGTGATGTGGAGTTTCAAAAATTTTGAACACGTATGGCCCATGACCAGGTGGCAATGCAACATGGCCCACATATTCAAATAATACACCAAATGACACAAAAGAAAGAGCACTATTATATTGACGGATATTATTTCTAAAGTTTTTTGATGTGTCATCATCTATAAATAAATTTGATTACTTCTGGCATATTGCTCGAAGGTAAACTTATTTTCCCATTTAAGCAACACAGAGTAAATTCGTTTGCAGAATTTCTCTCATGGGAAGTACTAAGCAGAACAAAACTGACACTTCATAGACAACGATCCAATAGAAAACGAAATGACCTCACTATCACGACACCTTCGCTGACTTTCTCTTTTCCTGCGTCCAGTTAATGTACGTTTGCGTCTTTTGAGGCGCGTGGGCAACGATTCGGAATTCGACATAACGTGTGAACAACTTCACTACTTCAGTACAACCGAGCAAAGCCCACTGTCCGAATGTTCCCTACAAAATACATCACAAAAGCAAATACATGCAAACTGTCAACGCCATAATGCAATTATTACTCTGAAACAAAACCCTGACGAATTGTAAACAAATCTCAACAATCAAAACAAAACATCAAGCACCGCCACCATGAAGCAGCTTGGACTCACATCTAGCGTTTCATATAATCGATTTTGAAACAGGCACCCTTTTGAAGTAAACAGTTGACTATTGATAAGCGCACTATTAAAGAATGATTTAATTAATTAATTTACACCGTAAATGTTAGCGAATCAACACAAACAATATCTGATAACACATCTAGGGATCACATTCTTTCATTTAAAGGAAAAAATACTACAATCGGTTCCGTAGAAGCTCTAAACGAAGCCATGGCAGAATGCCTTATTTTTTTAAATATATAGATAAAACATCGTCCTAAATTGTAATTTTCATTGAAAAATTTAGAGCCGTTTTTAAGAAAATGGCGTTTTAAGCGTTACAGACGGACGGACGCCTCTCGTATGTCGCTACGTTTTCAGAATATTTTGCCTTAGAAAAACAATGAATCGATATAGAAAAATGTACTTTTATTTCGTATCTAAACTGATATTTTTGTTGCTTCGCTACTGTTAACCTCTTGGTGAAATCCATTACTATTGATTGTTGGAAGTTTTTTCTTTACTTTCCCGTATACGTACGGAGGAATATACGTAGTATAGAGAAAGTTATGTAAAGCCGCGGAAAGTCAATTTTGAGATTTCAACGGAAATACACACGTTATGAGTTCCCAAGATACCGAAAACGTGTTTATTTTCAAAACGTCCGTCCGTCCGTCCGTCCGTCCGTCCGTCCGTCCGTAATGCTGTCCTGTAATGTCCAGAAGCACAACCAGGGGCCATCTCAGCATTTGCTCAAAGGATCAGAAAACTGGACAAAAAACCTGATCGAGATGGGGGTCATTGACACGGAAGCTGCGGTACAATACGTCTTAACGGTTGTTTAGAATTATACAGTCCAAATGGAAAATAATACATTAAATATCACTGTTAAAATTAATGTCGTTTTGTTACTCAGTATAGTCTCTAATTATATAGAAACAGTTATGCAGCAGAAACTATTTTAATTGGAATTTAAACTTTTCTCTCGCGTTTAATCGCCTAATGTCATCTGGCAAAGAGTTTTAAAGTAATGTACACTTATTGTATGTACACAATAATGTACACGAATTGTTTGTAGTGAGCTGTTGATACTTTCATCTGATGGACATTATTATGATATTGTACTGCTGATACCCCAACATCTGAAAATGTATTGACAGTAACTTACGCGAATGATTTAGGTGTCTTAACACGGCATAAAGATTCAGCGGAAGATTCTCGTCTTGAAGAAGAACATCTGTAATCCATTCATAAGTGGCGGAAAAGCTGGCACCTAAAAATTAGTGACAAAAAGCCTTTCCACGTCACCTTCCGTTCTGATGGCGAAATATCCTCCGTTGTAAATTTCGTATTGCAACCGTGAAAACGACTTGGAAAATGACAGACTTGCTATCAACGAAAAATGTGGGTAAATTAATAAGGTATTAATAAATAATAAACAATTTCTACCTAAAACTTTTTAAATTAAATTGGCTAGTGGATATGCATTCTTCTTAAACCAACAAACCCGGGCTAATTGTGTATAAAGTGGTATTAAAATCAGTCTGGTCTGGTCATACAGTCTGGTCATACAGCATACAGTTACGGTGGTATTTATTTTGAAATGTCTATTTCTTCGATTAATTTCTAAGAATTCATTAGCATGCATGAAACTTACTTAAAATGAAGATTGAATGTGTTTCTTGACTCACTTTTTTATTGGTCTATAGAACTCCTGGTTCCTTTCTTCAATTTACAAAGAGCGTGTACTGAATTTCTGATTTCTTTCTTGTTTTCTCTGATAGCACGTTTCGGCAAACTTTTTATGCATATTTTATAACATTATTATACAACAAAAAACTATTTTGAGGCTACCCTTATCAACATACAATACATATGGTTGCGAAGGCGCTATTATCAACTTAATTGTTTTATCTTCCATTTTACTTACAAAAAATGTCGATTTGAAAAAAATATTTTTACTACTTTCTTTGTAAAAATTTATGAAATATTGTTGAGTCCCCTCTCCGCATACACAGACACACGTCCCTACCTACTGAGCTAATCCATACCTCATTGTCAATTGTAATTGAAATGTAATAATAATATGTAAGGACGGTTAAGTAACTACCATGTTAGCAAAATTGTATTGTATTGAAAGCTAAAACATTTATTTAAAAGGGAAAATATATATTTGGGTGAAATAATCATAAACAAAACCGCAAAACAATGTGTTTACGTAGACAAATGGTGATCGGCCAATCAGTAAATAGATAAAGGACGCTTTGGGCAAAAACAAAGAAACAAAAACCCAAATAAATTGACGCTTAGAGACGAACATAAAACAATATTAGGTTCGGGTCGTGCACATGTAACAAGTGCTTTAAGTAAGGAACCCAACCGCTTGGGACATAAAGCGAATTCACGCTGATATAGCAATATGTAAGTTAACCGGGGGAAGACGAAGTCAGAAATAGTTTTTGACGTGGAAAGGACATACAGAGTCCAGACTTGGTAGATGATGGGGATGGACCCGGAGACAGACTCAACACAATGTTGGTCACTCGTAGTGTTCAAGTTCATAATAATCTTACGAATTTATAAATATTTTCAAGCAGAATCTTAGAGGAAAGCCATGTAGTGTTATTAAAATAATCGTATGAATTGGTAACTTTAAGTGTGGTTTGGACAGTGGCGAATCCTGAACACTATTTAATGTATACCGCATTTTGTGGAAGCTACCTCTACCCTTGTCTTATTTTGAGATTTCCTAAAACCCCAATACTATGAAATTCCGTCCTTAATAATTGTTCTTTAAGACAATTATAGACACCAATAACTTGTGGATCATTAACACACTCCATTTTTACAAAAACGTGAGAGCAGCGTACTTTACGAACGACCAGAGAACGACCAGAGAACGACCAGAGAACGACCAGAGAACGACCAGAGAACGACCAGAGAACGACCAGTGAACGACCAGAGAACGACCAGAGAACGACCAGAGAACGACCAGAGAACGACCGGAGAACGACCGGAGAATGACCGGAGAATGACCGGAGAATGCGTGCCGACCGCCCAGACGCGCATCCTTCCTTCTCCCCACCTTTGAAACATGAGGAGTCCTAGGTTATCGTGGTTGGCTTGCGGTTCCTTCGCCTGCACTAGCGCATTCACTGGGCAGCATTGAGAACTGGTTGAAACTCCTCACTCCACCGAACACAATAGGGCTTACAGATGCGGATGACTGACACGCTCTCGGTAGAAAAATAGTTATTTTTTTCGCATCTGATTTAAAGCTTTCAAAATCTCAATAACTTTTTAGAGGATTACCAAACATATGAAATATTTATTAAACACCTTGAATTACTAGGTATACCGGGTGTATACGCGGTGTGTCGGAGAATTCGCCACTGGGTTTGGAAGAAGGTAAGTCGTTGAAGTGAAATGGTGGGACGTCGAAAAGGGAAGTAAAAATGAGAGTTTTTGTAACCTTACTGCTTAGTATGTAGCATTGCAAACCTCAATTTTTGTATTCTCTATTGTTACATAATAATACATACATACTACAACCCAACTCTCAAAAGTTTTGTTGTAAAAATTCTTAGAACATCGTAAATCAGTATCAGAGTAAAGACTTTATCTGCAAACAATGAGTCGACAATCAATCACAGTATCTGTTGCGTCTGAGAGAACTCTTTCTTCCTCTCCGCAGTGCATTTCTTAATAGTGTAGGTATATAATTTCTTCTTATAATAAAATTTCTCCGTTACCCTTCACTATGAATGAGTAGCGAATATCTAATACGGCTGCTGACAACTTAAAAATTAAATATGCAGAGAACATGATAGTCGTGCAGCAGAACGGAAGTTTTGCTTACCACACTAAAAAAGCTATACGTGATTGGCTTTATAAGAGCGTTCTCTATCTGAAAACGCCGACCAAGTCTCATGTGTTATCCTAATACTATGTAAGCAATAATTTATTATTTTAGTTAAGCCTACGTGTAATATTGGTGTGGCTTAATTAGTTTTTTCTACGGTTATATACTGGTTATATTGATCGTTTTTATATAATCTTTGAATAGTCATCTTTTTAAATCACTAATTTAACTACAAAAATACCTGTTTATTGTATTTTAAAAAAACATTCCCAGTGAAAATAAAATACCCATGCCTTTCTTAAAAATACAAATCAAGTTTCAATTTTATCATTAAAGAATGACATCCTTCTTGGAAATGGGTGCGTCTTATACACAGGCAAATACGGTAAATATTGGGTTGACCCCAAGCCCTAAAACATTTCAGTCCGAAAATTATCGCGCTTAATGTGATAACTATTCGTTCGCACACACGTTTCTTGGGAATATTTTGCGGTTGTTAAGTGCACACAAATTTAATTCCATTCCAAACGGAAATAGTAAGTGATATCTTCGCACACGAGATAAAAAACGGAGACCGATAAAAATGTCGCAACCAAGTTTCTCCAAGTGGACGCAAACAGTTAAGTACTGTAGGTATAGTATCGAATGATCATTGAGTTGCTTAGCATTATTTATATACAGACTACGTCGGTGTAGTATTGAATTTCGGATATTCACTTGTCGAGCTTCCTTCGAAACCTTGTACTGCACTACCTGACGTGTACAGTAGAGACATCTAACAGCGGCAAGCCACGCTAGAGATTGGGAGAGAAGACAACAGACAATCGAACAGAGAGGGCGTTGCCCGGAGCTTCAGACATCGCCCGCGGGAAGCGCCACTCACTAGCACCGCAGTGCCGTGACAGCACGCATGCGCCCAGGAACAACTGATGAACGCGATCCGCACGTTCAACATAACAAATGGCGGGAAAATGTCTCATTTTTAATTTGACACATAATTGAAATATTTGTCAGTGTGATTTTGACAAATGTTTCTTGTTATTTACGCCGTAGTTTGCGAAAGCAACCGACACTAAAGCTTATTTATTACTTTTGCTACTAGTCCACTATGTAAAACTTCAGGGACGAAGCCGGAAGATTCACTAAGAGGCTAACCGATAGCGAATCCGGTTAGTTTAATGGGCGAGTCATTAAAGGCTCTGAGAAGGGGCGTGGAATAGGGCATTTTTTGTTATTTTAAAATGACAGTTTTAAAATAATAAAAATTCAACATAAACATTTTGTAATCATTACTCTGAAGATATTAGTAGTCATGCAATTGGTGTTTTTGTTTGAGATATCTGTTAGACAATTAAAATCTATGTTTCATAGAGAGAAGTAGTGGATAAAAAAACAAACATTTTGCATATTTTAGATGTTTTGGGTTTTAAAATGTATTTATTTGCATTCTTTTAAATTTATTGCCTAAATCAATATACTTCTTTCTCATCAATTAATGCCGAGCATCAAGTTTCTTCATGATTTAAATACACATATGCAAAACATTTGAGCTTTGTCCCATGCCGGAAACGCGAGGGGGGAATGTTTGGGGTAGGAACGTGATGTGGGAACGAAACGTGAGGTGGGAAACGCATGGGGAGACGTGTGGTGGGAAACATATGGGGGAAACGTATGAGGGAAAAAGTATGAGAGAAAACCTATGGGGAAAGGAAACGTGTGGTGTGAAACGTATGGGGGAAACACACGGGAATCTTGCTTGAATCACGCGAGAGAACATGCAGAAAACGTCTGGGAAATGTATTAGGAAAACACAAGAAAACGTGGGGAAGGGGGAGTCCGAGTTCTTAAGTAGAATTATACGAAATGAGGCCCTCACGAACGTTGCTACATTTTTGGAGACTTAGCTTTGCGGGTTCGCCGGTCTGTAGGTTGCCTATGTGATTAGAAATGAGCAGAAGCTCCAAATCTATCTAAAATGAAACTGTATTTAAAATTGTTGTGTCAATAGGACCTTCACGAAGGATCTATTGACGCGGCAACGTATGTTCACTTTTAAAACAGTGATTTGCAAAGTGTTCGCAAAGGTCCAGTTTGTCGCATATATTTTGTTAACGTATTTCGTATTTCATATTAAATTTTTGTATTCATATTTCTTAATCACATACTCAAATTTTGGTTTTGTTTCTCATATTTCGTTATTTCATATTATGTGTGTAGACAAACGGCTTTCGTCTATACACATATTTGGAAACTGCGCATCATTTCTATTTGCCACCACCATAACTACTGAAAAACTTATCTATGACGATCGACAACATACCATCAATTTATTAATTTATTTTAATTTATTTTATTTTATTTAACTTGAAAATAGTTAACAATACAAATATTTTATTGCAAAATATTATTTTAAGCAATAAACAAGTCTGTACTATTTGGTTAGTGCAAACCACTTGATTGTTTTTCAACATCTGCCATCAGAAATGGCGAGAGAGTAGGCTACGCCGTCAAAACTGTTACCCATTTTTTCATTGGACAATATTCAGTAGGATATTTGCAGAGCTGAAATAAATTCAGAAATTTTCATCATAGCTGATGAGTTCCATTCATGAAAGATTGTGTTAGCACTCCAAGGGGAATCAAAATTTCGAATTATCAAAGATTCCAATTAACAAACAGGTGGATATTTAAAGGAAATAATAACTGACGGAAGGAAATAAAATACAACTACTGTTGACAAAAATAATGAACATGCAGAGTTTCATTACTTTCCCCAGATTTTATTCACTGTTATTTGATTTATTGTTAAGAACATCGATTTTTACGTAGTATTGAGACAGTGATCGCAGTATTTTAGAATTCATGAGATGGAGTCAGGTGAAGAAACTACAATGCAAAACGACAGACAAAAGGATGAAGTAAACATTTTGTGGATTAGTAAACATCATTAAGTTTTACGGTCTTCATGCAAAAAGGTGAATTCATATCTACACTTTTATGAACCACGCTCCTCTAACATTCATTTGACGCTTCACTGGCTTTCGGATGAGCAAAAGCCCAAGAAAATAGCACGTGCTGCTAGAAATTCTGTTTCTAATATACGACCCCTAACTATACACTTTCATGTTGGTGTTAACTTTCAAAACGTACAGATAGTGCAACATTATCTGAAGATCGTGTTTTACGTTTTCCGAACGTGTCTTGTGAAGGTTTCTGAAGCTCTTCAACTTTTACAATTTACAAAAATATATATTGAGTCTACAGCTATAAAGATGACTCATTCAACATACGCAATCAATAGTTCATATACAAATATTAACTAAAGAAGAATGACTTTAATTTTGGAATATAAATTGTGATGAAAATTCAGAAATATACTCATACGTAAGAGAGTAACAAGAACAAAATGCATTAATGTCTCAGTATACCGCATCCTTCATTGAATATACCGAGGTTTAAATAATTTTTGGATAAGTATGAGATGAAGTCTTCAAAATTTAAATTTTATTTTCATTTAATGGTTTTTAATCGATATGAAATAAGCATCGTCATTGATACTCAATCTTCCATAAATTAATTATTTTATTAAAGGAACTGAAATTCAATTATAGAAATTTAGTGAATATATTAGATAATTAATTTTTGAAAGTTACTTCTCTTCATTATTCACGAACAAAACGATTTTTCATTTATTTCAACGAAAATGCAGTGGAATAGCAGGTTACATATTCTTAAAAATACGATTTGCTTAGTACTTAGCTTATCAGGTAACAAACAGCTGAGCATGTCTCTTAAATTGGGATCGGACATGATCCTGGCTATTTCTGAGAGGTCAGAATTCATGTTATGAGGTCAGAGGCACATTTTCAGAGCAGCGGAAGTGTCAGAGAGAGGAGCGTTCGCTAAATTCGCCTCAATTATATCATAGAACGCGTCGCACGAGATACATTAACTCTTGGAGACACTGGGGGAGTTGTGGCATACTTTTCTTCCGAAAACTCGGTGTCTTATGTGCTCGGACGTATCACGCGATGGGGAATGTTAATGGTTTTGTCAAATGCCCTTGACCGCAAAACAGAAATGGCGGAATAGAAACGAATGATCAATTCAACATTACATGGCCACAGCTTTAAAAAAATTAAATGGTTTGGTATTTAAAAGAATTTTTCCATCTGATGCACTCAGTCAATGGTTTTTACAAGTACTCCGGCTGATCATCTTTGAGTACATATCGACTAGTTTGATCCACATCCAATAAACTGGAGAATAGCAACAACGTCTTGTCTTGCTTATGAGAATTTGGCAATTTCATTCCGAAATTAGTATTGACACTTAGAACTACTAAAGTGAATTAATATACAAACTATTAATGCAAACAAAGAATCCAAATACTAGCTCTAATAATTAAAATTAACAAATTAACAAATTTCTTTCAAATATTATCAGCATGTTTATTATTAATTAACTGAAAGCGAAGTAAAACATTCACATCAGATGAGAAAAAAGTAACAGAAAAAACATGTCTGCTGACCACTCAAACATAACATCGCTCAAGCAAACCGAGGTTGAAACAATCCACTATTTTACGGAACTAGTAATTTCATGCACGTCAATGCACATATAATCCATACACGGAAATATTGCCGGAATGTTTCAAAGTAATAACTTTTTATTAATAAATACGGCTTTGTCTTTAACATTCTCGCGAGGAAAGTTCCTTCTAAAGTCTTCTTCTTTGAATGAGGCGATATCAAGAAACTTCCATTTCTCAACATCAATTCACAATGTCACTGTAGACTCGCAGCATGTCATGAATCTCTCACGAGTTCGTGAATAACCGAAAGAATCTCATCCCATAGCGAAGATTGACGTTTTAATATTAACATCGGGAATTGCCTCGATGACATCGCTTCAAAGACAAAATTTCGTCCTTCCTCCTCCACACTTCGCAAGAAACTTCACTATCTGCACACTTTCTCTTGATACTGCCTTACAGAGCAAGGTTTGTCCTACCAGCTTGCGAAAAGTAAACTTGAACGTTACAGCTAGTTAAACCATTTGATGAAGCAATCATATTTAGCTAGAGTTGCGAGTTAATCACCCTTGTGTGTTGTAACGTCAAAACAACAAACAGCAAGAAAATTCAAACACCAATTTGGAGGTGAGCATAGAGAACAGATATAATAAATTTCCGGAAATAGGTTACTAGCCCTGCGTGGCGTTGTCGGTGCTATATATTTTTCTGAACGTGTCGAACAGTCTGTCAACCTGAGTATCAAGAAAACGTGTGCGTTTAGACCGAGTTTCGTTCAGCCCAAAGCAACGAAATACTTTTGTTGGCTTTACCTTGGCGTTGTCCTTCGACCCTGGAGCCATTGTACGCCACGCCGCCGCTGTCCGCCGAGCCTCGAAGACGCCGCACTGTCAACTGTCAAACACAGTCGGCTTGGCCGTTCTTCCGGGGGCAGCGCGGCGGTTATCTCGCGGAGCGCTGGGTCAGACACGTCGTCGGTCCCCGGCGGGGGCTTGTGCAAGTGGCTTGGCGGGCGGGGTGGGGCGGGGCGACAGCTGGCAAGTGCCAGTGCTCGACGGAACGTGGTCTCCAAAAGTGGTGGTCGGCGGCCGGACAGATCTCTTGTGCGGCCCACACGGCGGGATCTTGTTAGCTGGAGATTAGCGCGGTCTGCGGCTCACAGATTGCGTGACGACGCACTGGCATGAGCGCCCCGCGTTGGTGGTGGGGTGGTGCGCTGGCGCGGGCGGGCGGTTGAATCAGGCCTCCTTCGCGCGGTGGGCGAATGGGAAGTAAACCAGGCGAGACCGGGCAGTAGATAGGGCCACGTCTTCCCAAAGCAAACATTTTATCAGTAATTTGTTCTTTTCTGGAATAAAAAATTATTTTTAGTCTGCCAGAAGTAAGAGCGGTTGCTTTCAACATATATAAAGCGTACTAAAAGTTCAATTTGTTGCCCTAACACTTGCAAAGGTGGCTCAGGGCATTAACTAATGTCACTGCAGTGTCTCTGACCGGGAGGTCCTAGGTTCGAGTCCCGACGGTGGCAGCGTGTTCGTGACTAGCTTGTCAGTTAGGTCGAGTTCAGCCGCTGTCTGAAGAAGAATTCTAGGGACCGGCTGCTCTGATCGATAGTTTTCCCTGGTTTCTCCGATCAACACCAAACGAAAGCCGGTGCTTTATCGTAAAAAACGGGGCACGGACAGCGGGCGATCTTTTCACCCTATTCCTTGTCCTATCCTCTCCCTCTACACAACACACACACACACACATATATGCAGTATATTACACATATGCCGGGAGATCGGTCGGGAGCTGAATGCTTGTCCAGGCTGGGGCGGTGCCCCACAGATGGGTGGTAACTGATTGGGGAAAACCCCGTTGGTTGGCAGGTAGGCCAGCGCCGTACCTTACTATCCAGCTGAAGAACATCACCGCCATCTCCCGAGAGAAACATGTGCTTCACTTACGGTAGTAATAACGTTAGCACTTGACGCGCCCGGAATCACTAGCCAATCAGCAAAAAAAATTAATTAGCCCTAATACATTTAACAATTTGTTTGCACCTACTAAAAGTGAGACGATACGCAGATGTTCAGATGAAACCGAATGCTGTAAAGAAAGCAAAATACTTTTGCCTGGTCAGCTACAACCGATCTTAATGTAATATGATACCTAATTAAGTGAATTCTATATTTGAATTAAA
The DNA here is from genome assembly GCA_964035755.1 of Teleogryllus oceanicus. Taxonomy (NCBI): domain Eukaryota; kingdom Metazoa; phylum Arthropoda; class Insecta; order Orthoptera; family Gryllidae; genus Teleogryllus; species Teleogryllus oceanicus. The sequence goes on from CAXIVR010000007.1 coordinate 14,343,594, forward strand.
ATAAAAGGAAAGTTAGTAAGGCTGTCTAAAAGTAGAGTATGACACACGTGGTTTTATTTTTCTCGTAACATTGCTCAACTCGGTTTATCGGCGTCGCAACATTTCTTACGCGCAAAATAAAATGTCACTTTTACCACTCGCATTATAAATAACTTCAAGTACATTGATTCAATTTAATTACCGAAGATCTCAGTACATTTAAAGAAGTATTACCATTATGAATGTGTTCGTTATTTTTCAAGCGATCATTTAAAAAATATTTGTCCCCTCCTGCAAAACTTTGTGGATCCACCCCTGGGCTCTTTCGTTCCTCGATTCCCTTTCTTTTTTTCTTGAGTTTTTTTTAAGAAATAAAGTAAATTATTTTGCAGAAATATGTTGTGTCCATCTACAGTAGTGCAACTAGGGTTACTCTACTGTGGGTATACATGAGAGTATGAAAGAGGTTTAGAGTCCAGCTGACTTGACGTTTTCTTAAAGAATTTTTCATTACTAATTTTAAAATGTAGGGGTTTATTTGTTGATTTATAATAAGTTATAACGTACTTGATTGCTATGTTGAATGATTTTTGTTAGTAAACTCTATACTTGTGAATATAAGTTGCAAGCTTCTGGGATGGGCTAAAGCCTCATTACCAGACGGTAAACGCCATATTGAGTGGATTTCCGCTATTGGGCGGAAAAAGGAGCGTCGACTTGTAAGAAGGAAATGCATTTCGCTTGTAAGAAGGAAATGCGTTGCTTTTTTTGCTTAAATCAGTAATAGTTCCCACCTTTTTACCCGAAACGTATTCAACTATTGATGACTCCTGAATCATATGCTCCACGCAAAAGAGTTTTAGTTTTGAACATCTTGCAAACGTACAGCTATTATGAAAAGATGACAGAACACGCTTTTAATTTTTAATTAAACAGGCATGCAATCGTGGCCACCTTTTTCTAAAAAATCTACAAGTACTGAAGTCTTTTGATAAGTAGGCTTTACGCGTTAAAATATTTGGTTTTAAACATCTTGTAAAGCTATTTTGAAATTACTAGCCTGGGCGTCAGAGCCCGCTTTATTCCGCGCTCTCGGTTTTTCACCATTCACTAGCGATTGTAAGAGTTCGCACCAATTGTAGAAGTAATATTGGTTTCAGAGGAAATTTTTTCTCGCAAATAAAACTCAGGAGCCGAAATGACAAATTTTCTCTTGGAGAGAGATGAATGACTCATTGGATTTGCTCTAAAAGAAACTCGACAGAGACTCTTTAAGAAGGGATTTTCATTTGCTTAAGCTACCATTCAGAAATAACCCACCTGATCTGTGAAAGGTGAAAATCTGCCGCCACTTTCGATATATATTGTTTTGGAGAAAGCACTAAAGCGTCTTGTCTTCGATGAGAGCTATCTTTCCTTCTTCATTGTCACTGTCTTCTCCTCTTACACTCACACTTTTACATATATACATTACTAAAGATGATAGATTTTAGCGATTGCTAAAAATGCAAATTGTTACCAAACGCTGAAAAAATTAATAATTGTTTGTTTGACGTGCGGTGCAGTGTATTTGTGAAAGTTTTCAATCTGGGATAAAATGCGAAATAACGAACAATGGCGAAATGGTCGTGAATATGCGAAATAATTGCATTGTATAGTTTCCTCCGTGTTCGCTCTCTAACTAGAGATGTCACATCGATAACAACGTATCTATGTGTGAAAATATTTAATTTGAGAGTGGCCAACAGAGTAGAAGCTGAACAATATTTCAGTCGATATAGTTTAATTGTTATTGACAGAAGAAATAGGTAGTCACATCTAAACATAAGTCGATAAAAACAATAATTTCAGAAAAAATATTATCATGAAACCCTCGTTATTATTGTAAACTGTTTTGCTTCTAAATCCCTCCCCTTGCACGCATGGACATTATCGCTCTTAAATTCTATCCAGAAGTTCTTAACTTATTTCAAAACTTGATCTTCCTACTATTTTTTAGAAAATGACTCGATACTTTATCGGCACTTATTTATGCCATCCCCATCTCTTCTGATTTTACGGAAGAATTGTCTCCTTTACGTTCCTTTTTCTCCGATTTTTCTTCTGTTAGCTACAAGAAAGTGTTCGTCTGTTCGGGTACACGTACAGTTGTTGAAAAAACCCAAAGCTGCAACGTCCGAGCGCCGTGCCCTGCTCTTTATCCCACTCGCGCCTGTCACCATCTCTTGAGACAGCACGCGATTCGCGACCAATTCAGCTTTTGGAAACTCTTCTTTGTGGGCTTCCGGAAATCTAGTGACGATAGGCACAATAAACAATGCTCGATGTCAGCGATTCTTCCCTTCTCAGCCCTCCACGGGGGCATCGGACGGAGCTCGAGCTCAGTTCTGGAATTTTTAAATGACCGAAAGACGACTATAATAGATTAGTGCATTCCATAAACAAAAAGAGTGAACTGTGGAATTATTTTGAAGAGGACTCGAAAGATGACAATCGTGCTAATTGTAGAATATGTAAAAGAACATTTTCGCGTGGTGGAAAATCACACAATACTAGTAATAAAAATAAAACAAGTTACATCAATACACCGGGTAGTATTCAGCTCCACCGAACACAAGAGAGCCAAGCCAACTGATGTTGCACCGGAAGTTGGGATCGTCGCAGATCGTACAAGTAAAGTGGTAGGAGTTAATGACCCATGGCCAGTCCGGTCAAGATCATCAAGTTCTAATACAAATCAACCAACACTCTTTGATTTTTTGGCCAAAATAACAAATTTAAATCAGGAGACAACCGTTCAAAACCAATAACAAGAAAATTTGCTTACATGATACGGATCGATCAGGATTATTGAGGACAATAGATTCAAGGAGTTAATTAAACATCTTGAACCTAGATACACCATGCCCACAAGAAAACAATGACCCTTTAATCACGATTTCGATTCTCCGATATTTCAGTATTTGAAAAAAATTAAATCACTATATATGATTCCGAATAACTCATTTTCATGATCTACATTAAAAATTTCAAATTTGACAAGCATTTATTGTTCAAAATTTTAATTCATTTAATTTATTTTATAGGCATCCTCAACTACTGAACCCCCGAAAATGCATTGACTTGTGAAATATACTGAAGAGTGACCACGAAATATCATGCTGTGTTTACGAAACCACAGCAAAAGAAGATGAATTAAATGTGCAGACTTTCTCCCTCCTGGTACAAATGTTCTATCTTACTGGAAAAACAAAGTGACTCTCCCCAATTTAAGAAAAAGTGGTGTTCGATACCTGAGCATTCCATCAGCTACAGTGTTTACGGAGAGACTTTCCAGTACAGCTGGATTGATATGTGAAAAAAAAAAATGGACCCAGAAAGAGTAAGAATGTTAGTTTTGCTGAATAAGAAACTTTAAATACTTTAAAAAATGTATGTTCATCTCAATAGTTTCAAAATATTAAAATAGTAGATCTATGCATTTGTGAAGAACAAAATATATCCTTCCAATTCTGATTGAACCACTTTTGCTGCTGAGCCTTTGAAGAAGTATGGTATCGAGTATCAAAGCTCTCAGACAGGTAACACGATCGAGTATCGAGAAATTCAGGTACGACCCATCACTACTTCTTACAAAAAAAGGAGTTCCCTGGTTAGTCACTTTCCTTTCGTGTATCCTCTGACTGCTTGAACGGCATTCAGTCATCCAATCCAAGTTCCATTTCATTAAATCTCGTCCCGACCAATGGCATCTTTTTCCCCCACCCACGAAATTATATTTCTATGTCCACTACTAACACCAGCATCCGTCCCTTGTCGCGTGAAAAGCTCGGCTGACCCGTTTCTTTAGCTTACGCGCTGCTCATCTGCCTTCCCTGTGGGAGATCGTACCCAAACACGTCTCTCTCGTGCGAGTGCGCAGGCCTTTCTAGTGCCCTTTCTAGCACATATTCTAAGCCTGATTGGTCACTGGCACTGTATTTGTTTGTTCTTTGGTTATTGCTCCGTAATGATTTTCCTAATTTTCTTTCTCATGCACGGAAATTGCTCACGTGTCCTTTCACTGTTTTGATTTACCAATTATTTTTATTTTCTCTACTATCAACTATGTAGTTATTCCTTTGTATCTTTATTATTTACTATTCGAATCATTGCTTCTATTCGGTCACCCATTATTGATGACGTTCTGTTTGTATATTTATTCGAATTTATGGTTCCTATTTACACATCCATTTAATCAGTCATGAGTCGGCTTCAGCAGCGTGCGGACGTGCGTCGCTAGTGTTGTTGGAATTTCTTATCCTCTGTTAGCTGTGCGATGGTGGAAGGTTTTGTGTCGTTCTACTAAGGTGCCTGTTCGCGTCTGTTGTTTTGTGTTTTATGAGCTACTAATACTGTACTACTTAGTGACTTATTATTTTACTAATATGGGAGACTGTGGCAAGTGTTCGAAAGCTACTAAAAGGGCTAATAAAAGTGGACCGCTGTCAAGATTGAATGTTGTGACTGTAAACTGTCGTTCCATGGTAAGTGCGTTAACCTTACTCCCGAGGACATTCAGTATTATCAAGATAACGAGAGTATTTGGAGATGTGAGCCTTGTGCTAAAAACCGTCGGAAAAGCATGGCTATTGAATCTAGACCTGGATCTGTGGTTACCTATGATGTATTTAAACTCGTGTTGGATTTGAAAAATGACCTTAAGACCATCGAGGAAAACCTGGACAAGTCAATTAATTACGCCTTTGAGGAATTAAAAGAGACTAAAAATTTAATAACCAAACAGTGAGGAGATAGCAGCTCTGCTTGATCTCGTGAATAAGTTATCCAACGAGAATGCAGAACTAAAAAGCAAAATACTTGTGATGGAGAATTGAATGGATGACATTGAACAATACTCTCGGAGGGATACTATAGAAATTCATGGTATTCCAGTAGAGAAAGGAGAAAATGTCCTAGAAGTGGTGAAAGCGGTTGGGACGGCACTTGACTTACCAATTGAAGAAAAAAGAGCATGCCATAGACTGAACATTCGGGAGCGAAGTGGAAAGCCTCCAGGAATAATTGTAAAAATGGTTCGTAGACTGGATGCCGAGGCAATTCTGCAAAGAAGACGCGTCAAACGAAATTTATCAACACTCCATGTTGGCATTTCTAACACTCCTGCGGCACCCATCTACATTAATGAAAGTCTCTGCCCGGGCAGACGCCGACTTCTCAACGCAGCAAGGGACAAGAAAAAAGAAAAGAACTACACATATCTGTGGATAAGGGGAGGACAAATTTTGATGAGAAACGCTGACGGCGAACCAGTAAAAGTAGTAACTTCAATAGTGGACGTGGATAATTTGTAACTAAATTACTATTATGAATTATTTGGTACACTGTATATTTCTCATGTTTAAACAACGAGATAGAAATTCAAGCTCGTTGTGTTTAAAAAATTAAGCATATATCTTTGGTCATCGCGTAAGGTTCAAATTTGTCATTGTAAGTACGTTCGTCGAATCCTCACAATCTAATCAGCAGTAGTTTGTAGAACACGCTTATCGTCGCAGGGTCATTGTTGTCTAAGCACAACTGCTGACAATGATCGGGCGGGCGAGTTTTCATTATCATTTACATAACTTAACAACAATGGTAGAAATTGATCAGTTTCTTGTTCTAAATCAAAATATTAGAAACTTAAGGCAAAATTTTAATTTATTTGTAAGTGATTTGGAGTCAATTAAATTGTTTCCTGGTGTAATTGTATTAACGGAAATATGGATAAGCAAATATGAATTGAATAGTTATAAAATTCAAGGATATACTCTAATTGCTAAATGTAATGAGGAGTACAGGGCAGGGGGCTTCATTTTATATCTTCGTGACTGCTACCAGTATAGCAGGGCGACAGAGAGAAATGACATTCAGTCAGCTGATGTACTCCAGTTAAACGTGAAGGTCGGTTATCTTGTAGAGTTTACTTTACTTGCTGTGTATCGCTTACACAGTAGTTCACGGGCAGATTTTACAAATGATGTTGATTCAATAATAACTGAATTGGAAAGTCATAATATTGTTTACATTGGCGACATGAACTTGAATATTTTGAATCAAAGTGTTGAATCAGACAACTATTTAACCAACTAGTAAAGGCATGATCAACTTAGTAAATGAACCTACTCGCATTGTAAATAATTCTGCAACATGTATAGACCATGCTTTTGTTAGATTTTTTAACAATCGATCTATGAAGTATGATTTTAAAGCAAACGTGTTCCACTACAACATTACAGATCACTCAACTATTGTATTAACGATTAAATTATCAAATATTATTACTGGAACTAACGATTCTTACAAAAGAATGGATATGGAAAAGCTGATTAGCATACTTAATTCTGAAGATTGGATTAATGTATATCATCAAAATTGTGTTTCGGATGCTTTTGATATCTTCATAGCCTCAATACAGTCATTAGTAGAAAATTGTAAATATACAGTGTACGTAAAAAATTATTGAAGCTGAAAGCTTGGAACACCAATAGCTTAACAATAAGAATACAGAAAAGGAGACATCTTTAAACAGCTTATGAAAAAACCAAATGACGCTAAGCTAAAACGTTATTACACCAACTTTAGAAACCGACTGAATTTCGATATAAAGAAAGCAAAAGAGGATTATTTTAGGGAGACGTTTGAAAACTCTTCTAATGACATGAAATCACAGTGGAACACAATCAATGACTTAATAAGTGAGAATCGAAGCAATTACAATATCAATGAAATGATAGGTACAAATGGTGTGGTGATTGAACAGTTTGTTTATTTATTTATTTATTTGAACAGTTTGAAATTGCAAATGCCTTTAATTCACATTTTTTAAGTGTTGCCAGTAGACTAACAATGCAAGTAAAAAGTACTTATTTTGATCAAATTCCGGAGTATAATTTCAACAAAGTAATACTCCTCAAACATCCCTTTTTATGCGACCTACAACAACTGATGAGGTGTTAGCGATAACTAAAAATCTGAAAAGTAACAAAGCGCCTGGCTTCGATAATATCAATTCCACTGTGGTTAAACGAATAGCTCCTCATTTCATTAATGTGCTGACTTATCTCTATAACTTAAGTTTATCTTCTGGAGAATTCCCGAAATGCTTAAAGAAAGCAACTGTTATTCCATTTTTTAAAAGGGTTAGGTTCCTATTGTACAGACCAATTTCATTGTTAAGTGTTTGCAAAATACTTGAAAAAATTTTAAGAAAATTAATTTTTTCTAAAAAATTTTTTAAGAAGGGATAACTTAGGTTAATTTATACTTTGAAGTTATTTATGGTCCATTAAATAAGGGCGATGAAGTTTCTGCTTTGTTTATTGACATTACCAAGGCGTTCGACACGATCGACCATGGAACTTTGATTGATAAATTATGGTTAGCCGGAGTGAGGGGTCTACCTCTTAAATGGTTCGTCAGCTATCTTTCTAAAAGGGAACAAACCGTTAGAATCGGTAATTGTGAAAGTGAGTTTGACTCAGTTACATGTGGAGTACCGCAAGGATCAGTATTAGGGCCAATTCTTTTTTTTATTTATATAAATGACTTATGTTTCAGTGGTCGTTTAGTTGCCTTTGCTGATGATACGGCCTTTATGTATAAAAATAGAGATATCAACACGCTATATAATGAAATGACTACAGATTTATCATTACTTAGATTCTGGTTTGATAAGCACTTTATGATCCTAAGTGATAAAACTAAGTTTATGAATGTATAAAAAGAAAATTATCAATAACCATTAGATCAAGTTTTTAATATTAAGTACTTGGGATTAGTTATTGATAGTCAACTGTCATGGAGGGATCATGTTAAAAAATTAAAAAAAGAGCTCTACAACACACTAAGAAAATTTTATTTACTCCGTCAACTATGTCCCAGGAAAGTAATAATGAAGGTTTATCATGCACTTGTTGGTTCTAGGCTCCAATATGGAATTGGCTGTTAGGGTGGGGCGTACCGATCAATAATTTCTCTCGTTATAACCTTTCGAAAACATTTTATGAGAACAATATCATTTAAATCAAAGTATGAACATACACGAACAATTTTTTTGGACCTCCAAATTCTTCCCTTAAGACACTTATATATTTTTAAAGTCTTAAAAATGTTTTTCATCAGAAGCACAGCTTTTTCAATACCACATGAAAAAAGATACAACTTGAGAAGATATGAAACCTCATATATTCCAAAATCAAATTTAACAGCCCATCAAATATGTTATAGTAGTGTAGCACCAAGAATGTTTAATATTGTGAGCAATGAAATAGGTTATTTTACTACACTCGGTCAGTTTCTGAGAAAAATAAGAAAATGGCTTTTTTCTCAAGACAACATTGACGATTTTCTTGTGATAATAAAGTTAAAAACATTGTTCGATTTTGTTGTTGTTCTTGAAAAATCTTGTATAATCTACAAAATGTAATCTGATTACCCTTGAAGAGTAATATTACACTTCTTAATGGTATCAAGTTCAATTATTATTGTAGCGTATGTTTAGATCTGAATGTTTTTCTGTTATATTATTAGTGCACAGAAGAATTAGGTTTAAAATCTTTGTTTTGTTATTCTTGCATGTTAATTCGAGTGAGCGAGCTGCCTCTCGCTGCTGACGATTTTGTCTTTGTGTACAAAGGTGATGGAGATCCCACACAGTCTTTCTAGGGGATCCCTAATTATTTTGCCCATCACATTTGAATGTAATATTGCAACTTCTTCTATGTTAATGGCAAAATAAAGACATTTTGAATAACTTATCACAATACAAAAGTCAGGAAACATTCCATGAGTTTAAAATTACTTACTTAAATATTTGTTGAAGTTCACAAACGGCAAAATAATAAATTAGTTTCCCTTGTTTCCTGATTTTAAAGGGAATATCGAGAACCCTTTAATTTTTTTATCTCAAAGAGAACTTCATTAATAATAATAATAATAATAATATTTTTAAACAAATGCTATACAATTCTAAATCTTAATTTTTATAGTGCTATACAAGGCTATAGCTGTTTTCAAAATGTGACTTTATAAAATTTAAATAGCTAAACTCTGGCATCACTATACATTACAAGTCAGTCAGAAGCTTAGAGCTTCTTGCCTCGTACCCCGTGGTACCCCGATGGCGGAGATTCCTGGAGAGAGAAACCTCGAAAGCCAAAGGCGGCGCTAGCCGAATTCGTTTACTACGCTCCGTGAAGTCACGAAGGTTAAGCGAATTCGAGACTCGCGGGTTCGTGGTTGGGTGACCGGCCAGGAACCCCGGGATCTAACGTCGTCGAGCCCCTGGCCGAAGGGATAAAAGGCACTGACTGACTGCGACGTGACGAGACTGGACTAATATAGTAATTAACGGAGGATTACTCCAGTAATAAAAAGCACATTAATGGAGGATTACTCCCAAATGCAAAGCGCTCAACGCCCATTAAGGGGGCTTGGAGACGCGTTGCGTCCGCAACAAATTAAAAATTAAAATTCAATATGTTTGCCGGATCTCATGTTCTAGCACTGAGAGGAGCACAGCCACCTCTCAGTGCATCCAAAAACAACATGCGGGACTAACGGCCGTCGTTGACGCTCCCAACAACAAAAGGAACAATGAGATCTAATGCCCGGAAACATGGATCTCTTGTCTTGTAAAGCACTATCGAATAATACAAGTACTCGTATATATATATATATATATATATATATATATATATATATATATATATATATATATATATATATATGCTATTGGATACAACAGATACTACATATCGAGACGCTTAGAAAAGATTCGCTCTTGAACTGCTGAGAAAAATTAACAAACTCGCAAGGTGTTGTAACACTTCCACTCTCTTCGCAACAACAACAACAATAATGATATCAACAACAACAATCCAGAGCTAACTATGCACTGGAATGTACTACATACGATTTCACGTTTTCAAACAAATTGAATTGTAATCTATTGACACTGTAGTGTTATTATTTTCGGGCTTGTGACTTAGCAGGTTCTAAGAAACACTCAGTTATATCTCCGACGTGATAATAAGGAAATATAATTTACTTTCCTTCTTCGAACTGATCAAATGTTAGCCGTAAAGTCAAGTTGCGTAAATGTTATTCCTTTGTTTTGTGATATGTCACTTTTCTTGTGGATGTAGTTCTAGCAAGTCTGTTAAAGTGCAATTGTAGACAATGATGGATTCTTGACATTTTTAATTGAACACGTTTGTAATATATGACTTCATCTAATAAATTGCATTTAGTTGACAATTTTCAGAGATCTCAAAAAAACCTTTTTAAAAATATATCTAAAATCAAACATAAGATTCAATAGGAATGTGTCATATGGACAATTCAATTTTAATATACACTGAAATAACAAAGAAAAGATCACTATAATCACAAAACAAGTGTTACTCTCTAACTCATAATAAATACAAACGACGTTTTTATTCTATGATATTTATTATCGTAAAAGTTTGTCATGCCTGTTTGCAAAAAAAAAAAAAAATTTACTGTTCCCAAATATTGTGTTTTTCCGCACCAAATGAAGAATACTTTACATGAATGAAGCAATATTAACATTCTGTATTTTGAAGGACGTCAGCAGGCACTATCACTTCTGATTTGCAAAGAACTTATATTTTCAATTGAAATGATGAATCTATTGTTTATATCCGCAAATGTGTTCGTCTTAAAAGAGAATATTCATTTTGCTTTGTTGCACGAAATCATTATAGCTTCTATATTAGCCCTTCGGCTTTGGAAAGGAAGATGAAAATATCCAAACATTACTTTTTTAGAAAACTGACTTTTATAAACATTTAATAATATAATTAAACTATTTTCATTCTATCAATGGGGGTTTCAATCCTTTTACTAAGATCTTATTCACATCACAATAGAAAAGGGAAAGTTAAGTGTTATAAAAACAAGTAGGGGAATTTTTTTGTAATTTAAAAATTACGAGCACAATATGTGATCAGTCGTTCATTAAAACAATAAGAGCTAAAGTATTTGACATAATGGCGTTAACATTGTGATATAAAAATGTTATTAATTATACTAATTTAAATATTATTAAAAGTAAATTTTTATTGTTTTGATTGTTGATTTTAGTCTGTAATGTTCCTGTTGTACATAGAACTAGGCGCGACTGGTGAAAATATGCTCTACGTACTACAACACGGAATTCAATGATTAACTTAATAAAAGACCGTGCAATGGGCGTGCATTATCTTTTTTTAAGTTTGTTTACTGCTGTTTGATATCATTTACACTGATATTGACACACTTTTTTACGCTGTCTATTGACATTTGCTTTGTGTTGGCCGCACAACACGGTTTTTGTTCACAAACATACATTTCCTAACAAATATGTCCCTTCAACTGGAGCAACAATCCTCCCTCAAAAAGCAACTCGTCCATCATCATCACAATAGTTACCTCAATAAAATAAACTAAAAAAATATCAACCTGAAATAAAATAACCTATCTTTCCCACAAAACCTCTAACAAATTAACCTTTCTTTTACAGCCTCAGAAAAATAAAAATAAAATGAGCACCCTACCACCCAACCAATAAAAACCAAACAATAGTCCCACTCTACAATAAAAACAATTTTCATTCCCCCACTAACATCCTCTCTCAGTCTCCGGTAAATCCGGAGGAAAGGAAGAATCACCTGTATAATATTCATTGCAGGAGAAATTCCGGTTAATTATGATTAAGATGGCCTTCTCTTCCAATTGGATTAATATAATATTTTGTTTTCGGACGCTGTAGTCTTTAGTACATGTAAGTGAAATAGTGTAAAAGAGGAGAACAAGCAGCAATGATGGTGAAGGAAATATCGCGCGTTGTCCGTGGCCCGTTTGATAGGGTACTACTCCGGCATTCATCTGAGAAACACCCTCGATCAGAACAGCCGGCCGCTAGCATTTTCCTCCAGACATCGGCTGTACTCGACATTCCTATCTAACTAATATCGAAAATCTCACATCGTAGAGACTCTATCCCTTCGACCTTCTGATTGTTGATTGCAATGTCCAAGTCGTTGCTATTACCAGCATACTGAAAGTTGTGACAGTACTGAACTAACTGCATTGGGATCGCGTTTCCATGTAAGACATCTTAGCATATCGTATTGCATTATAGAATGATTTGTTAATGATCAGTGCTTTTTTTCGAAACTCCATGACAATATTTTCTCTATGACTCAATCGCTTTTGGTGCTTGGGAGCGGAGTGAAATGCAGGCAACCTTCCCTGACTCAGCTCCTATTTCCCCTCCAAATCCAGAAAGGCAGAAAGACGCACGACAGCTGAAGCGGCGAGGAATAGTGACTTCATACGAAAATATGTTCGCCATATTTGTACTATCAAACAACTTAGATTTGAATAAAAATTATATTCTCTACTTTTTATTTCATGTTTATTGTCTTTTTAAATTCAGTATTGTATAAACATTTTTGCCAAGGGGTATGAATATGTTTCAATGGCGAATTTTCCCCTTCTTTTCGTTTTGTTTTGTTTTTAAATTATTCAGTTATTTATTCGTACTTAGCAATAATGTGAAATAAACTAAGAAGTCTCTATGAGTTAACAATTTTCGCTAACTGCCGAACAGTGCTTTTAACGGAAAAGAACCTTTGTTAAACCTAACCTGAATGTCGAATGTTAATGCTGTTATATCACTCTTTTATAAGTAAACACGATTACAAAATCAAGATAATTTCGATTCAAAACGTTTAATTTTACTCTCAATTGAAAATCCAAAATCTGATATATTATTTCATCTTAATAGGTCTTTTCTTTGCTTGAAAGAGAAAATGGGAATTAATATAGCTAAATTTGTTACAATAACCTTTAAGTAAGTTCTCCCAAAGACACTCATGGGTCAGATATCCAGTGACGTGCCGGTATTCTGGAGCGATTTGTACAACTCCTACTTTTAAATCTCGCGCCAATTTCTCTGGTCACAGAGCCCCCGAGCTTGGGTTTTTCTAACGTGGAGGCTGAGGGTAGATCTCCAAGATGGAATTCGGCCCGACTCTTTGTGTCTTTCTTGGTCCTGCCGCAAGATGTTGCATGATCGTGACCGCATGAAACAGTGCTGCAGATCAAGCGACTCTAGCGGCAGGACTGAGAATGACGCAAAAAGTCTTGCCGGATTCCGTCTTGGAGATATTACCCTCAGCCGCCACGTTAGAAAAAGCCAAGTATAGCACTCGTTACGCGGCGGCCGGTCAGCGCGATGGATTCACCGTGTGTTGTATTTCAGTTTCACTTTGTCTATTGAAGCGCGTGGACTGATAACTGCAAAACTTTTCCACATTAACACAACTTTTACTGCAAAAATTTGTCAGTTCGCTTCTGTACGTCCGTCTATTAGGGTCAGTCTTACGGATAATCTGCACCTAATCACGGTCCGTGCTCAGTGTTGTCAGGCGGTCTTAAGCATTTCCCACTAGAAAGCGCTGCGAAAACCACCTAAACGAAAAATTGAAATTCCGTGTGTTTCGGCAGATAAAGCCATAGGTGAATCACAAAAGAAAAAACCCGAAAATACGAGGTGGTCTGATAGGACACGTACAAAAAATAAAATTCTCACATCCATCAGCAACGGCAAGTAGTTCCTTAAGTATATCTTCACTTTCGTTGTTGAGTCCACAGGTGCTCGTCACTTGGGTCCCATTCTGCACTTGCGAGTCGATTTCTTCTTCGTCTTCTGAGACTCATAACAAATCGCCCACAGTTGCACCCATAGCACCGGAAATTGCACCCTTTTTGAAGGCTTTGCCCACTGTTGCCACTTTCACTTTTTACCATGATCACGAAATTACAGCCCATCAAGTGAAGCAGCCTGGGTAGCTCCACCTTTCGTATACGACTTTTGTTCACTCGCCATCCAGTCCACTGCTCATTTTTTTTCTAGGGCTTTTGTCCAGCCAAATGCCGGTTACCCGTTACGTCCCGATGGGACGCATATTCGACCATACACTAGACACTAACACACTTGCGGGCTCCTCTGATCTGGGGTCAGCAGAACGCGAGGCCCTCCGCGACAACACATACAAAGGCGAGGGACAAACAACGATGCCCAAGGCGGGATTCGAACCCGCGACCCTTCAGACCGAAGCGCTGAATCGGTACTCGCTCTTAGCCACCTCGGCCATCCAGGCCGGCCACTGCTCATTTATGTGGTCATTGAATAGATTATTCAAGGAGACGTGTAAAGGTTGTAGAACCTTGTTAGTGGTATTTCATGCGATTTCGTGATCCGGCGCGTGTTTCTACAAGAAAAAACGTTACTACGCGGAACGAGACTTTTCCTTTATCGTAATACAAGTAGTATAACAACGCCCGAATCCCCAAATCAGTACAAACTTTACCTGAAGCCAGTGCTGCTAGATGTTCTGCAACGCTGTCAGTTGCAAAGAAATGATCGCTGATCGACACTGAATGCATAGGCCGTTGATAGTTTGGGTGTCGATATGATATACTGTAAAACCTTGCCGAAAACGTATACCTTGTCTTATCTGAAGGTCGTATTATCTGCAGTAAGTAAGGTAATTACTTCATGTTTAATATGTGTAGCTAGACATAGAAATTAAAAAAATACAAAGAATATTATTAATTGTGTATGAAGATATTTATATTTTACACTAAACAATTATATTTTTATATAAAAGTACGTAAAACAAATATTTACATAATAAATTTCCCCCGCCAAAAGATCAAATGTGTGAAATTCTATCTTCCCACCGGTGCAGACAAACGGGGACACCCTTCGATTTGGAGGAGAAGCGAACTGCCTAATCGCTAGCAGTTAGAACTACAAAGTCAATGTGGCTGGCGACATTAATTAATTAATTTCGCGAAAGCAAGGACGTTCTAAGAAAGGAACTCGATATAGTTATATAGTAGCGGGGAGTTGTGGTTGTAATATCCACGTTTTCGGTTGTATAGGTAATGTTGGATATACTAAGTACGAGCGTAACGTAAGGTTGCCAGGTCTGCTTTCAAAACATAGCGGACACACGTGGGTAAGTAGTTAAAAGGTTAAAACAATTCAATTAAATTATATATTTTCTTACAAATTTCCTATTCTTATTATGTTAGACTACAACTTCAGATTACGTACCATTTCATCATAAAGCTTTTGAGTAGTAAATGTCCACTACTTTATGAAAAATAAAATAGTGAACATAAAGCGAGAAAAACGGACTATCCGCTCAAATAGTGAAGACCTGGCAACCATAGTAGTAAGATGTACTTTTAGGAAAGAAAATGCCAACAACTTTCTTCATGAATGCCTCAGCGCTGCTGAAAATAGTATCTATCAGACGACCGCGCTACTGGCAGTAGACAATTCTTCTGTCATTACGGCACTGACGAAATATTTTTGGATGAAGAAATTATACGCCATCGTCTATGAAATCAAGATTTATGTTCAATACAATTGAACTTGCCTGGTCATCTTTTACATCTGTCGTTAAGAATGATCTCTTCATGCAGTTTGCCAAATATATTAACTGGTGAAGAGAGGACAAATATATTTTTAACTGAATTTCGGTACCGCGACTTAGAAAAAGTTATAAATAAGTATATCAATAACTGTGCGAAGTTCAATGCTCATAGTCAAAGATCTTTATAAGATGCTTTAAATTTAATTCATATGATTAAATAATTTAAGCCATGTTGCTATTTCTCTGTTTCATACGTTTCAATAAAATGTATCCGTAATTCACATTCCTTTGTTGTTTTTTATGTAATTGCCTTTTTTCTTCATTTTAATGCTGTGGATTGAAAATGAAGGAGTTGGACGTTTATTCCCAATCCGAAGGTGATTCGTCTCCATATGAACGTGTTTTTGTCTCAATTTGAGTATGTTTGGTCTCAATATGAATGAGTTTGTTCGCAATCTGAAAGTATTTGTTCCCAATTTGAAAGTTCTTCTTCTCAACTTGAATGTGTTTGGTCTCAATTTGAACCTGAAAAGGTGTTTCATCTTCACATATAGAGATATTTGTTTTTATTTTATATTGTTTATAAAAACTTAGCATCTCAAAATCACCCCCATTTTTTGCACTCATTCCATTGGCTCTCCGCACGCAAATATATTGAAAAGACAGTTTTGCAACGTATCCCCCAATTGGTCGCTGCTGAGGGCGGAGGCGATATCGCGGTCTCGGTAGGGCCTCGAGGCGATAAACGGTGCCTCGAAACGAAATGATTGTCTTTACCATTTCTTCGAAGAAAGAAAAAAAAAGATGTAGCGTTTATTGGCGGTATTGTGAGTTCATAGTAGTAAATTTCTTACAGCATCATGGTAAAAAATTGTAACATACGAACTATAGCTGTTGTTATTTTAATTCATTTAACTCTTATTAGTATATAAACAAATTCTCTGTCAAATTTATTAAAACCGAGACAAGCAGTTTTATGGAGAATGTGAATAGAAGCCTCATTACTTATTTTTATCTTCTCTTTCAATAGTACGACTTGCATTGCTTTATATTTATCGGGTAGCAAGGTAACTGTTTATAAATATATTATAATACAAAGCTCATTACGTCGAAACGGTGGCTCACAGAGTAATAGTGCTAATGATATTTTCTCTCATAGGCACGTTGAGTTATCAAAGGGTTCAGTATTCTAGAATTTTTCAATGACGCTGGTTTGTGGAATTTCAACAGGAAAATTAAACGACGGTTTATTTACTGATAAACGTGAAAAAATAATTCCCAATAAAACTAGTCGCTTGCCTAAAAAGTATTGTCATTGAATGAAGGCTGCCTAAATCATGAATCGTTTCTCGCTCTAGAACGCACCTTTCGAACTCGTGCAAAAACATTGCAAAATTTCAGAAAAATAGACTTCTGGGCTAGGTAGGAGTTAAGGAATATTTTTTTCTGAGTTTTTACATATAATCCAAAAAAATCGCGTAAGACGAAATAGCAATTTAACAATATTCTGGTAATAATTTCAAATGATATTAATCCCCGATATAGGGGTATAGTTGTAGGGTAAGTAATTAATTACTTTATATATACCTGATGTAAATTTTCATGGCTGTGCATTTTCCGTTGAAATCATTCAGAAATAAATTAGAGGCCTCAAATTCATTACCTTGCCAACATTCAACCCTGAGGGTTATTGATTGTATGCTGAGACAGCGGGTGTTTTTCCTTTCCAACGTTTAATTGTGAATGTATTTTGGACATTATATATTACACCCATGACGAATTAATATTTTCTATCAAGAGGACAAATTCCAATACATGAACGTGAATCTAATCTAATAATTAAAATACTTTTACCATTCAAACTTTTTAAATATAAAAAAAACCCTTTAAAATCACCCATTTTCAGGCTCTTATAACATCAGTTAGATAAATGTAAATTTTTAATATATTAGTGAAATACTAAAATACACAAGACGTCTATTAATTCATGTCCCCAAGACAGATTTGAAATTTTAAAAATGTTGTTAGACCAATAAAATGAAAGAAACTACGCGTGAGAGATTAGGTTGAACAATTAAAAATAATATGCTCCTTGTGTCATACAATGTCACTTTGTTTAATTAAAAGAAAAATAATTTAATTCATCATTTTGTAAATAGTTTAATTAAATACATCGGTCTTCCTATTTTTCCTTTGCTTATCATTCTGCTTAAAGCCGGTAATATTACATCCAGGATATTTAAAGTTTGTCACAAGTTCTATAGTGCAGTTTTCAATTATTATTTCGAGCGAATTATTTCCTTTCCTCTAGTTGACATCCTATTGTTTTTTTTATTACGAATGTAAGAAGATAATATGGGAGTCCGAAGCCTTCGGGATTTATAATCTGCCTAGTGCAGTGTCATTCAGCAAGTTGCTGCAACTTCTACTAAGCTACTACTGCTAGTAATAATAATGATAATAATAATAATAATAATATATTGTAAATATGTGCCGGAAAACGGTGAATTTTCGGCAGAAAAACTCTTATTGCCGTGCCCTGATAAAAAGGGGAATAATCCATTTGTTAAAAAGAATTTAAAAAAATACTCCC
Organism: Teleogryllus oceanicus; assembly: GCA_964035755.1. Taxonomy (NCBI): domain Eukaryota; kingdom Metazoa; phylum Arthropoda; class Insecta; order Orthoptera; family Gryllidae; genus Teleogryllus; species Teleogryllus oceanicus. Next base: position 14,361,669 of record CAXIVR010000007.1, read on the forward strand.
ACACGTGGTGCACCCAGAATAAAGGTTTTGTGGGTCCTTGACACCGAAAAATCGGTTGACGGCGAAACGTCTGTTCGTCCGTCAATGCTAGCGCCTAAACCGTTCAGAAGATTTTCTCTAAACTTGATATTTCCCCATCCATCCGAACGAACTCGAGGCTTTGAGAGTTTTAAACGGATATTTTGTTCTTGGAGCCTTCAACAACAACATGTTAAGTTTTGGCAGAAAAAGCAATTGCCCTTGCATATTCCCTCCACTTGGCAGTACCTGAATTCAAGGCAGAACACCTAAATGTCTTTCCATGAAATAATCTACTCAGCATGGCACAGCACAAAATATCAAAATCATGTTTAGATTCCGGTTTGTCAGAATAAGACAAAAACTTTCTATACACGTAAACTAAAGTTAATGGTTGTCAAATAGTTATTTATGACACGAAATTCGTAAAACCTCTTATTACAATACGAAATTGTAGAATTATCAATAAAGGCTTTTACGTGGAAATTCATAACCAATCGAATATTGTAATATGATCTTACCATTTGAATATAATTAATTATTGAGCATTTCTTAAAATTTAGCTCAGCCTTCGGAGAGTTGACACGCAATTGACTGAAAGTAAGGAATCGAACGTATTTCAATGAATAATTGTAATAATGAGAATATTGGTAAACATTTTACATGACTCATCACTTCCGATGTCTGTTTTTCATCTTTCAAAACAGCTTGTGACGCTTTATTCACCGTTCGGCGTCCCATATTAATAACGTAAAAGGAGTAATTATTTTAGCAGCTGAGTATCTTACCCTCAAAACTTAAAAAAAATATCCAATACCTGTAAAACTGAAGATCAGAAAATGAATAAGCACATATTAATATTCCATTTCCAATGTATTAATTTTCTTGGGAATGTTCGCAAATATGAATTAATATCTAAATTAGTTATCGATTACTAGAACAACGTAAATGTGAATATGACGTGTTGATTAACTATTTGGTACACCTGATGTGTTGGGTTCTACCAGTTGCAGAACACACATTAATATGTTCATTAGTCACAATATCATTTTTTAAATGTATTACGTAGCGAAAACAAAATTATTCAACAACAAACAATAATGATATGATTATAGCAATGTTATTTTACTTGTTTTGTGGATTTATTAATCTTGTGTTGTATAGCCAAATGCAATGCACTATAAAAGGCGAAATTTCTGATAAAAGTAATTCTAGGCATTTTTTGTAACGTCTTACAGGAATGATAGAGGCAAAACTTTATAAGTAACGATTAATGTGAAAAAATTAATTCTTAGTTGAACTACAATTCGTTCGGTCATATGTATTTTATCAATTATAAAAATTGAGCATATGAAATCATATGAAAGATAAAAGCACGTGAGTTAAGAAGGGCAGAATGTGACTGTGTTACCTCGCAATTACTTATAGCAAAATCGATGTGAAGCACTGAGCCGCGTTTCGCAGTAGTTCCAGTAGGCATCCACAGATGGCAGCACAGTGCAGTGCAGTGCAGTATGTCTTCTGGTTTCCACCACTCGGAAAATGAAGCAAGATCACACAGGTTTGAGTACATAACAGATACTACAGGTTTTCAACAAGATATATTTTTTAAACAAGTTCTTTAATTATAAATTCACATTTTGATTGATAAAATACATGTATCTTATCTTCAATAAATTTGTGAGATTATTTAGTCCACAAATTATGTCTTTTTTAGTACGCCACTTTCTTCATGTAGTTTTCCAGTACACTGATTGAAAGTAACAACTAGAACACCGATACTTTCCATGGATACCTTGTCTGTATCTTAATAAAACGAAAGCTTGTTAATGATCTGGAAAACTTCTCTGGCAGATTAATAACTAACACTGCTTTCGTGGTTTTACAAAAAGTGCTGTCATTTTGTGCTTCTGTATGTGTTCCAGTTCTGTACTGAAAGATGAGAAATATGTACAACACAATTAAAACACTGTTTCTTACATCACTAATTTCACGTCCTCTTCGTTTCAGAAAGTTCTAGTGAAATGAATTATATTGTTTCAACAGTTTTGTGGAGACCACAACCCTCCATATCCATGGTGGAACTTATTTAACAAATCTAGGAGAAATATTTTGTTGAATAACTGCTCTCCTTGTATTTAACTGTCTCTCTTTAAAATTATTCTCCCTACTATCAAGATCACACCACTTTGTGTAAACCATTCTTGGATATGTCGACATTTTATCAATAGATCCAGTTCCATATCCACCTTAGCAATCCGTTTCGTACGAAACAGGAAAAACACGCCATACAATTTTGCAGCACGGTTTTAAGACATGCTTGATAAGCAGAAAACATTACTGCAAAAAGATGTGAAAATGGTGGACATCTTGTTTCTTTACCATCTGAACATCGAAGTATGGGAATGAAACTTTCACAAAAACTACAAGAGGTGAACCATTTCTTTTTGTCGACAATTTGGGTGTTAATCAGGCAACCTTACAACTTTTCAATATTATAAGTTCAAGGTAAAAGTGGTAAATCACATTCAGAACCACAAATAGGTTTCACCAATGCTTCGGGATATGGGCGTTGGAGGTCACAGACAAATCATGACCAGAAAATTCGCCGTTACTGTTTCTAGGACAAGGTTAGAGGCAAGTACAGCGATCTCGAACTACTTAGTGACACCAAATTTGAACAATATAAATTATAATATTATTAAAACATTGAATTACTTTCCTTGACCTCTTTAGTAAACTGTTTAACCAATTCAAGTTGAGTAGTTCAAAGTCAAATTGACTTCGGAATAATGATAATTGATATTATTTTAAGATACGTGATGCGTTAATACACGTGCCGGTGTTGGATTAATGTAAAAGTTATTTCATATTTACATTTTTGTGGAGATAATTTCAAATCGATTCATTTCTTTATCATATTCAATTAGCCAAGAGAATCGAATATAGAAATTGTCAGTTGAAAAAGTTGGTAACAATGTTCACTACTTCTAGTTCTTACTGCAGCCGAGGTACTTAAATTTCGGAAAAAGAGATCGCAATACTTAGCCTTACACTGGAGGAATACTTTTTATATCCATAAGAAAGTACTGCAATGTCCTCAAGATTTAAAAAGTTTGAGTTCAGTAAGTACACTCGTACTCAATACATCAATACTTGTAATTGTTGCGACAGTTTCTTTTTCCATCAGAATATCTGTAAGAGAAGACACTTCATTTCAACAAAGGAGAGTCCTCTTCAAAGATTGTTCTTGTAGACATATCTAAAGACCTTTTAAGTTAGGGAGGGTTGCAAAGAGAAGTTACAAAGGCTCATTGGAATTCTTGCACCACGAGGGACCCTAAATCTTTTTTCTATGACTCAAAGAGTGTATATAGTATAGAACGTCGTTAAACAAGAATTTTCTCACGTACGTTCACCACATAATACTTTTGTCCTTTCACTTATAACGTCACTGATTTCTTGAACACATCATTCAAAAACCAAACCCATTTAATTCATTCAAATAATATAATAATCACTCATACACTGGTAGTAAATACGACCTGGGTTTCAATATTTACAATTTAAATGATCTCCCCCAGTAACTATGCTCATAATTTTTTCAGAAAAAATCCCCCACTTGAACACTAATTGTTATAACAACACTGGGGAAGCAAACATCTGCAAATATCTTCATTAACATTCCACGTACAATGTGGTTTCGGGCAAGTAAAATGTACTCGCTGCAAATCATGAATTGACTGCTTGAGAACCTCATTGAAATTTACATTACCAGTCGACGTCATCATGGAGTTAAAAATTTCGTTTCTTTCACTGACCAGCAGCACCCTTTCCGAAAAATAACCTATCTCAGGGTTCCATAAGAAAAATACCGATGTTTACCGTACTCTTCCCAAATAAATTTCATTTACCACCGATTATCACAACGGAGACACGAACTACATGGTTACAGAGAAACAATTAAACATTTTCCCGTAAAGGATACAAAAATATATCAATGCAACATAGAAACCCTGGTATCCTCATTGTTATTTGACAACCTCTGCTCGGAACAGTTTCCCTCGCCAACAGAATTCACGTCCTCGTTAAAACCTTTCCTCGCCTTTCGTCCTCGCTGGCAATAAGGGATGAACTATTCAGGTCAGGAAATTTCATTTGCTTAGCTCAACATACAGGTATTATTATGTACACAGTTCTGCCTATAAACTTGCAGTTAGAATAATGTGTTTTTTGCACGGAAAGAAAGTCATAGGATTCGTCTTGCTTCTCGCCCATCTTAAAACTCACACTCGATTTCGCATTCACGGACGGATTGACGTCCGCAAACAGAAGTAGTAGTAGCAGCAGTAGTAGTAGAAGACCTAGGGGGGTCGACAGAGAGATAGTGGCGACGACAGCGCGGTACGGCGACGGTGGCGGCGGCGGCAACTGAGCGGCGGCGGCGGAGACACCGGCGGCGACGGTGGCGCGGCGGGTGGCAGGCCGCGCCATTATCTCTCGCACATGCGCGCGTCGAGCAGCGCCGCGTCGTTGAGTTGCGCGTTCTCCAAGAGCGCCGAGTACAGCAGGCACAAGAAGATGAGCATCACCACGTTGAGGGAGCTGTTGGACAGGCCCGCCGAGCCGGTCTGCATGGCCGCGGGTCGCTCTCCTGTGGACAGATTGACATGAAGAGTTAAAGCATACTCCCGTGCTAGAAGGAGAATCGACAAACAACCTCTGCTCGTGCGTTAAAATTTGCAGGCCGTTGTGCCCCTTGCGTATCCATCAGCTGCCGCCCAGCAAATGCCTCTCCGTCGTTCAACATCATAAGACAAGAGAGTCAGGTGTCTCAGAATAAATATAATACACTTCTAGGATTTTGATTGATTGATTGTTTGATTCGTGTTTCCGGGCGCGTCGACTTCTAAGGTCATTAGTCCCGAATGTGAAGTACATGTTTTATCCGTCGGTGGCGGCGATCTTCACGAGCTTTTTGGCGATATCCGATGCGGACCAACACGTCCTAACCAGGCACCTCCAATCAACGCGGCATCTCCCCAGCCGTGACATGCTGTAAGCTCCCCATTGGTCTCTTGACAAGTGTGGTATTGTTGTGCATGTGAGCATAAGTGTGTGTAAGTAGGGGATGAGGATAGGACAGGGAAGAGCAAGGAAACATCACCATCGGTCCGTGGCCCGTTTGTTAGGGTACTACGCCAACATTCGCCTGGAGTTGATCAGAGAAGCCATGGAAAACTACTGATCCCAGCAGCCGATCGCTAGAATTCTCCTGCAGACAGCAGCTGAATTCAACCTAGCTATGAAGCTAGTATCAAATTCCTCCACTACTGTCATCAGCCTAGTCCTGTCAGAGGCACTGCAATGTCATTAGTCGATGCCCTGAGACATCTGAGCCAGTTCGTCGTTCAACATCATAAGGTGTTCAGGTGTCTGAGAATAAATATTGTACACTTCGAGGGTAAGTGTGATATAGATTATAACTTTTGGTCAACGAATCTGAATAGGAAATTTCTTACAGTGAAGCTACATGTATGACATTTGCCTCTGGTAAACAAATCATCGTGCAACTGTGTCCGGCAGGTCACTTCTGACACAGCCAAGGGATTCATGTACTTGCCGATCAACAATGCATGAGATGTTGCCTGTCAATCAGGGACAAATGTCATATTTTCACCTTCTTTGTATGAAATTTCTTTTTACATGATAATTTGTGAACAGTGATCTTCGAACCCATTCATGCCCTATAAGTGAGTAATATTTATTCTCAGACAGAAGTTGCGTTTTGAAGAGGGGAGGTCAATTGACCAACCAGAGAACACTATTCGCTCTTTGTGAACTTTTGAAAAAAAGTAGACTTCTGAGCAGACTCCCAATGAGAAATGTTATCTACTTGGCAGCAAATCTTGGAAACAGTACCAGCTAGAACTGAAGGTTATAGTGAACTAGCATTTTGCGCACAGAACTTGCCTTCAGATATTCAGACTCTAATATGTTTTACTTTCTCGCTACGGAGTAGAGCATAATCCTGCGCGAAGAACGGCGAATTTTCAGCAGAAAAAATCTGATTTCAAGGCTCTAGTAATGCTAAATAATTTTTAAAAAATCTCATTCTTCTCAAAATTAGCTTCAATGTCAAACATTTACGAAACATCAAGTTTTGGAGAGTGTGTAGTTTTGTATTCAGAACATTACTTTCGGAATTTGAACCCCGATTTAAAAATTTGATTAATTTACAATTAAAATTTATTTCATTTGCTACACCCTTTTCTCTGGCTGGATGTAGGCCTTGTTCTTTGCGATTTTCAATTAGAAATGACTGATTCGCAGTGTGCCACAGAATTAAGGGAAACATTTCAAACAAAAACATTTATTAGAATTTAATGAAAATGTCTTTCACTGACATTTTCAGAAACTGCATCGGAATGCTGCTAGAATATTAGGTATGTTTGGATCAACGTACAATTGTGAGCGGTCTTTTTTCTTTGAAAATGTTTAATTTTCAAATGAGAAGAATCATAAGATATTACAATGAAAAATGCATTAAGAAAAATAATTCATTTCGCAATTATCTTCATTTTTTAATTTTAATTTCCGTAACTGTCAGAATTTATATTGTTTTCCTGTCGTAATGTTCTTTCCCAGGGCAGCGAGACGTTTTCAATCCAAGCAATGGAATATACCCCGAAAAAATAAGGCGCCGCCCTCTGTGCCGCAGGCTGATAGATAAAATATGACATAATCTACTCCGCCTGCTGATGGAGCTGCGAGAAAGAGCAGGGAGCAAGCAGCGACTCCTCCTCGGGCAGTTCGCTGGGCGGCTCTGGTCTAAAGGACCACAGAAATATACATTTTTCACTCAGTTTGTATGCTACAAGAAGCATTTCCCTAAAAATTCGAGGCCTAGATATTGGTACAGATGGTCGCTACGCCCTTGGATTTTGCACTATTTATTCAACTTATTTGCCTCTTGTACCTCTCCTTTTAAAATTATCAGTAACTTAAATAAAATATAATTATGTATTAATTAAACTGTAGTTAAGTACTTACTACGGTAAATAGTTAAACTTATATTAATTTATAAGCAACTAAATAAAAAAATTCTAACACATTATATCGCCGTCAGACAGCGCAGTCTCTGCACTGAGACGAAATACCTGGACGTAGAGAGTCGTATCTCCTTTGATTTTATTTGATTTTATTCACTGTCACTAGCAAATATTAAAAATTTTTGAAAAATAGTGAAGGGTTATATCGAGACCCACATTTGCATGAGGATGGCCAAGTAAATTCATTGTATGTAACATTGTACCCGTCAAAATCCCCGAAAGATGAAAGTCGAACGGGAAGAAATAAATAAAAAAAGCAAATATCAGTGTTAGTTGATATCCGGTGATAAGGCGACTGACTCGAGGATTAGTACGAGAATTGTGTTTTCATGCATTCTAGAAACATTGCCAATGCGTTCTAGTAGTACAACGCATGCTTGCAATATTTATAGATTATATATTATATATAGAAGTAAACATTTTTGTATTATGATGCGTTGTTTTCTGAACGAAAGTTCAAATAATCATAATTCGTGGCTGCATACAAAATTTCGTCACTGGTTATATGGAAATTAACCCTTAACCCCAAATGCTACATGAGACACGCCAACGGCTTAGTGTGGTCACTGAGAACCCCGGATTAAGATGCAGTTTTTAGAAACGAAAGAAGAATGATTGTGGTTTTGTACTTGGTTGTTTATTCTGATTGTCGTTGTGTTACGCAAATTTTTTGATGAATATAGTACAAGCGAAAAATTACATTGTTCTTATCAAAAAAGTTATCTTCACAAAATTTTAATTTCTTAATACTGTATCTAATGGATTATGATCTGAAAAACATTCATCGACAAACAAACTAGAGATTTTATTTTATTGTTCTTTTGATAAAATAACTCCCATGCAATACACCTCCCGTACTTAGCAACTAAACGTGGGCACAATGAATCTACATTTATGTCCAGAAACAATGTAAGGGGCTATATGATCATTTTTTTAATGAATCAGGGAAACTGGACGAAAAATATCAAGGAAATGATTGAAATAGGTCAAGAACGAGCGAACGAATATTGACGTCAAAAAAAAAAAAAAAAAAAGAGACGCGGAAAGCATTCTGAAATAATTTTAACACTTTCATTGAGACAGACACAGCAACAAACGTGGCTGCGAGCTTCAAAAGTCCGCAGCAAATTTAGGGATTCCATCGCACGGAAAGAGCGCATCCTGAGCCGCCTCTGTGCACTCTAGGTTGGTTTAATCCGCAGAGAAGGAGAGAGATAGAATGCCTTTGGGAAGTCCTCCAAGTGTCTGTGTACTTTATCTCACTTTGCAGGGAGTAACAGAGCCCAGATGAATTCATTTCCCAGGATTTGGCTGTTGACTTGGGCGTCCAAACGACTGTTTGTGGCAATCCTCGCGAAAATCGAGTTCGTGCACAAAACACGTCTACTAGCGTGGAGAACTCACGCTTGAAACACCTTTGATTAGTTTTATGAAGTAATACTACAGAAAGATAGCTCGGATTGCACTTCTCACGTATTTCGTGATAGTGCAATCGATAAGTCATTTTGCGTTGCAAAAGGTGAGATAGAATATTCTATTTTTTATAGTGCTTATAATGTTATTAGTAAAAAATCCTAATATATCAACATCGAAATACTTCGGGAAAAGTTTTGATAATTTCGGGATTTTTTTGTTTTTTGCGTAACTTTTTAATTATTGGTTTTAACGCGTACAATTGTACACATGTACACTTTTAAAGAGCGTAAAATTGTCTACAAATTTGCTTTATATACTATTTTTCTGAAGCAAATAGTAAGAGAGCTACGAGATTTCAAAATTTCACAATATGTTCATTTTTATTCTGAAAGTTGCCCATAATTAATAATAGTCTCTCTAATGTAGTATTTGTGAATTGTTTAGGTCATTATAAATGAAAAGAGATTAAGTAATAATGTTTTAATACTTACTGAGGTTACACTAGCGTTCGAAAGTACTAGTAAAAGTGACAGTAGGTGTACCTTCTGTCCACTAACACGATTTACTTAGATCAAAAGCATTTCAACAGAGTAAAACGACGATCGTTTCTTTTTCTTCTTGTATTATTATTACTGTTATAATTGGTATTGCTAATATTATTTCTAAGCACAAGAAAGACTATCCTTTCCACAAAGAAATTTTGTGTGCAAGGCTGTGAAATTTTCCATGAAACTATCAATAATGCGGATGAAAATCGTCAATATGACGTCAATAACACGCATTGCTAAAAATGATTTGGTCACAGAAGAAGAAGGGTATCACCTTTTCTCACAAAAAAATGTGCAGGTTGACAAGAAGAAGAAGATGAAGGAGAAGGAGAAGAAGAAGAAGAAGAAGAAGAAGAAAGAGAAGAAAATAACGAATGTTATTTTATTCCATTGAAATGCTTATGATATAAGTAAATTGTGTTAGTTCGCAAAACGTATAGGCCTACTGCACTCTTACCAGAACTTTCGAACGCGAGTGTAACTTAACATTAGTAATTAATCTTTAATTTATAATGTCCTTAGGAATTAAAAAAAATTACATAAGAGAGACAATTAGTAATTTAGGGCAACTTCAGAATATAAAGGAAAATTTAGTGAAATTTTAAAATCTCTTAGCTCTTTTACTATTTGCTCGTGAAACAATTTATAAAGGAAATTTATAGAGAATTTTATGACCTTCAAACATGTACATACCAATTTTTGCGTTATGATTAACCATTAAAAAGTTACTATGCACAAGCAAAAAAATGCCTGAAATGTTTTTGGTTTTTTGGCTACCAAAACTTTTTCCGAAGTATTTCGAGGTGGAAAACGTAGTTTTCGTAGTAATAACAATAAAAACAAAATAAAAATAAAATCTTCGACCTTACCTTTTGTGACTAGGACCTCCTTTTGGCTCCCCATCCACTGCACTGTGAAGTGCAGTGAATCAGTGATTATTGATACCGGGTAAGTCATCTACTGAAGTCATTTGTCCCGTAAGTGTAATGCTCTTTAGTTCCATCTTATTAACCGACATTTTTGGTAATGTAGTACACGAAATTGTATTATTGTTATTTTTGTTATTATTATTATTATTACTATTATTATTATTACTATTATTATTACTTATCTTAATCGTGATTACTCTTCGGAATTGAGGTCTGAATATTGTGACATTAAAATTCCAATAGCTGTGTCGCCTACAGAAACACCACGGGGTGTGATTCCTCGAATACTCAGAAAGTGCAGAGTCTGTGAGACCTTGATTCATCCACAGCTGACCAGAGCGTCTTTCGTTAGCCCGCTCTCTCACGCTGCTCTGTCTGCTACGATAACATGGCCTTCACGGGCACTCGATTATTGAGAATAAAGGCACATCGCCAGCAGAATTCAACTGTTTCTGCGCGTACGGCTACGCGTAAACAAAAGCCCCCAAATTGCACGTGATCCACGCGGGCGCTGCTGCAATCGAATGCTTTGTTCGGGTGATGCTATTGTTGGAAACGACAGTACAAAGCAGTATGTGAACGGCAGAATGTATTCTATAGATGCAGCTCATTCCATCAAGTTCCCATATGTAGAAAGGGTCGTGAGTGAATTTATTTCCTGAGTTAATGTGTAGGTGCTTCGTCTTTTCATGTCTTTTACTGTTTCATTTCACGGGAATAAATATTTTCTGAATGTCCACTTACAAATACGAACGTTCTTAACAGCACAGTATATTCATTCTTAACATTGTAAGAAGTGTATTGGAAATGGCTGTTATGTACGCAGAAACAAAACTTGTTTTCTAACCGTTTCTTATTTTAATTCCCAAACGTTTATTACTCGAATCTAGAGCCAGAGTATTTGAAAAAACTACTTTTAAATTTTGTGAATGTATGGTGATTGAGCACAAAGAAGTATTAGTATAATGCACGCAATATTATAAATTAATTATTATAAGTAGGCGTTAAAAAATAACATTATCGTATGTCTTTTAAATAATGTTGCTCTATGATGGAATCACATCTGTAAAATAGTGAAATTAATATATTTTACCAAATTTTATTTAGCCAAAGTGAAAGTAATGAACTGCATTTCTCAATAGAGTTATTAACATAACTTTGAAAGGATAATGGGCAAGATCGTTATAAAAACATTATCGCTATATTCACGTTCCCGGCGGATTTAAACCATTTTATTGTGTTTTTAAAGGCATATGCTTACTCATACAGATGAGAGATAAAACTCTGGTCCTGACTGGTAAAATTTGGACTCCATTTAGTATATTTTCATTTGCAACGGTATGCGAATATTGTCGTTAATATTCGTAAATCCATTTTTACTGAAATTGGATAATAACTTACAACAACTGCTTGCTCTGTATGTTTGTCTGGTAAATGTATGCCATCAATGTATTCTAAAAGAATTGATACATTTATTTTTAGACTAAATACTAGTTTTTACTTTTTATTTATGTCAGAATGTAGAAAGTACCCACAGTGTGCTTTTCTAGTAGGGTACTAATATTTGTCACTTAGAGATTTATTTATTTATTTATTTATTTATTTATTGTTATAAAAGTAAAACTGCGTATGAAATGTTTAGGAAAATTACATTTATGGTGCAGAAGTAATCAGCATTGCATGGGTGTATTGTATGGGCTGCATTGTATGGTGCAGAAGTAATCTGTAAGTGCATTTATGGTGCAAGGGTAATCTCAGCATTCGATTGAGGAAACAACTAAAACTTCATCGATGGAGGGGGGTTAATGACCCGGAACGAACATTACAAAATAACTTTTGCACTGAATATCTTCACGATTATAGAGTCTTGCTAATGCAAACAAACCATTCCAGATCGCAGCATCTTGAGAACTCACGAGATCTAAAACTTCACGTCAGGTGTATCTCAGGGACCCGGGTTGGGCACCCCTGATGACACAGCGGCACGGTCGGGCGGCGACGATGCCGGAAGGGTCTGCAGTTTCTCGCTTCTAATTACAAGTTTTTGAATGCAAAACATCAAGGTAATTAGGAGGACTAAAACATTATCAGCCCGTCTGTATTTGCAGACACAACTCCAATTAAAATAGGCATCGCGTTTTGTAATTACTTCACCAGCGCCCGGCGCCGCGCGGCGTGCACTGCGGGAGGAGGGGGGGTGGAGTGGTGTGAAGAGAGGGTCGTCGCTTTGGGAGTAAAGAGATACTCATCTTGGCGTACACGCGGCGCCAATTGTTTCTCATTACCTCGCAATTACGTATTTTACTTTACGGTCCGTTGAATGAATAATTTCAAGTACGCTAAGACCTCGTGCAGGAGAAAGCGATGGTGACAAGTAAACAGTGACGTTCAATAATGACGTGAAGACACTCTACAGAGCTGCTAGCACACAACTGAGCTAACACTGGAACTTTGAAACATGTTGAGCTTACGAATAGTTTAAAGAAACTTATTTTCCGTACCAGAGGTGGTTTCATTCTGAGGTTTTGATGATTATTATTTTGGTGAGTAAGGATACACCAGAAATGTGTTGTAGATGTGCCAGTGTTTCTAAGGAACCTACACATCACAATTAACATTACACCAGAAAACGACTTCATGTAGACTATAGTATTACATAGATTTAATAACATGTAGAATATAGATTTAATAGATTTAGATTTATAGATTTAATCACATGCGAAATATGCTGTTAGTTTAACAGCAAGTATTAAATGAATGGTATCCAGAAAACCACAGTTATTTTCATGTATCGTGGAAAATGAACTAAGATAAACGGAAGGTGAGTAATACATTTTATATAGACGATTACTCACTACTCAGACTCAGAGAAGATTACACACAATTATTACCTTTTTGGTCGACGCCGACTCGAAGAATTTTAAATCTTTTATAACTGAATTATTTTTACAGTGATAATCTTATCGTTGGATTTCGGATGGCAAGGGCATTAAATGGTGCAGAAGGGTACTGTGATGTGAGGATATTGAAGGTGAAGACTTTTGAGCGATGGTCAGAAAGGACATTACGGGTGAGGACGCGGTGAGTGAGGACGTTATGGGATGGAGAACACACATGGTGGCGAGAACAATGGGTGATAAGGATCATGAAATTATGGAATAGCTGAGGAAAGAGGGCTTAAAGGAAGTGAGTCTAGCAGATAGGCACATGCATGAGAGACGGACTCAATCAATAGAAGGCCTGTAAGAATATTGTACTGTGATTCCCCAGGAATGTTGAAAACACTGAGGCAGGCACGTTAGCACATAGTGAACGCCGGCATGCAGTTCGAGGGGCTTCCGGCAGTTGGACCATGTAGTGGAGAAGCCACGTGGAAACCAGGGAGAGATGAGGACAGAATGCACTCACAACATTGAGCATTCAGGACTTGGGAATGTTAAAAGAAATAAACCCAGAGTTTGTACGGTGAACACAAGCGCGGTTTTGGAGAGACAGACCACGCGGTGCCGAGTCCACGCGGAAGCTGAGAAGAGGTGACCACTGAAAACATTGAGCATTGAAGACTTGGGAATGTTAAAAGAACTAAACACGAGTTTGCATGGTGAAGCAAGCGGGGGGGGCAGCCGCGGCGGTGCTCCGCACCGCGACGTCGAGGCAGGGGCGGGGGCGGGGCGGGCCTCGGCGGGTAGCTGCAAATATTTGCGGCGCGCTGTCCATCGGATAGTTTTGTCCGGGTGCCACCCTCCCCCTCCTCCGTCCGCCCGCGCGGCCCCGCCCCCGCTCCCGCGTTGCGGTGACGCGCAATTGACGGCGCGCGCGAGCGGGAAGGGGAATGCAGTTCTTTTTGCGTCGCTATGCAGGGCGCTTTTTTTTTGTTTGCGAGGGCGCACCTTTGGCGCGCCACCCACGCTCGCGTGGAACGCGCTCGCCCGTTGTCGCACGCGCCCCGCCCCGCGCCCGGCCCGCGCCCGCCCCGCTTCGCCCTCGCTCCGCTTCGCCTGCGCCGCCGCGCCACTTCGCCGGCCGCGCTGCTACGGTACAGCCTCGCTCTTCTCCCAGCTGGGTCCACACCGTCACCATTTCTCTCGCCAATCCCTCCCCACTCCCCTCTGGCCCTGCTGCTCTCCGTGCTGGCTCCGCTTCGTGCCCGCTTCCCTCTGTCTCCGGTCTTCTCCGACCACGCTTCTCTACGTGTCACCTCCCATCTGTCCCCGCTCCCCCGCTTCCCCCCCTTCCCTCCGTCCCGCTTCCCTCCGTCCCACTTCCCTCCGTCACCGCTTCCCTCCGTCCTCGCTTCCCTCCGTCACCACTTCCCTCCGTCACCGCTTCCCTCCGTCCCCGCTTCCCTCCGTCACCACTTCCCTCCGTCACCGCTTCCCTCCGTCTTCCCTTGTCCCCCCTTCCCCTGCCCTCGTCCTTTCCCTCGCTTCCCTCCATTTCCCCTTTTTTCCTGTTCCGCCCCATTCCATCCCTCCGTTCTATTCGCTCCATCTCGCCTCGCTAGGTCTACGCCCCGCTCCATTCCGCCTCCATGGAGAAAAGAATTATACCTCTTTGGTCTATGCCGCCTGCGAAACCCTTCTGTTCTATTCCTGTTTCTGCCATTCCTCCCGCCTTCGTTTAACCACATTCATTCCAATACACTTCGTTCCCGCCCCGTTCAGACTTGTTCCGATTCGCACAGCTGTTTCTTTCCCACTCTTCTCGCCCCCGGTCCGTTCTGTTCCCCCTCCGCTCCATTTCATCATTGCTTCGACGTAACCATTCTCTTCCGTTCTGTACGTCTCCTTCCGTTCCTACCACCTCAGCTCCAGCTCCAAACCAGGTGCATTCAACGCACACCCCGCTCTCCCCCACATTCCTCTCCGTTCCGCTCCCGCTCCGATTCCTCCCCCTCTGCCCCTCTCCTCGCCTGCGGTCCTTCCCTGGGGTCCCGCCCCGCCCAGCTGCCTCTCCCCCCTGCTCCGCCCTCCCCGCGCCCGGCCGATCGAAGCCGATCTGATCCGTTGTCGGAGCCGATCGCGACGAGAGAGGAACTCGCGCTTCGGCACAGTCGCCCGGGCATACACGAACAAACGCTTCTTTGTTTCTAAATAGCACAGAGGAACGTGGTGCAGAAATTACAGGATCTTTTACACTAAAAAATACGTAGAACGCCTTCACCAATTATTTCATGCAGTTTTGTTTTTGAGGCCAAATAAAAAAAACAACATCAAATCAATTTCTTTCACAATATTGATTTTCGGTTGAGATGTTGGCATGGATTGAAAAGTTTAATTTGATGCTGCTTTTTTAGCTTATTGCTTTGCAAGGCTTCGCTAAGAGCTGGCGTCTAAGGAAACATGTTTTAAAATATATTTATATTTTCAGGTCAAATGATAGAATATTTGACAAATATTATTTCAAAGCGATTATACAGAAGGGCTGCCGTAACAGTAGTATAAGCTACATTTTCCAAGACAATGCTGATCATGCAAAATAATTACAATGTGCAATTGCAAGGAAACGTGTCAAAAATGTTCCTCTTATAAAAATAATCAATTATCAGTTTTATATACCTCACACATATTCGTGAATGTATGATGTCTAAAGCTTTAATGATTGAATCGGATTTCTTAATCACATTTCTGAATGGGA
This sequence comes from Teleogryllus oceanicus, assembly GCA_964035755.1. Classification (NCBI taxonomy): domain Eukaryota; kingdom Metazoa; phylum Arthropoda; class Insecta; order Orthoptera; family Gryllidae; genus Teleogryllus; species Teleogryllus oceanicus. The sequence goes on from CAXIVR010000007.1 coordinate 14,377,329, forward strand.
TGGTTATAGGCATATGAAGATACAACAATGCACAACAATGACACGTGAGATGCGATGATTATCTTAACGACAATGAGAAGACACGTTCCATATTGTTGACAGCGTGTAATGAATTATTCTTAAGGCAAGCTGTAGTTCAAATACTGTATAAGATATACTCGTACATAGGTGTATATTTGTTGGGGAATAAACACATATGTCACGCACAATAGGTGTTTCTTATTTTCTCATTTCTCTTACGCCTGTTTTACACGGTTATTTTTTCATCATTTTTCTGTACAGAAACTGGATGGAAAAAGGACGTTCTATTCTATGCATACCGAAAGTGGATGAACGTGATTGCAGTGTTTTACACAGTCATTTCTGGTCTGTACGTAATCGTGATGAAAATACTTCCTCCAAACGCCGCAAAAAGCGCTGGAAGTTTAACAGTTGAACATCGCATTTACGAAAACAAATTAAATTAGCGGGAAGAATGATCTGATAGTTACGAATTCGCAGAGTAAGGAGTAGAAAGACGTGTGAGGTATTGTGGTTTTATTTGCGAGAGGGTTTACTGAACCACAAATCGCTTCACAAAAACTCAATATCACAAACAACACTCAAAATTAAACAACACGTGGCCACGCTACATACCAGATACATACATACATACACACACACACACACACACACACACACACACACACACACACAGACAATCTCTCTCTCTCTCTCTCCCACTCTCTCTCCCCCTGCCGGAGAACCCACGCAATCGAAGAAAGTTCCACAAAGTGACACTAGGGGCGCCGTAGTCAAACTGAATGAAATCTGTACGGAAAAATGAAGCAAGCATAATTTTTTCATACAAATTACATTCAGTGTGCTCAGTAACGTGTCTGTACTGACTGGAAATGAAAAAATGACCGTGAAAACAGGCTTAACTAAATAGCCTCTCTTTGCTTTTCAACATTCATTAAATAAAAGCTAGTATACATGGCAAGCTTCTCAATGCATATTGTGAAATTTAGTTGTCTCGTCTTATCTTGTTATCGGGAAGTACGAGTATTGAGGACATTCGGCTTTTTTGAATGTTTTCATTCAACCAATGCTCTTCAATGTACCCAATTGCATGCAACGCCCTTTCTTTCTCTCTCAGAATTCATATTCAATGCACATTTGTGCTCTAGAGATATTTGTTTTATTTCGTAACTATTACGACCATTCCAGCCCCATACCTTTAGTAGTTTAAGGTGAATTCGCAATGTGACATTCAACCACTGGGGCCACATTTCTTATGGAAGATCTTTTGTTGATAGAACGTGAGTGTACTCATAATGTCACAGAGAAAATATTTCATGGAAGCTGTTTTTGAGGGACAGTGATGCTCGTCTCGGTTAAAAAAATGACACAGAATAAAAAACTCATGAAAACCACACAAACGTTTCAAATAATAATAATAATAATAATAATAATAATAATAATAATAATAATAATAATAATAATAATAATAATAATAATAATAATAATTGTTATACATTTTACATTGCTTTGAGAAATATTGACAAATTTTAGTCTTACATTTGTCAGTATAATGCCAAACAGTGCAAATCATCCAAAGAAGGAACTTTCAAAATTATGTTACCACTGGATAAGGCATTTTTTTGGAGAAAAAGTTCGACTTGCGCGTGAATGAGTAAAATACAATATTTATTTGTTACTTTTACAAACATTACATGTTATCACCGTTATTACAGTAATTTAAAAACTTATCGTCGAATTATTTAGAACAATGTACTACTGTGGTGCAAATTTAAAGGAACTATTTTGCAACATTTATTACATGCTTAGATATCGTAAAAATATTAATAATAAAAATGTCCAAAGACAACTGCGAAGAACGACTAAAATGCTAGAGAAACTATTGATGCTAAAACTACAGGGACATTCTCGCTGTATTTTCACCCAAAATTATGCGAAAAGTACCCAAATTTTCTAAAAATTGAACATGAATTTATTCCAAAAACATATATTTATGGAACAGATTTCATTACGAGGAAAATCTCTATCGGAAGACTCAGAAAAAAATTTGACCTTTTGCAAATTTCGAAATATCGGGGTTTTCCACGAACATGAGAACCTATACCATTCTCCTGTACCTCACGCTACCCAACAACACAATTTAATAAAAGATGGAGCCATTTTTTTTGATAATTTTGAAAATGTCCCAGGGGTTTCATATTAAGTCCCCCCCCAAAAAATACAATATCGGTTTCAAATTCAAATTCAAATTCGCGACATCAGCCAGATCGATTGGGGAATATCAATTTTGGAGGAAATCGGCTGGACGGTTTAGCCGCTAGTGCTGTTCACAGGCAGACTGACAGGCAGCCGGGCGGACGGTCGGACGGACGGACGGACGGACGGACGGACGGACGGACGGACGGACGGACGGACAGACGGACGGACGGACGGACGGACGGACGGACGGACGGACGGACGGACGGACGGGCAGACACACAGACGTTTTGCCGTCTTTGCCGATTTTTGAGTATCAAAGGCCCACGAAACATGTATTCTGACTACATCACAAGGATTAAACAATCCTAGTTTCTAAATTTAGCAACTGGACTTATCCACTTTTTCGTTACCTGTAATAAGAGTTTTTCTGCCGAAAAGTGGACGTTTTTTTCGTGCAGCATTATTTACCTTTCTTTCTACTCTGCAGTGAGAAAGTAAAAGCGTTTAGGCTAAAAAAATGTATGATGAGAAGGCTATGTTATCCATATTCCTTCTTCCATTTTTTAATCATAACAACAAACATCGAACTAATTCTTACTAATGTTAAAAGCTTCTCGAAAACTTTCTTCTACATCACATTTTGGTTCATGTCTGGCTCAGAAACTGGAGAAAGGTGCACAGTCGGCTGACCGCTGTTTGCCTGGACACACCGGGGTCACTCAGCGCTCATCCATAAGGCTTGCTTGGCGTGCACCGGAAGCGCGCCACGCTGTGGGCGGCGGGCAGTGAAAGGCCCTTGGTCATGCTCTCCAGGCGCCTCTCTTCGATGCCCTTAGGGCCACGCCTCCGCCAGCCCTTCTTGTCCCCGCCCCTATTCCGACTACCCGCTCGTCCCTCCTCCTCGCTTCAATCCGCCCCTTCCCCCCCCCTGACCCGCTCGTCTCCGCCAGCCTTGTTCCCCCCGCTTCCCTCGCTCGCTCGCTCTCTCACCTGGGCCTCACCCCGCCCCGCTCCTGGGCCGCCCCGGCCGCCGATTCCATCGATCTCACTCCACACCCTTGTTGAAGCCCGCGTCGCTTGTCTGGTCGCCGTCAAGGGTTGATAATTGCTGCACTCCACCGCGCAGCAGCCGCCGAGAGGTAGAGGGGAGGGGCTGGCCGGCGGAAGAGAAGGCGGCAAGGTTAGGAGCGACAGGGCTAGAGACAAGTTCAATAGAGGCTGATAGGGCTGAGGGATGCTGGATGCATGGAAGAATGGTAGCTAGCAGCCAGTGCTGGTGGACACGAGATCAGGCGTGTGAAAGATTGGGAGAGCAGGAGAGAGATATGGAAGAATGAAGGGAAAGGAAGGGGGATAAGACAGAAAGTCAAGAAGCTTGCGATGGTCTGGCAACCGGAAACTAAGGCAGGCGAATGAGAGAGTGAGGGAAAAAAGAAAACGACGGAGAGCGGGAGAGAGGAAATTAGGCAAGGAAACGAGAGGAGAGGAGAAGGAAAAGAAGAGACAGAAATAGAGAGGAGGAGGAGAAGGAAGGTATACAGATTGAGGGAGAGAGTGGGAGAAAGAAAAGAGGGAGGGAGAGGACGAGAGAGGACAGACGGAAAAAAAAGAGTACAAGTGGGGGGGAGGAAAAAGAGGAGAAGAAAGAGGACGAAAGAGAGAGAGAAAGAAAGAAAGAAAGAAAGAAAGAAAGGTAGGGGTGGCGTCAAGAGAGAATAAGAGATATATAGGGAGGAATGGCATTGGGAGGGAGAATGAGAGAGAGAAGAGACGTTTGGAGAGAGAATGGAAAAGAGCGAGAGTGAACGAGAGAAGGACAAGGAGAGAGACAGGAGGGATAAAGTGAGGTGTCAACGGGAGAAAGAATAAGACAGGGATGGCTTTGGGAGAGAGAATAGAGGGAGGTAGAAATGGCATCTGGAGAATGAGAGAGAGAGAGAGGGGGGCGTGGCTCGGCGGCCAACGCGGCGTCCGCCCCCGCAAGCGTCGGGACGTGTCGTGAATGGAAGCGGCCATTAGGCGCCTGGCCGCAGCGCCGCCCACTTCTCGCGAGGGTGCCCGGCCAAGCGGGGCGGGCGGGGCTGCGGGGCGAGCGGTGGGCGATGCGGGCGGGGGTTGGGGGGGGGCCGGGGCGTTCGGGGGGGGGCGGGGGGGGGGGGGGGGGGGCGGGGTGGGGGGTGGGGAGGGTGGGCGGGGCGGCCAGGGCGCTGGTGTGGGCTTGGCGTCGAGTCGGCCGGGGTGGCTGGGTGGGCGAGCGAGGCGGTGTCACGCGGGCGACACTGCGATGCGGTTGCCCACCGCTTCCGCTCAGCCACGGGAGCAGCGTGGGCGGAATTGATGGCAAGTGGTTGGGAGGCGAGTCCGTGATCCTTGAGCTGATTGAGTACTGCTTGGCGGCGATAAACCATCCAAGAGAACAGTTGAGATATGAATACTTCTATGCGTGACAAGTAGTATTTTAAATTATATTTACGTTATAGAATTATCAGCACACTATAGCATTTTAATTCTTACCTATAATGAATTCATTAATAGTATAGCTTGTTTCGCTACAAACATCGACGGCTAGTTCGTGCATGAGTTTTTGGAGCTTCTTGAACATTTTTAATAGTGTATGTATTTTGACAATAATATGATTTGATAGTATGGGCTGTTGTGGCATCCCTAGGGACTTGTAGGTACTCTTGTAGGAACCGTCCAATGTGTAGGTTGGAAAAAATAAAAAAAAAAAACATCGAAAGATGAAAGTTGCAAATAATATACTAATACTGACAGTACGTGCTGCTGTTGTACAACAAGCTACTTTTGCACACATGCTTGGAGCGACCGAATCACAGGATTCCTTCAAAATAACACATACAATGACAAAGTAACGAAGGAAGTTGCAACTTTGTAGTATTACGAAACAGTGACAATTAATTGGAGCAAGTGAATGCTGCAGTGGCAGTACTAGATTCGTTTGCCAAGACCATCCGATTAGCATCATCGCAACCAAAATAAAAACCACGTTTACCGGTGAGGGAAGACCTTGCCTTGGCCGCGAACGGCTGCCAGTCGCGAACTGCCTGGGCTGCCTGGGGCAACTGTCTCGGGGCGCGAACTGCCTCGGGATGCAAACTGTCTCGGGGCGCGAACTGCCTCGGGATGCGAACTGTCTCTGGGCGCGATGCTTTGCGGCGCGCTGTCTCTGGAGGCGTACTGCCTCGCGGCGAAAACTGCTTCCGAGCGCGAACAGCCTCGGGGCACAATCATACTCGAGGTGCGAACTGTCTCTGGTGCGAATTGCCTCGCGTCGCAAACTACTTAGAGGTAAAATCTTCCCTGGGGCACGAACTGCCTCACGGCGCGAAGGCTCGGAGCGCGTTAGGGCGGAACCCCGGCCTGGAAAATCTTCCGGGCGCGAACGCTCGGGCCAATCTCGGGCGAACTGTCTCGTGCGAATTGCGTCGCGTCGCGAACTGTCTCGAGCTGGGACCCCGACGTCGACCTGCATTCCGTGTCGCGAGCGCGATCATCCGCGCGATAAGCGGCCCGTAATGGGCCCGTTTAGAGCACCTTGAAAGCGGCCGGGCAGGGAACCGCATTACTCGGGCACGCCCCCCTCGCTCCACCGGGTTAAACAGCAATTCGCGGCTAACTGGCGTTTTATTCAGGGGAGTTATCTGATCGCGGTTGGGTCGGCTTCCGATTGTGTCAACACGATTTATGTGCTTTCGGTAATAGGTATTGGCAGGCGATGGCACGAGTGTTAAATCGTTTGAGGAGAAGGTTTAAGACATGTGTTTATTTAACAAGCTTGAATATGAAGGTTATTCAATAATTAACGAGGCAAATGAATGAGGAGAGAAAACAATTCATTAAATGAAAATGAACGTTTTTGAGGGTAAAGTTGGCAATCTTGGGAACATATTTATTCAGCTGATCAATCAAAATGAAAGTATAAACCAGCTCTTTTGATCATTTCAAAATATCGATTCCCCTTGAAACTTCTAACATGCAAGGCTAAGATCAGAGATAAGAGTTTCAGTTTTCGGGAGTAAAACCGGCAGAAATTTACTGATGAAATTGTTCAAATAATGTCGCGAAAAGTGTGTAAACCGGAGTAACGCGTGGAAGCGAACGTACATCTTTAATTTTGAAAGAACTACTGCATAAAATGATTTCCATTACTATGGAAGACCATTTGAAGTTTCGACTTATTGCTCTACAAAATTGCATCGACAATGGACTTTTCGAAGATCGGAGAGTCAAAATTTCCCAAATTTTTGTGCAATGTAAGGGTTGTTGTGTAATTAAGAAGACAAATTGAGTTAGATAGGAAACCCTTTTTACAATGACAATGAAACTTGCACTACTTTTAAACCTCCAATGACATTTAGACTCCTGTTCCATCATTTTGTGAACTTTCTTATACCCGAAGCGTAGTAGTAGTAGTAGTACCTTGCTGATTGACTACAACGAAGCTATCAAGATAGAAGTGCACGATTGATTCAAACTTCCTGTCGCGTAAAAAGACTGAGCGAGCTCAACAAATGAATATTGGACGGTTGAACGCGGCAGTAAGGAGGACGTGGACAACACTTTCCCACCCAAATTTTTTAGCGTTTCTTACGTTTTGAGTCGTGTGGGAGCGCATATTATCTTGACGAACATCTCGTCTTCAGACGGAGCATTAATTGTGAAACACTTGCGTTAAGAATTTGATAAAACCAAGGAAGTAATTTTGAGAAATGCTAATTTTTAAAACTATGTTATTTAGACGAATAGAAAACCCTAGTTACATTTATAAGAATATTTGGTTAATACTAAATGTGCTTAATAAAAGCAACAATGCGGTGTTGCCTCATACCAAAGATTTGAAGTTGGAAGCAAGAAAGGTATCTTGGTATTTGCTACTTATCTTACTACATACAAAGTGAATCGAAGACTCTGCCTCTAACTATTTGAATATTGTGGTGAGTTGCTTCTAGCTGTCTTCTTTTCGATTAAAGTCAGTTTTAGAAATTCTCTGCATTTTACCATTTGAAAAAGCACGAATATTCAATTCAACATTTACTACTATTTTCTCGTTTGAAAAATCGCCCTTGCTTATTACTCGAAAATTTGTTTGAGATAATACAATAGATTTTGTTCTCTCATCTAAGAGCTATTGACACCTAGTAAAAATACTCGCAGTCCACACTGTACTCTGCAGTTCCAAACTTTCGAGAACGAAACTTCCTTGCAAAACTTTATTCGCGAAGTGTAACTCTAATCAAGAATGGGGCTCGCCGAGATGCCAGTTCATTATGAGATTCTACGGAACAGCATTTGTCTGACTTTGTAATTAATGGCAAGGGGCATAGCATTCATACCACAAGCCTCGCACTCAATGCACAACATTTGTAAGGCCCCGATGGATTCGAAGACTGGAAAACGGCTCTGGGGACGGAAGGAACGTGCAGTGATCCATAAACAATCAAAATGTGCTCAGAGAATGTTTATCACATTGCTTTTTTGGTATAACAAAGAAAAAAATTATTGTGTCTGGAAGTTGATAAATAAGAATTTAACATTAGAAGTTTCTGTTACTAGTGGGAATGCTTAATAACATGCGTTTTAGCCTCTATTTGAATAATCGTTATTAAAACTAAATAGTTTTTGGACTCTTAATATTATTTCGTGAATGTTAGTTGCTAGAACGCTTGTAATGAATGTGTGGATTTATTGTGTAATTAAAAACTGAGAGTAATCTCGAACTTTTTAGTTAAGTTATTATGTCTAATTTCTTCAAAACATCTCCAGAACGTTTTTCACAAACTCTCTACAAACACATCGCATATTCGTGGAGTTCGTTTAAAACAATTTGAGAACTCTGGTTTTGTTATAGATTCCAATTCCCTTTTCTTGTCGAAACTAACTTTTGATAATAATTGTCAGTTCCTTTTCTCCGGCCTATTAACTTATTTACAGACTAATATAAAGTCACTTGGCAATAACAGATTGATAAAATTTGAGTTTGCTGCCATTGTTTCAAAGTTTCTTGGATTATTATGCTAGTATTTTTTCTAACAAATTGTCAATGTTTATATTAATCTTATTTTATGACAGTGCAACTTAGATATTTGAAGTTTCTTACTTTTTCGGTGCTTATATTATTAAATCAATATTTCTTCTTGATTGTCAATATATGTTTACAAATAAAAGTATCCAAAGTTTTTTATGACAACTGAATTTACTGAATAAATGATTCTCATAAAAAACTTTGGATACTTTTATTTGTAAGCTTATATTATTATTATTATTATTATTATTATTATTATTATTATTATTATTATTATGATGATGATGATGATGATGATGAAGATGATCATCATCATCCCTATTCAAGTCAGTACGTAAGTACTTCGAGATTTTCGTTTCGCGAAATGCTAAAAACTACTTGATCAATTGTCAATAACAGTTTAAGAATATTCAATTAACATTTTTTATCCACAAGAGCTTTAAGGCGCACGTGTAGTTAGAACAAATTACATTATTAAATCACAACGACACTTGATATTGATGGGTAACAAAATAGACTCTCAATAGTTTCCCATGTCTCCAAATTTATACGACTAATTTCGTGTTCTTCCTTCAACTTGCAGAACTTTTAACATTGTTATATAAAACTAACGGGTAGTAATAATAAATTCACTGTTCATCCCATTGTTAAGATGCCATTGTTTCCGGGCCCAGCGACGTATAATTTTGAGTATGAAAAAGACGAGTATGAAATAAATATGAAGAAAGAAATCTGGGAGGGGGGTACATAATGTTGCAAAAGGTATTTAGAAGAAAATATTATTTCAAGAAATTAACTTTTTTCATTTATTTAAAGCATTCATTTATTCAACATTTATTTTAAGTATGTTTATTCACTTCATCTCTACAGATAGTTAAAGATATTTTAACTCTCTGGGGAGTTAAATTACGGAGTTCCTTTGAATCCCGTGTGTTAATAACAACCGCCTTCGACTTAGATGAACAGAAAGTACAAAGTGCGTATTTAGAAATCCAAAATGAAAAAAAAAAATACTATTCCAAAATTTGGAAGTCGTCCATTCTCAAGGTTTTCGGCGTATTCCGGTGCTTTGTGTGGCGTTGGGGCGTCTGGGAAGGCGTCACCGCCCGGGCGACCCGTTCGCGTGTCGACAAACACTTTGCTCTGCGCAAACTTTTCTGTAACGGCGCACTTTGCCCCTCCCCCTTCCTCTTTGGACGCGCGGCCGCCTTCCTCTGTTCCCGCCGCCGAGAGTCGACCGCAAACGCTCGCGAAAATGAGAGGCTCCTTGATCGCAGTCCTCAACGTTAACGCAAACGGACAAACACAGCGAAAGCGTTAACACTGCGGAGACTCAGGCGGGCAGCCCTAGCGTTCAAGTCCCACGGGGGCGATTGGATTTTCGGCACTTGTTACACTTGCGACACCAAGGCGTTCGATTGATTGATTGATTGATTTTTTCGTGTTTCCCGGCACGTCAACTGCTTTGGTCATTAGCCCCGTTAGTGTAGTGCATGTTTTTTCTCGGGAGATGGAGGTGATCTTCCCACGCTGCATGGCGAGATCCGGCGCCGACCTACCGTCGGCTAACGGGGTTTCCTTCAACCTGGTATCTCCCACCATCGGGGCATCGCCCCAGCCGGGACAAGCTCTAAGCTCCCGACCGGTCTCCCGGAGTATGTCGTAAATGCATGTTAGTGTAAGTGTGTGTGTAAGCGGAGAGGATAGGAAAAGGAAGAGGAAGGAAAGATCGCGCGCGGTCCGGGGCCCATGTGTTAGGGTATTGTTCCAGCATTCGTCTGGTGTTCACCGGAGAAGTCACAGAAAACTACCGATCAGAGCAGCCGGACGCTAGAATTGTTCTCCAGACAGCGACTGAATTCGGCATAGCTGAAAAGCTAGCGTCAAAAGTCCTGCCGCCGTCAGGACTCGAACTTAGGACCTCCCGCTCAGAGACGTTGCAGAAGGCGTTCGAATTCATCTGATTTCTGGAGGGGAATTCTCCCGGCCGCCTGCTCTGATGGAGTGTTTTCCGTGGTTTCTCCGATCAATACCACGCGAATGCCGGAGCAGTATTCTACTAAACGGGCCACGGACCGCGCGCTATCTCTCCTTCCTCGTGTATGTCCCCTTACTCTTGCGTGCTCTGTACTCCCACACATGTCAAGAGAGCAGCCTGGATCTTCGAGCTTGCTCTGGCTAGGGCGGTACCCCACTGGCGGAGGTATGAGAAAGGGGACAACCCACTACTAGATGTGTGCGTCGGCACCGGATCTTAACGTTCTATCAACATTTTGAAAATTCTTATCTATGACATAATTTATTGGGACCCCCTGATTGTATGGTTATGTTTGAGCCAATGGAGCAAGATAGGAAAATTATATTTCTTGCAAATTAGGCTTTTTAAAAACTAATATATTATGTGGCTTATTGGTTCAGAATATGCGTCCAGCAATGAATTTTTGGAATAAGACACCTCTATAGGGAATAACAAATTAAATTTGATCTGATCACTTAGAAATTACTATATTATTTGGTACTATTGGAACGATATGTCGGTACAATTCAGTATTTTTCGCGGCAATTAGTTTGATAATGTTGTTATACAGCTTGCTTAATACGAACAACCACGAGATATCAAAATGAAGAAACAAAAGTATACGAATAATGAAAAAAAAATGGCGCTACACCAGCGCATTTAACGGGTTACCTCCAGTATACTATATTTTTCGTTTAAATTTTAATATTCTTCCTGCGAATGGTGATGGCTCATGTTGGTAGAATTTAATAGGCGGCCTCAAATAATTAGTACATTTGTGTGCTAATAAAACTCATTTCAAATCTTATTACTGATAGTGGGCCATGGATTATTCTTTGATCTAATAATTCTTGTTACAAAATTGATTTCAGTTTCGTAAATTTTCGCTTTAGGAAATTAAAATATATAAGGTTATTAGTATGAACGTAAAATTATAGTTCAATTGTGACAATATTGTTTTCATAATCGATCACAAAGAGTAAGATAATTTATAATACACACACTGTGATCATTTATGTTGTATATAGTACAGTATACGCGCATGTCGTCAAATTTCCTTACACTGAAACATGTTATCAATAATCTTTATTCGTAGTCTCTGTGTCACTTATCGTATGAATGTAATTTCCTTTTCAAGATCAGTGCACTTTCCCTGAACTTGCCGATCTATCGACAAGGCAATTTAGTGTTAACCAACCGACCTGAAACAAATATTAGGATAGAAAGTTACCCATCATCTTCAATACGGCTGAAATTCATTTCTCCGAGCCAATATAATATCGAGGTGAATGTCATCAGACAAAACATGGCGTTGTGAGCTTCGGAAATGACCCCTCGTGCTGGCGTTGATTACGCGCAGACAAGAACAAAACATGCAAATTTTCAGTACGTACTTGGCGTCCGATCGTTTATTATAGATATTCCCGCCCGGCGCTATCGCGAAAACGAGAGTGTCAGTTGGGCGGCGTTGGCTGCAGGTGACGTCTGCCGCCGGAGGGATTCGCATAATGCGCGTGAAAGACAGTGGGCGTTCTATCGCGCGGACGTGTCGACGTGGATGTGGATGTGGATGTGGATGTGGGTGTGGCTGGACCGGCGCTGCGAGCACGCCAGCCGGTAGATACGTCCTGACGTGTTTGCTGCGCGCACACAGCAACGCTGATGGGTCGAGCGCGGCACGCAAACGAAAAGCGACGGAATGAGTGGTGTCGCCAAAGGAGAATAACAGTTGTTTTTTTTTTTGTTTTGTTTTTTTTCGGGAGTAGAGGGTCATTTTCAGCTATGGACCGAAAATGTCGCGTAACTCACACCTAAAGCCGAAAACGCAGGTTTCATCATGGTTCTTAAATCAAGTTCGTTACAAAATATTCATTAATTTGTTTTATTTTAAGAAGAATTGTTTTCTCACTTTCATTTCTATTTTTTTTTTTTTTGCGGGAGTAGAGGGTCATTTTCAGCTATGGACAGAAAATGTTGCGTAACTCAAACCTAAAGCCGAAAACGCAGGTTTCATCATGGTTCTTAAATGAAGTTGTTTCAAAATATTCATTAATTCGTTTTATTTTTGGAAGAATTGTTTTCTCATTTTCATTTCTATTTTTTTTTGCGGGAGTAGAGGGTCATTTTCAGCTATGAACAGAAAATGTTGCGTAACTCAAACCTAAAGCCGAAAACGCAGGTTTCATCACGGTTCTTAAATGAAGTTCGTTACAAAATATTCATTAATTTGTTTTATTTTAAGAAGAATTGTTTTCTCACTTTCATTTCTATATTATAACCAATTACTTCAAGCGTTATTTCCTTTACGTTTTCGGTATATTGGGTAAATTGATGTATTTAGAATACGTTACATCATTTTCATGGGGTCTGGGTTTGATGCCCCGCCAATTTATGGTGAAAAAAACTGCTCTTGGGCAAATTTTGTTCCTGTTCTTGTGTTTCCTTTGCCTCTCATTCCACCATTCTCACAGTATCATTCCCTCATCATTTTACTCATTAGGTGATTGTCCTTAATCTCAGATGTTGAAGTTCTAAACCCTGATGAATAAGGATCTAAACCCCAATTAATAAAGAATACTTGATACTTGGATGTACATGATGAAAATACTTGACTTATTGAAGATGACATCTTGCAAATGAATACTTGATGTTTACACAATCTCCAATAAGTATAATCGGAATAAAGCTGAAGAAGAAAGGATGACAGCCAGTTACGTCCTAGGAAGAGAGTTAGGAAGTATAGATCATAGCAGATTAACAACAACAACCAGATCTAAATTTTAATGAAAGAAAATAAAAAATCAGAAAAACAATTATATTTAAAAATTGAATTTTCGACACAAATCTAAATTTAAATTCAATTTTCAGCATTTCAATCTGAATATTATTATTCGAGTCATTAAATTGTTCCGAACTTACAACTCAACGGTTAGCTATAACTCGAAAATCTAAAATAAAATATCCCTATAAAAAACCATTAGAGTGAATCTGCATGTTTACCAACATTTGAGATAAACGGATGGTCCAAAATATTATTTCTCGTAAGCGGGAGACTGGTCCCCAGCCGCAACGCTATCTCTCTAATTACTTCCCAACTTGCCTTAAACGAAAACACACTCCGACGCCGGCCTTTCGCAAACACCCGGTGGGTGCGCCACCCACATAACCTTAGATTAGAGCGCGCGCGGAAAAGTTGGCCAGTTCTGTGGCGCAGCCTGTAACGGGTCAACACATTACCGGTAGGCCCCAGGCTCCTTCGAAGGAAGACGAACGACGGCGGTTGGTTGGCGCAGGGAGAGGGGGGGAGGGGCGGGCGTGCACAGCACGCGGGTCATCGCTGCGCAGAAATATCTCCGTCATAATTCAGACGCGCAGACGCCGCGCGCATATTGTGAAAGCATTTCTTCCGCCGTAAAAGCTTTCTATCCGTTTCACGCGTGCGTGAATGTGTTCAGTGACGGTATTTCAGCTGCAATTTCTGTCAATGGGGTGCGAAATCCGATGGCCGCGTCGCGAGAAAGGGTGCGCGCGCTGGCGGGGAGGGAGGGGCGGGTTCGCGGTCGAGTGAGCCTGGCGGGTGGGGGGGTGGGGAGGGGCGGCGACGGGTGAGGACGAGCGATGTTCCGTCGCCCCCAAACTTTCCGTCCGCGCGCTCTCGTCCGTGAGGTAAAACTTTTCGCGAGGCGGGGGGCGGGGGCGGGGGGGGGGTGGGCGCTCACGCGCGGGGAGACGGCACAAGCGAGCTCGCTCCGAAGCGGCGGCTTTCCAGAAAGTTCGAAAGCCCCTTCCGTCCCGCCCGGGCCTGAATGATACCTTCTCGAAAGTAACCTTTCATCCGGCGCAGCAGGGGGGGATAGGCCGCGGCCGGGCTCGATCGCGGATCTTCGCGCATTGCAAATAGATGACGGACGCGACCCGGCCCGGGACAGTGATGCACAGCTTCCGGCGTGGGCGTGGCCCTCGCGCGGCGCGTCTCGCCTCGACCGCCCCGCCCCCTCCGATTCAGCTCGAAACACATCCTCGCCGCTGTTAACTTTGTCCTTTGTTCCGAGTGCGCAGTTTGTACAACAGTACACAAACTCTAATACAGGTTGTCACTGCAGCGCCTCTGACCGGGAGGTCCTAGGTTCGAGTCCTGACCGCGGCGGGGTTTTCGACACTAACTTTTCAGCTAGATCGAATTCTGTCGCTGTCTGGAGGAGAATTCTAGCGACCGGCTGCTCTGATCGGTAGTTTTCCGTGGTTTCTCCGATCAACACCAGGCGAATGCCGGAGCAGTACCTTACCAAACGGGCCACGGACCGCGCGCGATCTGTTCTTCCCATTCCTTGTCCTATCCTCTCCCCTTAAACACACACATACTTACACTAACATGCATTACACTACCACATATCCTGGTAGACGGGTCGGGAGCTCAGAGCTTGTCCCGGCTGGGGCGGTGCCCCGCTGGTGAGAGAATCCTGGTTTGGGGGAAACCCCACTAGCCGACGGTAGGTCGGCGCCGGATTTCGCCATCCAGCGGGGGAAGACCACCGCCATCTCCCGCGAAAAAAACATGCAGTACACTAACGAGACTAATGACCAGAGCAGTTGACGCGCCCGGAAACATGAATCAATCAATCAATCAATCTAATACAGGTATGTTGCTTGATAGTTTTCTCAACATTCATCCTTTATTTCCAACCCGATGCTATGGTGGCGCGATTTGAAATCACGATGTAAATTACACCTTGGAGAAAAATGAAATATTTAAACTTGTGTAACATCAAATTGTTGGAGACCTTATTACAAAATTTAGGTTTTCTTTCTTCCGCAGCGCAAGAGAGTGTAACAAAGTTTAACAATCCAGAGCAAAAAGTAGGTAATTCCAGATCAACTGGAAAGTTCAAAGTGACAGATGAGTGAACACGGATTTAATTTTTTTTACTCTAATCACATCATCAAAGTTATCAATACAAGTATTGTATTAAATTGAAAATTACTGCCACTACTGTATTGGCTGCTTTAGTTCTTCGATTCACTTCAAAACACATCCTAGTAAACGCCATTGTTACCTTCGTTGTAGTTTGGTATAGCAGCGCACAAATTAAAGCACGTATGCTGCTTAGTAGCTTTTTCAACATACTTCTGTTGGCGGTTCCTTTTAAAAAACATTTTTTTGCTGACTATATTTTAAATTGCGACACAGATGCAGATCAAACAGTGAAAATGAAATATTTAAGAATTACGAAATATTGAATTATTTTCAACAAAACTTTGTACTTCCTTTGGAAACATAAGAGATAGAAACAAATTTCAACAATACAGAGCAATCAAGCAGATAAAACCATACCAACTGGAAAGTGAAAAGTGACACATCAATGATTATTAGTATCATTTTCCCTTTTCAAATAAAATTACAAAATTGAAGCCTGTCTTATGCTTACAACATCCCCATAAGATTGAAAATCTGTCAACTATCACTAGAACAAATTTTAGATAAGATTTTTTAAAATTGAAGCCCTAAATGTTATTAAATTACGTTAAGATAGATATATAAGAAATGTTATGAGTTTATAGTAATTAACGAAACGAGTGTATAAAGAGGGGGATAATTGCATGAATGGTATGTTCAAGGAAACGAGCGCCAATAGGAGCGAGTTTTCTTATACACCACGAGTGCAATTGTACCCCTTTTTTCACATGTTCCCTTCAATACTTTTTCGTTCCCATTTTAAAATAATTTATATTTTCAGAAATTCAAGCACATCTTTACCATCCAAAGCATACATTTCATTACGTAGTATTGCTTCTGAAAAATGTCTATTTAGTGGGCCTTGCATTGTTTTTTATTCCGTGAAATATTTGAAAATGGAAGTTACTGAACATATTGCGGATAAAATATTGGAACAAGCCGACAAAATGACAAAAACATTCCCACGAAAAGTATAGACCGGTATGAGAGATAATACAACACATACAAATATTGGAAAAACTCTAGTCACTTCTGACACAGTTTTGCTATAGCGACCATTTTAGAACTGGTAAACACAACTGACGTTTGCACTTTTTACATTCGCAATCCTAAGACCAAATGTTTTACACGTAAAATATTTAATTTATTCACGATAAATATTTTATGTTGTTCCACAAGTCAGATAGATTAACGTTTACTTCCCCAATTTAGATTTATTCATTCTTTGTATATATGTAGTTGTTGTACGTAGTACGTAATATGTTATGTACATTTTTCTTCATGTTTCATGGCCGACTGCAAATACCTCGGCTACGTCTGTCATATAGATTCTTAATTAAACATTTGTCTCATTTTCTGAATTCTGATTGGAAGTTGTGTTGTTTTAATCGCAGGGTGAAATTTTAATTGCACGTATGCTATTAACATGGAGACAATTAACGATTTTTTCATGAAATTAAAGAAGGATATTTAGTTAACTAAACGAAAAAAGAAATAATAGAGTATCAGCCGACGCATATCTCTGAATTCAAAAGAGCTCAAGCACGAAAGAAATATAATTGCAGTAAAAATAGCAGTTAAACAAGTTCAAAAGAACGCACAAGAATGAGGAAAATTGATCTCTAATGATAGCTCAAATTGCGACAATTACATACCTCCTCTTCACTTAACGTTCTATGAAAATTTCCTCAAATATCAGATGATTGTAGCCAGTAATGTTCAGCCAATTGATTCTATCGTGGTGGTATGTAAAGTAAAGTAAACATAGCTAGGACATTCATGTTCCGTAGTTGACATGTTATTTAAGTAAATACATCTTAATGGGAATTGGTAACTACGTTACAAGCACACTAATATTCCACTGATATCCAAAGAATTCAGAGCTGAAACCCGTTCAAAACAAAACGTCAGAAATACGTTCACGCGACGTTGACTCGAAAATGCACGGCTTTTCTAAGAAAGCGCATTGATCAGAAAGATAGACTGCTTCAGAGCCCATTACTTTGGCAAAGAGCCACTGTTTGGGAGTAGTTCGTCAAATCACTGGGTCACCCTCTCGGAGAAAGACTCCGTTCAAATAGGTTTTTGGCTTAAGTGAGATTAAAAACAAGTTGAGGCCAAAAGTCTTCCACTTTGCAACAACATGGAAAAACACTTCGTTAACCGTAAATAATCTACAATAAAACTTCAATATAATGTATTCGATATAGAAGATGCATTTAATAATGAGGGGAAAAGAAATATGATTAATATCTGAGCGTATAGAAATTTGATTTATAGAGTATCAACTATGTAGGAAAGATATTGGAAACAAATACATAGAATCTTAGATAACAAGATTTTGAGATATCAATGTTCAAGTTTATTTATTAAGGACTAAGAGAAGTATTAGTTAATATTTTCTCAAAAAACAGAAGTGGAGATAATAGTCGTATAATTCATTTGTTTATTATTACCTCAATAAGTCCTTTATTATTAGAAGAAGAAATAAAAGAGGTCATCATCGTCAACATATTAGCTTCATTAAAATAGCCGGCTTTCGACGGCTTTGCCGTCATCATTTCCCCATCTTTGTAATAACATTTTATATTAATTATTATTACTATCCTCCATTTCTTATATATATTTGGCTTACGTGAGATTAAAAACAAGTTGAGGCCAAAAGTCTTCCACTTTCTTCATATATATTTATAATCTGAAATTTGAACTGCTATTATCGGTATTAATCCCCCCCCGTCGCAATTCATTTTTGCAATTTTATCTGATATATGTTGCTTATCTATTGCAATCATATAATGTCTTTCTTTATTGTTTTTTTAAATGTTTAATTTGAACTGCTACTAAAACTTCCATCGCATTCCTTTTTTTGAAATTTTATCTGCTATCTGTAACTAAATACTTTAGATGTATCCATTAATTGTAATTTAATTTTCTATCTTATTGTGTATTTATTTATAATTTTGTTATATCTTTCCGTATCTTGTAGACTGACGATGACGGCAAAGCCGTCGAAAGCCGGCTATCTTAATAAAGCTAATATGTTGACGAAGATGACATCTTTTATTTCTTCTCATAAGAAAGTCAACAACACCAAATCAACAATTCCTTTATTATTTCAAAGAAATAAATACTGATGATCAGATGATAATGCGATGGGTGCAAAAGGCAAGAAGGGAAATCGGTAACATCGCAATAGGAGACAGGCGGAAGTCATTTAAAAATCGCGTTGAAAAACCCTTCATTCATCACATCACACTGAAGTATGCATTGTGCAATAAACTAAACCACATTGCGCGTTGGTATGTGAGAAGGAATCTTCTCATGGCCATTGAACAGTTTGCTCTCATAGCGTCATATATTGGACGGTACATTTTGTTTCCACTTTTCTACGTTGTGGATAATTTACCACTTCATGGAAGCATTTGTTATCCCCAGTGTTCTGCAAATGCAACGTAGTCGATTGTAGGTAAGTAATTACGCTTAATTTCCGATACTAACCATGTTGATCAATCAAATGAAGTTCATTTAAAAATAATTATAAATATTGAACATGTTTCTCGGAAACCTTTTCAAATCAATTTCTACTGCCTCGATGGTTTTAAAGAGAGTTTTATTGAGATGAAAAATAACGAGCCACAAGGTATTGAAATTCCAACAGATTTTTCAATTCAAATTCATGAGATCAAAACAGTTGCTGGCGATAAAATGAACATTCTAATATCCTTAGTAATGTTCACCGTTTTGCTACGCGAAAGATTATTCAGCTATTACTGATGAACATTCACCAACCGATTGAATTAGTGTTCTTTTCTTGAGTATATAAATTCGTGTCCGATACGGAAACCGAAAAACTTGTTTCGTACGTGCATATTTGAAAAGTAATAGCGATAAGCGGTTTTCGTAAAACATGTAGAATTGTAGTAAACGACATGCCAGCGAGAATTATTTTAGTTTCTATTTTTATTGTGTTTATGATTGGGATTTTTATTACCTACAGCTGTGAGTCTCCATTCGTTTATATGTCTAGAATATTAAGGACGATTTATTTTCGTTAACTTACGTGCCCTGCTAAATTGCGCAATATTCAAGTCAGTCGGCTCGATGGCTGAGATCGCTAAGACAGTAGTATCGTAGTGATCTCGGACCGAGAAGTCGCGTGTTCGAGTCTCGCCTCGGGCATGGTTGTATATGTGTTTGTCCTTTCACCCCTTACCACCACCATTTCGTTTCACCTTCATAGTTACCATAACGTTAATGCCAATAGTGGTCGCTAATGACCGGGATGTTAAGGCGGAGATAAATTGGAGATAAATAACAAAAAAAAAAAAAAGGTCAAGTCACCAAAGATCGTGTTCACTTGGGTTAGATAGGTGGCCTTCGCTGTTCCTACATGTCAACTGTCTGAAATATCATATTCTTTGACATCGAGAAAGCTTTGTATAATGTCTGAAACAAACGTCTTCTATAAAAAATGAGGTTAATTTATATTCATTATAAATATAATATCATATTCATTTCCTTATTAAAAGCAGCAAATAATAAAAATATTTCTCTATTGTAAATTTAAAGTCAACCTACAGAATTCAAATCACTATGTAATATTAGCGCGAGTTTCGCAAGTCTCTCCCTTATCAGCCACAGTATTTAACATTTCATTTTCTATATCGCTAATTTAACTTATTCTGAAATTTCCCTATTTGCAGATGTCACAGCCATACTCATACCCATAAAACTCATAAAGATTTATTAATAGAAGGTGGCAACTTACAAGAAGACTGAAATTTACTGATAGACTAGAGAAATAAATGGTGAGTAAACTAATATAAATAAATATTAGGCCAAAGTATGTTGAAGTTGTCTAAAACCCATTCCACTATTGACAATAATGGTATACACAGCCACTGGCTTTCAATTTCAACTCATGTAACGTATGTATACAGTTAAAAATACACAATGTTAAAAATATACCAATTTAATAATAAAAGTTCAAAAATGTCTATTGATACAACAATGACAAGCTTGAGGTGTACAATTCGTCTCTTTAACTTGTTTGCCCTCTTTGGGGAGTTACAGCCAAAACAAAATTCCGCAAACTTATATTAAGCGTTCAAAACAAATTTCTTCGACGCTTAATAAATGTTCGATAATATATTTCAAACAGATTAAAAAAACTTACAATAGGACCACTTTTAAGTGGATAAAATATCATTAACCCGTTTTTATCTCTTCTATTTCAGCAAAAATATTTAAAGAAAAAATTGCAAATATTTTCCAGAAAATTTTGAAAATGTCAAAGAGGCTTCATGTAAACCACCCCAAAATTAAAATATCTCAATGATGCCCAGAAAAGCACAACAAGATCTTACTTATGTCTTCTGTCTACCAAGTTTCAGTTCAAAAGCTTATAATCTGACGGAGTTGCTTGTGACACATAGTATTCCTCCTATCCACACACACAGAGAAACAGATATATTTTCTGATTACACACAATTACGGGAGTGTACTTTCGACATGTACCAAACTTAATGCATATTTGGAACAGCGCTAATAAACCAGTATGCAAAATTACAGCTCAGAAGAATCTTAAACACGTGTTAACACATTCTGCATTCGAATTCATTAAAAATTTGGCACCTCTAATGAACAATTATGACTCCTCCTTAACACAAATCCAGTCTAAACGTGAATTTTAGAGTCTCGAGGGCTGGAGATAACTATATTTTTCTCCAAAAACCGCAACACTACAAGCAGAGAGAGAAGAACGCGTGAAATCATAATCTACATACTACTACAGTACTTCTCAGCGTCGCTGCTAGAGCGCAGCACTAACTGGATAAGCGCAAGACTACGATTTCAAGGAACTTCAAAACCCGGTAGAAGCCAGTTTGCTTGCTACGAGCTTCGTTAAAACGCGAGCCAAGAGCAGTTGTTGGTCGGTGTATAGTTTCTATATGGGGCAGAGAATATTTTTCGCGTAGTCGAGAGTAGTTAGTCGTCACTCAGAGTCAGTGTATTATTGACAATCATCGCCGGCCACATAATGTATACTCTTTGAAAACCACGAATGCTGCCACTTGTGCATTAAACGTCGGACAATATAAGCTGACGGAATTCACTCGGAGATTTAATAAAAACAGATGACTATAATAGAATATAATAAGCAGGTGTCATATAATATAGTTCTTGATCATTTAGTGTTTGTAAAAAATTCTAACGTTTGCATGCACTGACAACTTAATTATTATATTCCTGGGACCAGGATCGTTTGTCGCTAAATGATTCTACAAGCGGAGGCTCGGAATTTCAGCTTACCCAAAGAATGTCCATAACTATTTTGAAGCCTTCATGAACGGATTTTATGACTGGAAATCCGAGAATGTGATGTTGAGGTGATTCCAATATTTATACTTCTTATACTAACAGAGTAATGTTGATAGACTTTATATAGTTTTGTTTTGTATTTGTATTTGTGATGACGTTAGTCTGGGTTGTGACATCTTTGAGAGACTTTGAACACTTCGTTTTGTTTTTTGTATTTGCGATGACGTGATGCGATGGTGTGTATTGTATATTTGTGAGAGTTGTGATGTGGAAGTAGTGTGCCGAGATGTTGGTTTGTCGGTATATGTAATAGTTTTCATTTGGATGTTTGCCTGTTTGGTAAATGAATAAATACATATATAAAATACAAATATACTACAGGGAATAAATAAAAGGAACAATGTTTCCATGTGTCATGATTAGGGAACTGAATTTATTGTAATAAAAAAGGTAAAATATGTACATACATGTGTGTTTATTTTTTCGACAATATGTCAGAAAAAATTGGAAATAAGTAAAATAAAAATTATTATAGAGTTGAAAATTCCTCTGTATAGGTATTTTACGAGCACAGAACGTCGCCGATTGGATGTTAACAAGGATTTGGAGAGTCTGAAAGCAATTTCCAGCTCTACAAAAGTACTGGAACACTAGTTGCTTTCGACATACAAAATTTGTTCGTCCTGTATACAAGGTTTACAAAATGTTGCTGGTCGAGTGAATAGTAGTACTACAGTGTCAATAATGGATCCTAGACATGGCAGGGGACATATCCCCCGCCTTACTCCAACAACGCGGTAAGAAATGGATCTAAAAATACTTCTTAGTTAATCGAGTTACGCATGGGATCGATGAAACATGAGCAAGCATGTGGTTAAAATTTCTTCTGATTCACGTACATCCTTGATCCAAATTACGCAGTTTTTAAGAAGCAGAGGTGTGTGTGTGTGTGTGGGGGGGGAGGATTTTGACAATTCATGAAAAAAGTCCGGTAACCATAGAAGCGCATTGCTTTGCTAAACAAGAAAGATGATTCCAGTAACATACATTGCGAACTCGCATCTGAAATGTTCCGTTTCGGCGTATAAATATATTAAAATGTAACTAAATATGTAGTAATAGATAAAATATGTAAAAATATTGTAATTATACCAAAATATTTAAAAATATGCAAAATAAGATTAGTTTTAATTCATTAAAAATGTTTCAAAACTCTAAAATGTATTGAATACACAAATCTTAATCCTGTAAAAATATGTATTTACATGAAAAACCGTTACATGGAAACATCGATGTATTGATGTTTTGGAAAATTTGTCAACACTACCCATCACCGGTTTTTCCCATCTCCAATTCTTTCCATCACCCACCACTCTCGTCCCAACTCACCAGCAGGAACAGACATGCTGGTAACCAAACAATAGAATATATCCCTTTTACGTACTGTAATTAAAAATGGAAAAACATCGGTGTTTTTTCGTCATCGGCATTGAAAACCCTTTAGCGATGTATGGAAACATCGATGTATTGATGTTTTGGAAAAATTTGTCAACACTACCCATCACCGGTTTTTCACATCTCCAATTCTTTCCATCACCCACCACTCTCGTCCCAACTCACCAGCAGGAACAGACATGCTGGTAACCAAACAATAGAATATATCCCTTTTACGTACTGTAATTAAAAATGGATAGGAAAATAGCATGTTAGTATATTAATGAGATAATGTAAAATCGAATTGTTGAGAACATCGATCATTTCACTCACATCGAAAACTCTGTTAGCATGTATCAGTATGAATTAAAATGGATAGGAAAATAGCATGTTTATGAGTATAATTAAAAGATCGAAGTGTTAGACATCGATATTTTCACATCGACACCGAAAACCCTTTAGCGATGTATCGATGTTTTGTGCAAGGGCCTTACCGTTGAGCACGTGGACGCGCACGCTGGCCACGTCGGCGTTGGAAGGGCTGCACGAGTACTTCCCCGAGTCGGCCAGCTCCGCGTGCTGGATGAGCAGGTAGGAGGTGGTCACTTCGCCCTTCTCGGTGATGACGCTCACCCCGCCGCGCGACGAGTCGTAGCTTATCACCTGCAACAGTCACCACAGGGGGCTTATGCTCAGCACGGGGTCGAAATCTTTCTTTAAACAAATGCTGAGATGGCCCCTTGTTTTGCTTCTGGACGTAAATGTAACTTCATTTTCTGTGCACGTCTTCTAGAATTCAGTGGAAAACACAATTATTCAAATTATCGTTTCCATGTTGTCGCGGCAGGAAGTAATAAGAGCCAAAATCTATTGCTTATTTATCCTTGAAAATAGATATTATTACATGGGAGTTTTTTTGTTGTTTTTTTCTCCATTTCAAAATTCAAAATTTAAGAAGTATTTTTTTTTTATTTAATAGGTAATTATTACAGACAAATTAGAAACTTGATCCAATGTGGCTAGGCCGAAGGCCTTTAAGCCATTACAATACCTACATTCTACCGAGTTCTAACCTTTCGCCTTCTGGTATTCACCCCCAATGGTCTCTCCATCGCCTCAAAGCCGCGAAACGAGACCATAAGGTACGGCTGAGGAAAAACCCTGAAGGGGGAAAACCTGCCGTCAGAAGCCGAGTACATGCTACTCTATCCGGTTTTTAGACTATTTATTTATTTGGCGCGGGCGTCAGGCATTCTCCTTCCAGTGTTTGGCCTCCACCGCACCTGAAAACAAACAGCACCACAGAAAATCGTCCGCACCAACGCCTCTGCCCTAACATTTCCGATTCCACTTCCTCTTCGCCCCTAATGTGCTTTATTTTAGCCGTTTCCTTTTATTTTATTTTAATTTAATTTATTTTTAATTTATTTAACTTATTTTAATTAATTTAATTTTAATTTATATAACTTATTTTAATTTATTTAACTTGTTTTAAATTAATTTAATTTTAATTTATTTAACTTATTTTAATTATTTTAAGTTAATATATATATATATATTTATATATATTTATTTAATTTTTTTTTATTTTTTTATTTATTTTTTTGTACTGTTTACTAACCTAACATAACTTACTGACTAACTTAATTATTGTTAGTTTATTGATTTATTACATATTTCTCTCCAGTCTAGGCTCTGCTCGTACTAACCACTGCTGTTTTCCACTCCTTAATTTCCGTTTCTCTAGTGGTCCGAACCTTTCCGAGAAATTTTCCTAATTCTTTCATGAAGTTAGCTCTTTTATCCCCTAGAATGTTTTGGGCGAGCGTTACGTTCCTATGTTGGAAGTAGTAATTTCCCATTCCCATCCATTTTCCTCTCCAAGTTTCGGTCGCACTGCACATTAAAGGATATGGATCCAGTCTTCCTATCACCGCAAAGCACACAGATGCCATTACCATTCGAGTCCTTTAATCTACGTTGCATCCACCCCGACCCTGAACCAAGCGTATCCCCTCTTGCGTCCTTTGCAGTGTGTTTACGTAACGTTCGCAACCCCATAACGGACTCGCGTGAATTTGCGCAACTAGCGAACGTTTTTCGGCCGTTGCTGCCAGGATCTCTTGCCTTTAATATCCGCAAGTCTATCCGAAATTAACCGTTCTATGTCACGTGTTCCCCTATCTCCCACCATTTCCGGAGAAACGTCTCCCAGACCTGAACGTTCCAGTAGCAGTTTAATTTTATACGACCAGTAGCGTTGGTTGCTTCCCTGTAACTGCACCCGAAAACATCTATTTATAAGTGAGTCAGTCTGTTCACCTGCTAATTTAATCCAAAGTTTAATGGGTTTCATTTTAAAATCTTTCCAAATTCCTACACTACCGACCTCTCTTAGGACTCCGGCATTTGCTGCGAATCTAGAGACTCGAGAATTAATTTGAAATAATCTGTTTCGACGCTTTCTAGTCGATCTATCCTATCCACTCCCCAAATTTCTGCCCCATAATTCATTGCTGGGAGAACTAGCGATTTAAACATCGTCTCGCACACCTTTAAAGGCAATTCCGGAACCCTGCGCACTGCGCAAACGATTTCTTTGAGCGCAATTCTTCCTTTACTGTGCGCCGCCACTATGTGATTACTCCATCCACCATTCATGGAAAATTTTGCCCAAGATATGTAAATGTTTTTACCCGGTCAATCTCCTCCTGAGCGTAAAACCATTTCTCCTTGTTACCCCAGATAAATCCATTCTTGAAGACAACTACTTTGGTTTTTGAATATTTACTTTAATCCCCATGTTTCACTATACGTTTCTAGGATATTTAAACTTTTTGTAAGCCGTCAATAGTCTCCGAACATAAAACTAAATCATCAGCATATAGTAGTCCGGGAATGTTCAGGCCTCAATTTCCAGCGCAGATGTATCCGCATCCTGTAACCACGTCAATAAATCGTTTATAAACAAGATAAACAATAGCGGTGAGAGAGGACAGCCCTGTCTTACTCCTACTGTCGATTTTATTTTTCGCGTTGTACTTCCATCACCGCACCTGACACAGAAATTTACGTCTTCGTATATGCTCTGCAACACTTTTAAAACTTTACGTGAGACGCCTAGCTCATTAAGTTTTTGCCATAAAGCTTTCCTATTTATAGAGTCAAAAGCCATTTCGAAATCTACAAAACTGCAATATAAGTGGCCCGTTTACGCGCAAGCCTGCTTTACTAGGGTATCTAACACAAAGATATTGTCGGTAGTCGCGAAGCCTCTCCTAAAGCCTGCTTGCAATTCTGATATTTTACTGTGCTTTTCCGCCCATTCACTCAGTCGCCCGTTGAGTATTTTACAAAATAGCTTGCTCAGCGCTGGTAAAGACTAATTCCGCGATAATTTTGCGGGCAATTCGTATTACCTTTATTCTTAAAGACTGGTTGGAGGATCGCTGTACTCCACGTTTCTGGATACGATCCAGAATCAACTATTGCATTAAATAAATTTAGAATACTCTCTGGGTCTATGTGCCACAATTCCGAAATAAATTGTGTCGGAATGCCGTCCGCGCGCCTGCCTTCTTATTATTCATGGCTAGCATAGCCTCTATTCACTTCATTCCAGGTTATCGGTTCGTCTAATTCAGGGACATCCCGGTCCGTGATAATATATATCCCTGTTTCAATATTCGCTATTTCGAGCGCCCGTAGAAAAGTACTGCTCCACGCGTCTGATGAAATTGCATTACTTACATTTCTTTTTATTACGCAGTGATCTTATAACGTCCCAAATTGATTTATTATGATTGTTTCTTAAAATTGCCTCTATTCTTGCTGTCTCACTCTCCTGCCAAGATTTCTTCGATTTCTTAATTGTGGCCTCGTATTGCCTACGTAGTAACAAGTAACTATTTCTCGCTTCCGCAGTTCCACTGTTTCTGAACATTCTAAGGCTACTATTGCTTCACGCCTGCTCACCCGACACTCCTCGCTAAACCATCCTTGGGTCAGTACCTTCCTCCTCTCCCCACATTCGCATGCCCTCCCTGCGCGAAAGAGTCTCCTTCTAAATTCTTTGCTTGCCTTTCCGGTGACCGCTCTCTCGTGCCCACCCTACCGAGTTAAGAATAGCCTCTGCAAATTCCTGTCGCTTTTCCTCTTTCCATATAAACCGTCGTCTTGCTATTGTGAAGTTTGTTGCTCCGCCTGCCACTGCCTGTGGCAGTTCAGTAGCATTTACTGCTAAATGAACGCACACAGGCAAATGGTCGGATTCTGCCTCAATTCGATTCCAAAATCTAATAAATTGTTTATTCTTTCATGAGACAACAGAGCATAATCTATTACACTACCTCCATTCCCACTAATAAAAGTTAGTTCCCTTCAGTATCCTGTCCATAGTTGCCATTTAAGATTTCGAGATTAAATCTCTGCATAATTCTAACAATTCCTGACCTCATTATTGATGACTGAGTCTTTGCTTTTCTAGAATTAGCTCTCGCTTCTTGCCGATCGAACTCCGAAAATACTTCCTGCTCATGACCAATTCTAGCATTCATGTCACCTAAGACTAGTAAATCAGTATTCGGATACCTTTGCTTCAACGAGTCTAAGAAATTATTGATTTCACCAAAAGCTTCTGGAGAATAATAACGCGAGCCCTGTGGGTGACGGTATATAAATACAATTGCGAGGTCTGTATTTTGCATTACTAGTCTAATACAAAGAAAATTGTCGGAGTTTGTTGTAATTTCATAAATAAATTGCACTAACCTATCCTGAAATATGCACGCAACACCTCCCGGTACCTACCCTTTCCTCTACGTTTTTAGTTTTGCATATGGCTGTAAAACCAGACACATTTAAAGTCTCACCCTCCTTCCACCAAGTTTCTACGAGACCGACAATATCAAATGTGTTTATGTACCCATGGAAGTCTTGATTTCCGAGCTTAGAGCCTAGACCTTTGATGTTCCAACATCCTATTCTTAAAGCCTATTCCTGCCTATTTGGCGACCTGCTGGGTCCCGACTCACCGCGAGCTTCCTGCTGCTGCACGTTTGCCGCAGCCATCGCCCTCGTAAGAGGTCCTCGCTCCATTTAAGAAGTATATGACTTAGTGTAAGGATCACAGAATATTGAAAACGTGCACACAATTCACTTTTCCCCATAGCACGTCATGTAATTATTGTAATGAGCGTTATACTAATTAATGTAATATACGAATTATTGTAATAATTAAGAAGTACTCTTTTGTAGTTAGACAAATAATTTTTCAATTTATTAAATTACAGTACAAGAAATTTTGAAACAAATGATTTTTTTAAAAGCAGTGTACAGAAAACTTTTTATTTTAGATTCTTAGTAGCAATTATGAGACATATCTCAATGGTCATCTCTCATAGAACTACTTCATACAGGCATTTTATAGATGCGAACGAAAATTTAAAAAAATTTCATTTTTATAATTTCAATTTCTTTAAAAAAATATAATAATTTACTTTTAATCCCCATGTTTCACTATACGTTTCTAGGATATTTAAACTTTTTTGTAAGCCGTCAATAGTCTCCGAACATAAAACTAAATCATCAGCATATAGTAGTCCGGGAATGTTCAGGCCCTCAATTTCCGGCGCAGATGTATCCGCATCCTGTAACCACGTCAATAAATCGTTTATAAACAAGATAAACAATAGCGGTGAGAGAGGACAGCCCTGTCTTACTCCTACTGTCGATTTTATTTTCGCGTTGTACTTCCATCACCGCACCTGACACAGAAATTTACGTCTTCGTATATCCTGCAACACTTTTAAAACTTTACGTGAGACGCCTAGCTCATTAAGTTTTGCCATAAAGCTTTCCTATTTATAGAGTCAAAGCCATTTCAGAAATCTACAAAACTGCAATATAAGTGGCCCCGTTACGCGCAAGCGCCTGCTTACTAAGTTATCTAACACAAGATATTGTCGTAGTCCGAAGCCTCTCCTAAAGCCTGCTTGCAATTCTGATATTTTACTGTGCTTTTCCGCCCATTCACTCAGTCGCCCGTTGAGTATTTTACAAAATAGCTTGCTCAGCGCTGGTAAAAGACTAATTCCGCGATAATTTTGCGGGCAATTCGTATTACCTTTATTCTTAAAGACTGGTTGGAGGATCGCTGTACTCCACGTTTCTGGATACGATCCAGAATCAACTATTGCATTAAATAAATTTAGAATACTCTCTGGGTCTATGTGCCACAATTCCGAAATAAATTGTGTCGGAATGCCGTCCGCGCCGCCTGCCTTCTTATTATTTCATGGCTAGCATAGCCTATTCACTTCATTCAGGTTATCGGTTCGTCTAATTCAGGACTCCCGGTCCGTGATAATATATATCCTGTTTCAATATTCGCTATTTCGAGCGCCCGTGAAAAGTACTGCTCCCACGCGTCTGATGAAATTGCATTACTTACATTTCTTTTATTACGCAGTGATCTTACTTAAATAATTAAACTTAGAAAACTACTAAAAAGAATAATCTCAACTTCAACTGTTGAAGAATGCAAAGCGTCTCCTTCCAGGCGATGAGTTCACGAAATGCATCCAGTGCTGCACTTCGTCCAATATTTGGAGATTTTCCACAGAAGGCGCCCTAAACGACTCGGGACCCGGAGACAACTTCGACGCTCTCCTTGAGACGAGCTCCGAAAACGAAACTCATTCCCGACGACGCTCGAAAGCCTACGAGGCCGTGGGAGGAGAGCGGGGAGGGCGGGGGCCACGCAGAAAGAGCCTGCCTCGCTCGGCGGTCGCCATTATTACGTACACTACTATCGATATTCGTTACGAGAGATCTCGACGACGGCCCCGTAATCGAGAAAGTTATCTGGCGGCGGGAATCGATGCCGGCGAGCCGGGGCGGAAGCGGGGGCGGGGGGCGGGTGGGGATTGGGCGGGGGCGGGTACGCCAAAGGGAGAGGGCGGCGGCGGTGGGCGGTGCCCGGGGCGACGCGGGCAAGTTCCGCCGGAGACAGCACCGGCGGGAGGGAAGGGGGCGGGAACGAACTGACGATAATCACGGAGGAGGCGCACGGGGAAGTAGCCGGAGGAGAAAAGACGCGGGGCGGAGGGGGGGGGGGGGCGGCGGCGGCGGCCGGAGACTCAAGCGTCGCCAAAGGAACTGAGTTCCTTGTTACGGAAGCAGCTACGGAAGAATACACAAGTGTCTTTATCACAAGACGTCAGGCATCAAGGGCTCTACAGGACCTCCTCATCTCGTCTAGGCGGAGCAGCGCGGCGATGCAGGAAGCGGGCTGAGAGGGAGAGAGGGAGGGGAGGGGGGAGGGGATAGGAAATGGAGCTGTCTGAACGGTGGAGGGTGTTTCATTTTGATGAGAACGTCCTTGATTTTTGGCTGGCTGCAAGAGGTTGTGTCGAAAACGGAACGTGGAAATTGTGTTTCTAAATAGAGATATCTGTATGATGAGACTTTTTTGTGAACGTATAAAGTGAACGAAGGGATTGGTGAAAGCAAATACAAAATAAAAGCCGGAAACTTTCGTGCAGCGAAATATCTTCGAGTACCTTTGTTTTGAATGAAATTCGAAGACAAGAAATGGGCCATTTTCAATAATTAAGTAAAGAAGGCAATAATAAGATGAGTTCGTGTTAAAATCGAAATTTATATTATATGTTAGAACTGTAATTGAATATTCATGATTCTACTATAACTAAATAGTATTTTCATCAGCTACTTCAATTTCACATCCTGAAAAAAACTTACTTCTTAATATTTCTATGCCCGTCATTGCATTCGACATGTTGGACCGTTTTCGAAAGTCTATTTTGTTCCATACTTTAAAACAATCCATGTACCCTCAATAATTACGAGATTTTAATAATCAAAAACATTTATCGAGACAAATACTCGATTCTACATTGCGGTCGTAATGTCCAAGAAAAAATCTTTGATGCTTACTGACATTGCAATTATTCTGATTTCATGAAGAAGTGCAATCACAGCTTCATATGGATTAAAAAAATACTCATACACTAATCGAATTATCCATTTTGTTAATGCATCTTCAATGGTTTCTTTTTTACTATGCCACAAAAGTATTTATTTACGTTCAAACCTTACATTTTAAAAAATTATTCGTGGGATGGTATGTGAGTTATGCGAATGATTTAATTCTAATTAAATACACGTTCTTTGTACCTTTGTTTCACGCAAATGTGCAAACATTGTTAAAAACGCTGTACATTGAATGTAATAATAGAGATTGTTATTTTCGAAAGTTTTAGGCCTGCTGTTTCTATATTTTGCTTAGATTTGTAATATTTATTATCTATTTAATTCTCTTTATAATATGTATTACTACGCAGTTTGGATACAATAATTACTTTTAAATACTTAAAATCATATTCAGAATTAACTAAACAGTCTATAGTGACAAAGACGTTGCACTATAAATGAATTGATTTCTGTGGTGTTGAAACTCATCCTACTGGCTATATACTTTTTATTTATTTATTTATTTATTTATTTATTTATTTATTTATTTATTTATTTATTTATTTATTTATTTCTGCTTGGCCCGAAGGCCCTCAGCATCCGAGTACGATACAGTGATGTTACATTGAATTACATTAACATTGATTAAGAAACATTATAGACATGAATACAATGAGTACATGTGAATTAAATGTGAGAAGCCACAACGGGTACATGATAATCAAGGAGGGTCGAAGAACTGTCGCGGTAGTTTTCGCTTTAGTCTATTGCGGTGAGGATTTTGTTTTCCGATTTTGAAGTGTACGGCTGAGGGAGGCTATGTACTACGTAACAAAAATACCTTGGGTATCAGATGGATATGCAGGTATATTTTGAAGACTTCCTATCTGTTCTCCGTACAGCGGCCACGACGAGGCCCCCGGCCGTTCATCACCCCTCGTCCACGGTGTTTCATCACCTCCCGCCCCGCTCTCCCCGCCACGGCCACCCGCACTTCCCGCACACCGCGCGCAACCGGCGCTTCGCAATCTCAGGTTTAAGGCCCACTCAAAACGGAGGGCGGAGGAGCCAGATTTCGTTCGAGAACGCTCGGGGCGAGAGGGTAAATGGTTTTGAATATACGCGTCCCGCTTTTACGATGGTATAAACGCACACGCCGCCTCAGGCAGACGGGCGGTCAGTGGAGCGCGCGACGAGCGCAAACACGCACGGATATGCGCTTCGGATTCCCGTCTGCTGGCGACTTTGCGGAAATGAAACTTTTGTCGGGGTGTTCGTTGTAGTAGATGTAATTAACACAGTACAAGCGATTGTTTTCTTTCAAAAGTGCGTCGCTTTATTTTATTTTCTGTTTGAGTTCTTATTTGTAAATATTTTTGTAGTGAATATTACGATCATTTTTTGGGGATAACTAATTGAAATTGACATTCTTAATTAAACCCTGTTGGCCACATTAGTATATTGTTAGGAGAAAATGGTTTGCGCCATTGTTCCTTTGACAAAGAAATCTTGTAAGCCTTCATGGTTTATCTAATCTGGCGTTTTTTTTTACAAAATTCACGAAAATGTGCTCTGTGAATTTACCTCTGCAAAAGACATGCGGAAAATGAAAATGTGTCAATTTGCTCATTGTCCTAGTTGTAATAAACTTAATGTATATGTCTTAATGAGGGATGTATCATTTTGTTTCTTGGTGCGTTCTTTTTTCTGAACATTTAAAAATTAACGTTGCTTTAGATTAAATTTGTATGGCCATGGGACGAATTCTACATTTCTTATTTGAATCAATTTATTTGAATCAATCAAACTCTTAGGGAAAGAAAAAACCGTTACGTTTTATTTTATTTTCTATACAATATGCTTGGGGACATTCAATAGGTAAGATGTGTTACGGAGTTACTCATGCAGATAGGAGTAAGATGATGAAAAAAGATTGCAGGATTGTCGAGGAAGGTCTGTCTAAAAGTATCTCCCGGAAAAGCCATTTATGTGAAGTTAGACGGTACACATTACGGCAAAGATCATGTGAAGATGTGATTTGAATTAAGTCTTCATGGGATACTGCGGAAATGTAACAACTGTGTGCTCATTTACATAAACGTTCTACAGGTTTATTTCCAGTAGTGTTTTATTTTATTTTGAAGACACGCATTCGTTTTCTGTACACCCTGATTAACAAGGAAACAAGGATTATTGTTGTGATTTATTTGGTTAAGAATACATTTATATACATTTCTTTTATTTTCTTTTATGACATAAGTAGCAAACAAAGGAATACTGCGTTTATTTATTACAAACACCTATTAGACAGGAAAAGGATGAAATTTAATTGATCTCGCCAAACCCTGCACCTCGCCACGCCCCCTTGGCCCGCGCACTCTATCGCCATCTGTACCACGCCTTCTACCGGCCTTCCCGACGCGTCCCATCCCGTCCCATCCCTCCATTCCGTCCCATCCCGTCCCTCCCGTCCCATCCCGTCCCATCCAGTCTCATCCCGTCCCGTCCCATCCTGTCCCATACCGTCCTATCCTGTCCCACCCCGTCCCATCGTGTCCCATCCCGTCCCATCCAGCCCCATTCCGTCCCATCCCGTCCCATCCATCCCAATCCGTCCCAATCTGTCCCATGCCGTCCCATCCAGGCCCATCCCGTCCCTCCATCCGTCCCATCCTGTCCCATCCCGTCCATCCGTCCCATCCCGTCCCATCCGTCCCATCCCGTCCCATCCCGTCCCATCCTGTCCCTTCCTGTCTCGATCATGGTCCGCCCACCCCTTACGGAACACTTTTCCGGAATACTTCAGGATGGCCTTTGACAATTGTTGTAAAAAATAAATTATTGATGGAACTTCAAGGACAAGTGTCGTGTTAAACTTGGTCTCTTCCTAGTTACAATGTATCAGTATATATAGAAAATTTTATAAAAACCGGATTGTCCATTGAAAACTATTTGCGGGGCACTCATTAATTGTTATAAAATAAAATGATAATTTTGAGATCAGGAGGATTAATTTGATTAATAGTATTCTTTATAGAATTCCGTTTTTTCCCTTTAATGCTCGCAGAAACCTCTATTCAATAGCCTCTGAATGTTGTGTTAAGTTTGTTAACACTGTATTTGAATGGTAGATTCTTAGCTGTCTGGTAGACATCATATCCGAGGCATGTTTTCCAAAATTTCGGTCGACATTATTCATGGTGAAATACCACCATAGGGCATGTTTAAGTGCAGTAAATGCAGAATGGAAAAAGAAACATCAGCAACCATGCCTCCTGAGTGTCATGTCCCGGAACAATCAAGAATTTAGCGCCTGCGGCCGCGGTAACCTTCGACTTCAATGGAAACAAAGCTTTGACATTCTTCCTAAGAATTTAAATGATTTAAAACACCAAAGTAATATGAAAACCATGAAGACTTGTCAAAGCTTATGTGAACGTAACACCATAACATATAAAACATAATACCTATTATTTAAGACTAAGAAACATTTGTTAAACGGCAACTACGAATTATTCATTTGATGTATCCCATTAAAAAAACATTTAAGACAACGTACGTTTTCTTAATATTGCACAAATTATTAATGAAAAATAAATGGTCGTAAAGACTCTTGCACGTTTCTCATGATTTAATAATTAGTGTATACTATTGTGGGACAAATAACGAAGAAACACATTCAATATTTAAAGAGCCACATAGTGTGGTCTGTTGCATTACTTAAATAGAGTAATTAAATAATTATTTGCATTCATGATTTTGGATATTTTAGTGCGTTGGGACTCAAATTTCAATAAATGAATCTACATAATAATTACGTTATTCACTACATCATTTACGTGTTTAAGTCCCAGAGAGTGTCTTTCATGCTGTTACTTATCGCACAAATAAGGCAACACGCTGCTTGGGTGAGAATGCATTTGAAGCAAATAACAAAAATGAGGAGAGGTGGGATACAAGGCGCTATTGAATGAAGCATTAATTATTGCGTAATAAACACACTTCAGTTAGTAGTATGATGTTACTTAAGCCGAAGTTATTAGATAGAAATGTTAAGCAACAAAATTGAGACTTTGCAGGCTAAATTTAGAATAGTAACATGATTTTGCTAATTTAAATGTTTAAATAGCCGATTACTCCGTTCATAAAATACAGATAAGTGGATTAAATAAATGATCATTTATGTCTTAGCCTGCAAGAATCGAAGGAGGAATCAATGACAACATTTACAAGACATTTTTGGCTGGCACCAAAATAAATGTAACAACTTTAAATCCGCGATTCGAGTGGATTCCACCTTCAAACCAGGGGAATGAAGTACATTTTGTTTCTATTCTTTTATTTGACGTGTTTGTTTAGATATCTCATACATTGAAACATATTTTAGAATTACTTTTTAGTCGTCAATTACGACGGAGAATTAAGAATATTTTATTCGAATAAATAAAACTTCATGTAAATTTTGTAGGGAATGTTGAAATATTTCAGAACTTCCAAAACTGTGATACAATATAACGAAATTACTGAAGTATAAGGAAATTAAATAGACTTTTTATCCAACATGTCTGTTTATGTTGGGCAAATGTCAAAACGGAAATTAAAATTCCAAGCAAAATTAAAAGTGAAATTTCTTCAGTAAAGAAACGAAATAGACATTTTTTCCGCTTGGTAGTTTCAAGCGCCGAAAATATTTGGTGCACTATTCTGCATTGGTATTCTGGAAAGACTTTTGCAAAAGGAGAAGCGAATCTTAATTGGATAGCAGAGTAAACATGAAACTGAACATTTAAAAAAAAATTAAATTGACTCAATTTTTCTTAGAAAAAAAAGTGTTTATCTACTGGCATTTATATTAAATGAATACCCCTTGAATTAGAATTAAGAAATTTTTTCATTTTGATATACAATTTATTTACAAAAAGAGCGTTGCAGAAACGGTGTCGATATCGGTGTCGATTTTAGTTCAATTATTTGAGCATCAAAGTTGTGTTGTAACGACCAGGCTACTAAATATAATATTTATCCGTGAAATATTCGTCAACTGAAGTTAATCGTGAGCTCATTTTATATACATACTATATTCAATTACATATAAAATATTTTTTTCTGAGAAAAAATTCTAAAAATATTCTAAAAAATCTTCCGGTTCATACTGTTACACACGTTACAAATGTTCCATCGCTCTACAAATGGGTTTAACTAACAGAATCTTTTCACATTTTCAATGTAATCAAAGGAGATCGAAGAAATCACAAACTTAGCAAAATGCAAACCACTCTAACCTTTTACCAACATTCAGTTATTAAAATAATTTTGATGTTTGCCTACAATAAATTTTCTCTTTATATTGAAATTACGGTTTTGAAGTAAGAACGATATAGGTTCAAAATACCAAATTTTCCAGGAGAGGTCTTCCTGAGTATGAAACATGATAAACCTCAAAATGTTTTCTGAGCTCAGGAGCTTTTTACATGTATCCCTATTTACTTATTTAGTTAAACTAAAATATATTTAACCAAGATATTTATCATAAGATACTTTTTATTCCCCGAACTATTTACAGACTGATGGCGGTTCTTTTCGGATCCTTTCAAATGCCAGAATTCAAGAGCTGGTACGCTGTTATAGACTTAGAGCCCGGGATAACAGAAGTCTTGGCTTCCAATCGATCTTCCCTTTTCTTACGCGAAGGCCTCTCCAGAATACTCGCACCGGAGTGCGGCTTGGTGCCAGCCAAGCACACGAGCGCGCTGCAGGGGGGGGGAGGGGCGGGGCAGGCAGGCGAAGGGGCACCTGAGAGAAGACGTTGAAAGTGATGCGCAGTTCGACGAGAGCCATCAACCGCAGACGAGAGGGCGGCTGCTCCTGAAAGAGAGCGGCCCGTTAGAAGAGAGCAACGTGCGTGGCCAGCAGACTCGCTTTCCATGCAACAGGGTTCGATTCTCGCTGGAGACTTGAGAGATTTGTAGCTTCCAAAAAAGTGCAATTACATTGAGTGATTGATTGTTTCTAAGTACGTCAACTACTATGGTCATTAGTAGTGGATGATTTTATCAAGGGAGGTGTACCACGCCCAATGCTATGCATCCACTACTAAAGTGGACGCTTTTATCCAGGGAGGTATGGTACCACGCCAACTTATATGGTCATTAGTAGTGGATGCTTTTATCCAGGGAGGTGTGGTACCACGCCAACTGCTATGGTCATTAGTAGTGAACGTTTTTATCCAGGGAGGTGGTGGTTCCACGCCAACTACTATGGTCATTAGTAGTGGATGTTTTTATCTAGGGAGATAGTGGTTCCACGCCAACTACTATGGTGAATAGTAGTTGATGCTTTATCCAGGGAGGTGTGGTACCACGCCAACTGATATGGTCATTAGTAGTGGATGTTTTTATCTAGGGAGATTGTGGTTCCGCGCCCTCTACTATGGTGAATAGTAGTTGATGCTTTTATCCAGGGAGGTGTGGTACCACGCCAACTGTATGGTCATTAGTAGCGGACGCTTTTATCCAGGGAGGTGGTGGTTCCACGCCAACTACTATGGTCATTAGTAGTGGGTGCTTTTATCCAGGGAGGTGTGGTACCACGCCAACTGCTATGGTCATTAGTAGTGGACGCTTTTATCCAGGGAGGTGTGGTACCACGCCAACTGCTATGGTCATTAGTAGTGGATGCTTTTATCCAGGGAGATGATGGTACCACGCCAAGTCAGCCCTTCATATCGACTCGCGAGGGATTGTACGCCTTCGTCACGTACCACCCCGTGCAGGGCACCGCCCAAGCCGGGACAAGTTCTAAGTTCTCATCTAGTCTTCCGATAAGCGTGTTAGTTATGTTGTCGTAAGTGCATTGATGAGTAAGGGAGAGGATAGGACAAGTGAAATGAAGAAATGATCGCGCGCGGTGCTTGGGGCGTTTGTTCGGGTACTACTCCGGCATTTGACAGGTATTGATCGGAGAAACCACGGAAAACTACGTATCAGGGCAGCTGACCGCTAGAATTCTCCTGGAGGTAGCGTCTGAGGGATAACTCTAAAGATGGTGTCAAAAATCCATCACCGTCGGTACTCGAATCCTAGGACCTTCCTGTTGGAATAGCTCCATAGACAGTGGCAATGCTGGCTTTGGGGTAACTCAGTCGGTGAAAATATCAGCCTTTGTGGTTGGTACAATACGAAAATTGCTACTGTAGATGTAACTCATGTGTAAAAGAATTTGTGGTGTGAAAGATGTTACTCGTGGAGTCTCTTTCTACTGCAGCACTTTCTGGTCGCTTGTGAAACGCCTATTTCTCTCGGCGTAGTTGCAATTGACCCATCATTTCACAACACAGAAGCAAACAAAACTTTCTTGTTTATTTACAAAGTTTTAATTTTAATGAACTCAGTTCATTTATATGATCAATTTTGCGATCTATTTCAATACTCTTGGTGCGTGAGCCTATCATCACCGTTATGTCTCGTAAACCGTTTCATACTCATGCTATATTTCATATTCATGCTATTTACCGACTGTTTTGAAATTACTTTTTAAATAAAATTCAGTCTGTACATTTCAGAACTTTTTTAATCGCAAAAATATCACAGTGCTTATTTAAATTTTAAACAATACTTTAATAAGGATTTCTGTTGTTATAATTGATAAACTCACTTAAAACCAATGTTACTATTAATGTTTTTTGAATAGCAGAAGTTACAGCAAAATGGTCAATGATCGCTAACGTGGCCGTATGATAGATCCTTTGCAATTTTGTTCGTATGTTTAGGGTAGGTTAGTGTTCATATTTAGGTTACCGGTGATTCTGTTTGGAGTCGAAACCACTGCTGACTCATTCAGAACAAACATTACAAATCACATTACATCAATATTCCCAAACTCCACAAGTCAAAGTTTTGAACACAGCTCATAAATTATTGCACGGGAACGATCTGTCATACGATATTCAATTTTGGTGAAACTTGTTGTATTTGCAATCATCTGACGAGATATTTTCATAGGAATGTTACAGTGTATGTGTGAAATGGTGTTATATCTTCATGAAGTACAAAAACACTACAATATCAATATGGTGCATCATTTTCGTGCAAATTTTGTCAAAAAAATCGAATGGAAATTCAACCTCGAAAATAATGTTTAGCTCAAAATTTGCTGAAATGAGAATGAAAACAGGTTTACCTAATTTTACAAAGAAAATCAAATATATAGATGAAGAAACTATGCCTTTTGCAAAACGGAAAAATACGAAAAATAAAATGACTCTTAAAATGTATATATAAATATTCGTGTAATAAAATTATATTTAAGGTGTGAAACATTGAATGTAGTGAATTGTAGTCAAGATCTTCCAAGATGCAAATATTGTTATACAGTAAACCCTCATTAACCCGAATTATAAGGGACTGAAATAACCGAAGTTCGTGTTATAAAAAATACGTGTTATCAGAGTATTATAAATGTCCGTATTACCGTAATCCCTTGCCGGGGTCACAGTTTTGTTCGTGTTACGGCGAAATTCGTGTTAAGCGAGTTCATGATAACGAGGGTTTACTGTATATTCATTAATTTGGAATAACTCAATGACAAACAGCAACAGACGATATGCCCTAGGATAGATCTCTCAAATAGGAACAGCTGATTACATTCTCCTGGTCAAGATAATGATTACAATTCAATGACGAATAACAGTGTTGAATATGACTTTCCAATTACCAACACATTGCAATACATGTTCTCTTTAAAGTCGCAATGCCTCAGCGCACCGGAAAATTATCTTCCCAGATATATACTGTTATATCACTCTTTCGCAAATTGGAATATTTAATTTTTGAAATAATTGTAAATTTTTGTAACTGTAGTTAGAGCTCGGAGACAACTTGCATGTTTTAAATTTATGGTTCAGGTTTAATCAGGTTTACCTGCTTTTAGTTACTCACAAATACTATATATCCTAACGTTGGCAACCAACTATGCTTAAAATATACACAGGATTCACGCTTTCACCACTGAATGCTTCCCTAAATTTTGAACTCACTGTTATAAATAATGTTATTTATTTTTTTAATGTTCATTTATTTGCAGTTAGTTTTAAAATTCTACGAAGACATTTGTGCATTGATAATTCAATTAAGTTTTTTCGAATCTATTCAAAAATACAATTCATTGCTCCGTGTGTAGTAATGTGCGTGTGCACTCGTCCTAATGAAAAGACATCACCGCTTTCACGCTTTAAATGCGAGAAAATCTGATTTATGACCGTAAATTCACGTTGAGTTTGATACCAAACTAATGTTTGTTAAACTCTCAACTGAAACCGCTGTTCTAAAAATAATTGTATAAATTACTTTCAACGTTTTTATCCCCGCGTCTACCGTTTGT
The DNA here is from genome assembly GCA_964035755.1 of Teleogryllus oceanicus. Classification (NCBI taxonomy): domain Eukaryota; kingdom Metazoa; phylum Arthropoda; class Insecta; order Orthoptera; family Gryllidae; genus Teleogryllus; species Teleogryllus oceanicus. The sequence continues at coordinate 14,417,688 of CAXIVR010000007.1, forward strand.
TCTGAATGCCGGAACTGCCCCCCTAAAAAAAGTCTCTCGGCGCGAATTGTCACAAGGCGACAATTCTGAAATCCCACGAGTGGTGCTTCTGAAGAGGACCGGACTGTGCTTCACACGACGGGGAGGGGAAATGGAGCAACGGGGCGAGCCGGTCAGAGAGAAAAAGACAGACGGCGGAGCGAAATAGCGGTGAGTAGTCGTGTTTATTCCTTGCTCACGGAGAAAGCTGGGGGAAGGGCGCGGCAGTGACCGTTTGAAAAATGATTGCTCCAGTGGGATGAGTCGGTCGAGTCTGAGAGAGGACGAAACGAGGGGGAACCGAAAGAGAAGAAAAGAGGGATATGGACATGTAAAAGGGGAGGGGAGGAGAGAAATAGAGGAGGAAGACGTTTGGGTGTCACAACCTAGAAACAACTGCTGGTGTGATTCGAATACAGATAGCTGCATTGCACAAATGACAAGTTATAGAGCGGACTGTACATTCGGATGAAATTCTTTAAAGTGGGAGGGATTTTAAGGTTCAGTCTGGATGTTGTTACATGTTGGAGCAGACGACAGATGGAATGTACTGTTCTATTTCTGAAGAAAGTATGGCGAGATTCCGTGTTAAGAGAGTAGTTTCATGTAAATTTGAGACAGAATAATAGCATTTTTTATTTTCAACAATGTGAAATAGAGAAGAGGTTTTAGGCAGCTCAACTTAAATAACGCAGTTATTTTCTGATTGGATTAATTTCTTTGCAATATGACACACAGTTCTATTTCACATTGACTGACGTTTAAAGTTCTTTTTCAACGTCATTGGAAGACAATGTACTATACCTCGTATCAATAGAAATCTGGTAGAAAAGGCGACCGTAAAATAACAAGTATAGGCATCTTAGGGTGTTACAAATTGTCTCACTTTTACTTGAAAAAATGTTGCAAAAATTAAAATAATTTGAAAAGCATGAATAACTTTGATAGGTATATCTCACAAATAATTTATTAAGTAAATAAAATATGTATCGATAAGTTAATGTTTCATAAAATATTTGTTTTTTTTTTCAGACGTAATGCGTCGTTTACTATTAAGCTTTTTACATATGCGTTTCCAGACTTATACTAATTAAATGCTAACTTAACCGAAACATAAAAGATAATATTGTAGTGGCATAATCTCGGGGTTATGCATCATGGTTGGCTGAGGTTTTGGGAGAGGTTTCAAGTGGGACTCCATTTTTTACTTGAGTGTGAGTTAGATTTTTTGCAAGTGTAAAATAGGTTGCTGCTGGTAAGTCTGTTACGTTTTGGTAAATGTAAACGAGGTATTTGGTTTATTATTATATTGATGTTGAGGTAACACTATGTGTCTATGTTTGAAAAATTATGTATCAATTTTTAATACGAGAGAGAACAGCGATAAAACACAATTACAATTGCACAAAAACCGTTTGACATACCGAAGAGTATTATTTTACCCACCTCGTCATGGTGATACCAGAAGATGTACGCAGGCGGCTCGGGGCTGTACTTGATGATGCACGTGAGGTTGATGGTGCTGCCGCGGTCCACGTGGAGGTCAGGGCCTCCCAGGATTTGCGCCGTGGGAACTGCAACAACCAAGGTGGGACGTCAGAACGCAAAGATTCTACATCTCAGATAGTAGATGCAGACAGCGAAAGGTGCCTCGGAATAAATGTAACTAACTTTCAAGGCACATAGTGAATCGAAGATGATCACTTTTCGCCAAAGAACTTGTAGTGGGAAATATCATATAATGAAATTTGCATGTGAAATTTGGAACTGATGGTACGCAAATCGTTATGCTGTGGTGTACTGAAGGTCGTTTATTGACGCCATTATAGTTATTAATTTCACTTGACCGATAGGCACCAAATAACAGACGTGGTTGGAGTTTGTAAACTGAGGCATGTTTATAACCAACCATGTCTGATTTGTGTTATAGACAGTATTATGTTCAATACTTTTCGTAATACCAAATTCTTATAAGAAAAATAATACAAATTCGAAACATCTTTGCTCTTAATACGTAGGAGTACAACACTATCTTCCCTTTCAATTCGATTCGATTCTTTGATGAATCAGATGCCAGACTCTTTCTTTTCGATTCGATTGGTGCGTGAGACGCGGTATTTTTGTTTCTACACACATTTAAACAGATATATGTTCGACATTTTAAGATGGAGGATATTCCAGCCAATGTTTTCGAAAGTGGTGTCAAAATAAGAATATTATGTTGAAAAAACCTATGTTTATTAGTTAATGAAAATGACATATCAAGGTTGTCATTCCACATTTTTCATTTTTACATTTTAGTTAAGAAACTTTATCTAGTCAGTGACATCTGTTTTCATTCGTCATATTTGAAAAACAATGCTAGTCGAAGACAGTGGCAATCTGCTCTCGTTGAAAGAATTTGGTGGTTGGGAGTTCTCGTCAGTAACAGAAACACTGGACATTGGATATCGAAAATAATTAAAATTTCTAAACAGTTATTGAGCAGTCACCATCAAAAAAGTTGCATCAACATCAAGAAATTCAAGTACGTCGTCATTGGCACCTTTGATTTTTTTATGAAGGTCTAGAAATTAGCAATAATAATTCATTCAAAATTCAGATTTACTACAATGAGATATTACAAGTTAAACATAAGAACACTCTAATTGAAATGTTGAACATTACTTTTGTATGTGATATTTATCTTGTTAGTGTATGTTCCTTATATTGTTTGTAATTTGTTTTCGGAGTTTAACAAATAGTTTGAAGATCACGTGGCTCCTAAACAAACACAGTTATTAATTCCTTAACGGCCGGCGGCCATTAAGATTACCTTTTCATTCATCTGTTGGGTTACGCAGATATGTTAATAGGACAGTATTACGAAAAAGATATATTGTGTACCTACGAACTTCAACGCATGGTGAGTTGCATACGAACCAGAAGCATTCGCCCACGTGTAACTGTGATAAATGAAATTTCCCACTATACGTTCTCTAAAGAATTGTAACTTTTATTCGGAACTACCTGTAAAATTCATCTCATTGAGGGAACGCAACAACTCAGCAAGTCCGTAGATCTTTGCTGTCAGGTAGTGCAGTTGTCAACCTTTCAAAACTTACGTTTCCCAGATTTCCGCACGAGAAACGGTGAGCAGAAAAATTAAGATTTAAAATCAAAATTAACAAAAATTACGAATTAAAATTTAAAATATGACAAAACTTTGTTTTGTAGCTATTTAAAAAAATATGTTCATTGCAAAAAATATTTTCTTTATGTGCCGTATTCTGATCCTCAGTGTAGATATTGAGGAAAACTGCATCTAGATTATGTAATCTGTCATTTCATATCACTTATAAAAGTAAAATTAATTACACTTTTGATACAAAAATAAGCAATCTGCAGAACAATGTAAGGTAAAATAATAATAGATTACACCGAGGACGCAATGTGCTCCTGTAGTCATAGAAATGAGCAAGATATATTTTATTGCATGATGTATCAGGTATGAAAAAGAGTATTTTTTCTAAACCTATAATAAAAAATTTCAAAATTTAGAAAAAAATATATTATGTATATTTTCTGGTTTATTTTCTATTCATTTTGGTCTCTACTTTCAAGGTTCCGACACCTATTATTTTAATGTTCGAACTTCCTATTATTTTAATGTCCATAATTTAAGTGATTTTTAAGTTCTGATACTGCATTTTCTCGTTTGATTACATCAGCTGAAAACTGAAATTTGAGTTTCAAAATTGAACTATATATTACTTAAACTGTGTCAGGCAAGATGTGACTTCAGAAAAACTCTTATATATCATTAAGCAACATATCCGAAATCTCTCAAAGTACAGAATAGTGTGTGTTTACAAAAATTTCCAGAGAATAATATCACAAACAATGGTTGCGTGCACATTCGTATTAAAACACGAACACAAGACAAATATCTAAGTATTTAACAAAACATTTGTTTCAGATCGTACTGCATTTAAGCAGTTTTCGATCACTGCATTGCCTTCCACTCACAACATATGCGAAGCTTCTTTCTACTATTTGTTAGTAATCACTGGGAAAAACAAAGCAAGGCACACGTTAATAATTCAAGCAAATAGTAACTATTTTTAAAATTATGAATTTTTTTAAATACTTGAACTGTAATTATTTTTTGCTGTAAATATGCATTTCAGTTTTTTTACATTTACTAATTATATTCTTTTGTCGTCATTTATTGCCTTACAAAGGTTTCTAACAAAAAATAAAAATAACATACTGAGGGTCGTTCCGGAAGGACCCACTAATGATCATTTCGCAACTTTGTTATTAACATTTTTTTAAATTACCACAGAATAGTTTGAATTTTTAATCTGTCGGTAAGTATATATATTAAGCTAATATATATTATAAGCTAGAAAATTTGTAGAAAAAACAATTTCAGAATAATTAAAATAGAATGTGTGATTACAATTCCTTATAAAAGAAAATTTGAAACGTTTCTAAAATCAAGCGCAACTGAGAATATATTTCGTCAAAGTATTCAGTTCGTTAGCTGAAAATTCTACAATTACTAATGTTATTAAGAAGAGAAACCCCTTAAGTAATATTTACTGAACAAACAAAAATAATGTTTATACTGAGTTTCCTTGTTGTTTGTTCTTTCAAATAGTACTTGCGTTCTCCAACACCTCGTGCTGCTATAATTTCACCATGGTTCATTTTTGTACGATACAAATTTTCTATTTACCTTCCAACGACGAAGAGACAATATTTTTACAATCTGTAAAAACCTGAAATGAGCATGGCAATGAATATAAGCGGGAAAGAATCATTGTTTGTAAAATATAAAATTTGACAATATTACACTAATATCACTATACTAATGTATAACATAAATACATTTTAAAATAAACAATGTATACTTTATTGGGAAACATTTTTATTCTCTTAAAAGTATTCTAAACCAATATTTAAAAAGAACGGGCACACATGTGAATACATAGTCAGAAATATGAGAATAATTTGATAAAATACAAAATCGTTTTACTTCTGTAACTTATTTACACAAAAGGGAAAATTCACAAATGAAATGTGGGAGCAATTTCGTACATCATCTTTAAATCTAGGAAGAGCACCATCTCAAAATTTCTCACAAAGCAAAATGTCTTTAAACCAGATATTAGAAATCCAACACATTGCAATAGTTCAATGAACAATTTATTTGACGCTTCTATTCCACTGGAAAGCAGTTAACAAACATTGCTTTCTAACATTTAATGAATTTAAACAATTTCGGAGGGCGGGGAAATTCTACTTCCCTAGAGTGACAGCATTCATTGGCCATGTTCATTCTCAGTAACGTGTACTTCGAGCTGTAGCCGTTTATAATCATTTTATGTACTTATACGAAACTGTGCAATCGAGTTGAGAAAAAGTATAAATTCAATTATTATACTTTTATATTGGGTAGGTATTATTTAAAATTAAAAAAATATTTGCATCATAACTCAGTACTGTTCTAAAGATCATGTTGTTTTACAGGTTATCGAAACATATAAGAGGCACTGATAATATTAATTAAAAACGAGATGAAGGTAGTTCCTAACATAATTTATTTCAATTATAGAACAATAGATGGTAAACACAGACATCAAAACAATAATTTCTTATCCCTTCGCCTGCTTTGCCTTGCTCGTTTGGTCCCTTCTCCCTCTTTCTTTCACCAAGTGCTAATTTGTCGATTGAAATACCTGTACACACATACATATCGTAGCGCATTTCGATAATTCCTACACGCTCTCAAGTTGTGACACGTTCCAGGCGCAGTGTCAAATTTAAGCGATCTAGGTGAAAAAAACTGATTTTTCCAAGGAATCCAAATTTATGTTTTTTTACATATCTAGATGGTAGAATGTACGTAGTATCGGACAACGACGAGATTTTTTTCGAGAAATCCGAAGAGAGAGCAATGATAGATGTTCGAACTTGCTCCAACTTCCCACGGCCGAGCGCAGTCCCAATAATGTGCTTCAGTGCATCGAGTTTACTCAAAGTTTGTGCCTCGCAAGTGCTGCTGACAGTCTAATTTTTTATTGAAGAGTAAAGTGCATATGTTTTCCTTACTATTGACAGTTTATATTATTCAGTATTATCCTGTATCTACTCACAGAAAAATACTAACAAGGTGAGTGCCGTTCATCTGCAGTGACAAGGGTTTTGAAATTTGAGAAAGGTTTTAACATAGTAGTTCACTTAATTCCACTTCGAGATCGAGTTTACCTTCCTCCCACACGTTCAAATTCTACGAACCTGAGAAGAAACGTTTATAGTATATGTGTACCAAATTTCACCAAAAACGACGTATTACGGATATATTATTTTTCCCCCTAGATTGCCCAAATTTGACACTGTGCGGCGTTGGAGCCTAGATCACTCCGACAACACACTGCCAAGTCACGCTCCGGGACCCCGCACGCAACGCAGCGAACGCACGCCTTACGTGCACGTTTATCAGCAACTCTCCCTGACGCCCGTTCAAACGGCGAATCAAGCGGACGGTTATCGCCAACCGCAAAACTATTAGCCTGTCCACCGTTGTTTGTTCTCGCGGGACCGTATCACACACTTCAACCGCGCGCTCTTTTATACATAAATAAACTTATAAATAAATAACCTCTCCCGAGCTTTCAGCTGCCAACACAGGCCGCAGAATTATCGGTACGGAAAATGCCAGCCTACTGCAGGCTGTGATAACCAGCGTACGGATTTTTTATATTTGTTGTGGCCTTGCAGATCTGAGAAATAATGCGTGCAGCAACCGTGTGTTTTGGATCATCTTTAGCGAATGTTCTACTGCACAAAATTAAATATTACTGTTTGAAAAAAATAAAATGTTTCAACAAAAAGGATGTGGTAATACGTAAGTAACTTCCTTTTTAAAGTAACGTAAACCATTTCCTTATTTGATTACAATTTTGTGGTGTTTAAATTTCAACTGAGCATCCCGAATACTGTAATGAGTCGTAATTGTATAATATTCGTATTTCGTCCATATTTGACTCCAAGACAGAAATATATGTATGTAGATAGAAATTTATTCTACAATTGGGCAGATGATGCCCGGTGGCAGAATGCAAAATAACAATTACAAATAACATAATAATATATAAAAAATAAATATAAACAAACAAATTGACTTTGTCATTTCTTATATATGCAGATGGCATTTAAATTCCTATATTAAACATTAAAATGCATATACACTAAAATATAAATGAATAAACCTACATATTACTATACTAAACATTAAAATGCATATACACTAACATATAAATGAATAAACATACATATTACTATACTAAACATTAAAATGCATATACACTAACATATAAATGAATAAACTTACATATTACACAAATATACATACATACAAACATATACGCATGTATACATAGACGAAGGAACCCTCACATCACTTCAAATGAAATCACTTCACTTCACTTCTTAATTTTTTTTTTTTTACTGTAGACTACGCATAATCGCACCTTTCACTTCACTTCACTTCACTTCACTATACGTTTTCACCCTATTGACTAATTTCCTATATTTTTTTCTAAAACCTCGCGCTGAGCAAGGAAAGGGCTCAAAAACTGCCGCAGGCAAATCGTTCCAATCTACTATAGTTCTGTTTACAAAGGCGAATTTCCCTACGTCCGTTCTTTGTATTCTTGTTCTAATTTTGTATTTTTTTGTATGTATAATACTGTATTCTTGTGGAATATTTTAACTTAACTTTTCCTAAAAAGAAATTGATTATATCCACATTTTAATTAATTTATTTTTTTAACTTTATTTAAAAACCAAATAGTTTTACGACACTATATCATATAATAATAATTATTATTATTAATATTAGGAAATATACGCAAAATCATTTATCATTATCAATGTTTTCAGTTTCTCTCAGGGCTTGAACTTTTGACTTGATATGTCTTCGCTTGTATGCTGACGAGATTCCCTCCCTTTCTAGTTTTTTTTTTAGGGGTAATTCAAGAATACGTACGCAATTTTAGCTTCCTCAAAACCTCAATGAACCAATTAACAGAACTTATTAACATTTCACTGATTCTTTTTCTCCTTTTCTTTCTTTTTCCTTTCATTTCTCTCTACCGTTCCATTCATCCCGATTCTTTTACGATTTCCTATCAAACTCGTCCTCCCTCGCTTTTACTCCTGTCACCCATGTGTATATCTTCATCCAAATTGCGTGCGTATTTTTCATTGAATGACTCCCTTTATTATGTATTATTGTAATATAAATTCTAAATGTGGTCAGGCGGAAGAGCAGGCTAAATGGCCTGAGCCTCGCCACCAATAAAGACATTTATTTATTTATTTATTATTTATTTATTCTGCCCCCTGGAATAGTAAATCACGGGTTGGCAATGCTTGATGCCATGATGACTGCCGATCCGAGAACAAGGACGAAAACATCCAGAAGGGACTTGAACGTTCTTCAGTGAGGTCGTAAAGTTGCACCATGCGTTTGTGAGGCAAAGTACAACGTTTTAGTAGACTTGTGTAATTTAGGGTAGCATTTGAAGTTAAGATGTAATGTTGAACTGACAGAGTGTTCTTGAAGGACAGTCTTGTGAAAAATGGAATAAAATTCATTCCCATCATTCTCTTGCGAATGACGAGATTTTTCGCAAGCTTAATATTTAAAATGGAAGAAACTGAAAGTCTCCAACAGCATACAGCTCATTTTATTAATATTCTTGTAGCGCTAAATAAGCATTCACTTTGGGAATCGGTTTCAATTCTTTCTACCTCCTTTTGCCTAGTATCTTAAGGTAGCTCTGATTACTGATAAGGTCACAACACGACGTTTCGCATACGTCTATGATACGAATGACACATGCGGTTCATCCTGCCTGTGGAAATACGATCGTTCGCGAGTGTAGTTTCCCTTTGGAGGGCCTTCTTGTCAGACAATTGTCGCCATGTCCAAAACGAGAACCTAACGACGGTGTCCGTCACCCGTTGCAATAAAACATGTGTATTATTTCAGTAGTATATACACCTTTTGCGGCTCTCACACACAATCAATGAGGTCTCTCAAGAAAGAGAACGGAGAGGTGACGAATTGCGCTTTGTCTTCAAAAATATGAAGAGTTTGTTTAAAAAATAATCCATATAAATATGTGTGTCAATTGCTACCCGCAACACTCGGCAGCATTTTTGAACCTATATATAATGAAACATTAGTATCAATAAATAATGAAACATTTTTTTGCACACAGTGAATTCCTTCGTCTAACACATTCAAACAGAATCCACGATTTGTGGGTCCTTGATACTAAAAAAATGATTGATGGCAAAACATCTGTCAATCTGATTGTGATCAACGCTAATCTAAATCGATCAGATGATTTTTTTCCAAATTTGATACTCTCCTATTGATCTGTACGAAATCGAGGCCCAGCAAGTTTGAAACGGATATTTGGAATTTTGCAGGTTCTTTACGTAAAGACTCCAAACTTTTATATTTTTTCTCTAGAGCGCTTAAAAGAACTTATTTTCATTGAAATTCTTGGTTTTTAGAAAATTGCAAACGTTCATGTATTTTCGACGTCTTTCTACAGCTACAATATATGAGTTTTTCTTAAAGAAATCGACTGTTAAAGAGAGAACTTAAAATAAGGTCATGTGCAATGTTTTCGAAAATGTGAGTATTATATCTGAAATAAGGTCAATTTTTAAACATTTGTTTTCTTAAAAATAGCTCCATTTTTAATTTTTTTACTACTAGTAGCTCAAAGGACGCTTTAAAATGGCGCAAGTTTATTTCCGTTGAACTTTGAATTTTTGAAAATGGCAAAAGTTAGAAATAATGCGGGAAAGTATGTTCCAGTCAGCATTAATTATTCTTGCCAGTGAAAGAATACGGCAGTATTCTTTCTCGGTAGTCATGCATCAGTAGTTTCATTTCTTTCTGAACTACTCGTACGAGTTCTACTCGTTCAAGACAATTATTTTCCAAATGTTTAGTTCATAATTAGAACTAGTGGTCCTAAAAAACCACGTACCTTCTCACCGGTTTTTTTCACTCAAAATTACGCGAAAATTACTCAAATTTTCGAAAAATCATACATGACCTTATTTCAAAATCGATTATTTAGGAACAGATTTCTTTGAGGGAAAAATCTGTATCTTTAATATTTTAGTTCTTGGAAGACTCCCAAAACAATTTTGAACTTCTGCAATTTTCAAAAAAGTAGGATATCAACAAATACGAGACCTGTATCATTCTATTAAACGTCCTTTTCACTATCCAACAATATTTAATCAAAAATGATGGAGTCATTTTTTTGAAAATTTTGAAAATGTCCCAGGGGTTCTTGCAAAGTACGCTTCAAAATTAAAACATCGGTTTCAACATCAAGGGAACTTTTGTTCTAAATTTAGCAACTGGATTTATCCACTTTTTCGTTACCAGAGCTCAGTAATATGAGTTTTCTGCCAAACACTTATTTTTTTTTGGAGAAATGCATACTTTATTTCATTTCTAATATTAAAATATAAGTATCATTAAGACTTATTGATAGAATACAAATTTTAAAAAAGGAAAATCTCCACATACGACGTTTTCTTCTCTGCAGTTGGTATTAGCGTCTTTTCGTACTTCGATCAACAAATTTTGTTTGTTGTCTGTGACTAATTCTTCTAGCAGTTGATGATCTCGTAAATACCAATCAATCAATCAATCAATCAATCAGTCAGTCTGTCAAAACGTGAATACTGCACTGCCTTTGAGCAGTAACTTCCACTTATTAATTCGTTGTCCTTCCCAGAAAATCGAAGGAAACATTTATCTCAAGAAGGCGTGGACCATGTCATCCTTGAGCTTCCTTGTTCCTCCGGTGTTTACAGGGGATGCTCTGAAGAGTAAAGTTAGATTCTCACTGGAACAGCACACCTTCGCAACAATAAATGTATCCAGTAATTTGACGTAATACTATTATGTAATGAATTTCTTGAATTCTTCCATAATGTTTTTACAGATTTGTTTACATTAACAAATTACATAACTTTCTCTTGACATTACTCATCGGTAGTGAGAAAGGAAACATATTGTGTTCTTTATGAAATCCTTACTGACTCCTGCCTTTCACTGTGACAATTCTGACGCTTAGCCCTATCCCGGGCGCGTAGGCGAATTGCGGCAGTAGCGTCACCTAACTACGCACTTCGGTTTCCGCACGCATCTTTGAGGATAACTGGAGGGACTTTTATGCCGCGAGAGTGGCAGCCCTGGTCGAGGGCGGTGAAAAGGTCTGGGGCGGCGTTCAAAGCCCGGCAGCGCTGTACGTGGCGTATGGCGCATTCAGAGAGAGCAGCCAGCGGGAACGGAATCTGAGGAGTCGAGAACTGGCCGCTGGCGAATTTTGGTTGGAAATATCGGGAATTCGGCGGACGCGGAGCCGTCTCTGTGTGAGAGATGGGAGTTTAGATCAAGGGTAGATCAGAGGGCATAGGCTAAAAATACAACAGAGAGCGAAATTACATTCAGTGTAAACAATTTAAAAAACGGACCATATATATAATATTAAATGATAAGTGTATCTATTTATTTAATATTTACACTTATATAAATATAACAATGCCGTATGTCCAGTAAAAATAACATTCTATTTATTGTCAAAAATTTGTTTTCGGTAGTTCTGGAATAGAAAAAATAGCTGAATATAAGATGCTCCAAAGCAATGTCAAACAAAATACAAGATATAATTTTGAGTGATAGTTAAATATATAACAGTATGTAAATGCAAAATTTTCAACATATACGCCAACATTAATTGTGGAAAAATAAACGTTAATTTATTAGTATGCAGAAACTATGAACATTCACTGGACTCACGAAAAACATAAACGGTCAGGAAATGCATCTTCATTTGGGGAAACTCATATTAAACAGAGCAAAGATACCGAAAAAGAGCCAATCACCGACTTTTACATGGGTCTCAATTGCAAGTATTGAATAAGTCTCAAGAAAACAAAATCAAAAAAGGTTCATTTTTCCCTTCCTATTAGTTTTTGTGCTTCCGATAAAGTGAATTAACATAAACATGTATGAAAAATAAATAAAATTGTTTCTGATATCACATACACATTCACATAAAATATTGAGGAGTATTTAGTCGCCAATGTTGCTTGAGATATCTCATTCGTTTTCATGAAATAAAGTTTTGGAAGTTGTGTGTATAAGATATTAGCAAACAATAAGAGTGATAAATACATTGTAATATACCGCCAAGGAATGTGTAACGTTTCCAATAGGTTCTGTAAACATTAGTTCCAGTATGTAGAGCAGTTTAAAGTATTTTGAAGAATTTTCCTTTGCAATAGTAGAAATTAATTTATTTACCCGATGATACGTTTAAGAAAAGTATTCTATCTTCTCAGTCAACTCATTTTATCTTCACTATTTAATACAAATATATTGAAATAAGTAGTGAATAACATGCATGTTCCTACGTAAGAAAACATTATACTTACTTAAATATATTAAATTTTTGATATTACTCTTTTTATTTTCTCGTGTACATACGTATATACTGAGTTATATACGTAGTATAGAGAAAGTTATGGAATGATGCGCGAAAAAACGGCGGATATTCGGCGGAAAAATTAATTATCAGGCTTTGATGATGAAAAAGTGCATTAAACCAGTTGCTAAATTAAGAGAAAAAAATCCTCTAACACGTGGTGTAGCCAGAATTCATGTATTGGGTCCTTGATGCCGAAAAACCAATTGGAAGCAAAACGTCCGTCTGTCTGTCCGTCTGTGAACACTCGTAGTGCCTAAACCATTCGTACGATCTTCTCCAAATTGAAGAATCCTCTGTCTATCTGGATCTAGTTGAAGCTTTGGAATTTTAAAACACATTCTTTAAAATTTTAGGGTATTTTACGCGAACCCCCCGGACATTTTCCAAGTTTTCTCAAAAACGGCTCCAAATTTTTTCTTTAAATTGTTGGTATGGTTAGTGAGAAACATACCTTATACGATGACATAAACGTCATATTGTTCTGTTCTTTTGCATTTTCAAACATTACAATAATGTAATTTTTTTGACTTGTCTCTCATGTCGGTAATACTTACATTAGAGGTGATTTCTTTACATGATTTTATTAACGAGTAAATGTGCTTTAAATAATGTCCAATAAAGTTTCTCGAAAACTCAACAGTTGTTTGAGGAAACAAGCTCAAAATTTCACATTTTCAGAAACGCTCAAACGCTCAAACGCCATTTTCTCAAAAATGGCTGCGATTTTTTTCTTCAAACATTTTCAATGAATAGTGCTAATTGCATTGTTTAATGTGACGTCAATTTCGTAACGTTAATTTTGGTGTACTCATTTTTCTTCCAAAAATAACACAAATGTATTTTTTTAAAATATCTCTCACGCCGTTAATATGTCCATTTCCATCAATTTGTATACATTATTACATTTGCGAATGAAAGTGCTTCAAATTAAGTTTTTCGAAAAATCAATAGAATCCATTGAAAAAGAGCTTCAAATTTCGCTTTTATAGTAATGCTTGAACATCATTTTCTTAAAAACTGTTTCAATTTTTTAATGAAACTTTCTATTTAGGACGAGATTTTAGACTTCTTTAATATTCTTGAAGGATTATTTCGGTTGTACAATTAGAAAGGTGAGAAAATGTTAAAAAAATATGTTCTGGGCGACGATTGATGGCAGTTGGATAGAGAATGGAAGAAGACTTTAAAGCCAGACCACACCAAGGTAATTAGAAATAATTTTCTACGAGGAAGTCTGTGCCATTCTGTAGCACCTCTAGTTTAATATGATAATCTGAGAAATTTTTGCACACTGGAAAAGACTCTCTCCCAGCTAACTGGTAATCGTGTAAGATAAAACCAATTATATTTCATTTATCGTATAAGTAAAGTTATCATTTCGTTCTTCCTCTATGTTTCCATGATTTATGCTAATAAATGTATAAGTAAAAAAAATATTTGGGAAAAGGAGCCCAGAAATATAGTTGTCTCCTTTTTATACCGCGCATACCGATGGTTAATAAAATAAACGACAATTTACACAATCGTTACAATAAATTAGTCAGTGATATCCATCCTCTTGTCCCGGAAGAACGTAGCTACCAATAGAACTTCATTGCTGTAAAATGCTGATTGCAGTAATACACATACAAATACAGTAATACACACTTTTACATGAGGGATGCTTTAGTAATTGCAAAATAGAAAAACAAATACATGTTAGCGAACCACAAAGTCATAAAACCGTTAAAACCCCAGAAAATGTGAACCATCAAAAATAATATACAGATTGAGTAATTTTGGATGTAAAAAATGAAAATTTTACAAACAATTTGGTCCTCAGACGATTCCATCTCGGGGACAACTATACTCATGGGGTTTGGCGTGATTTTAGAAGTTTGTTTTGACATGTGCCAGGCCGAGACGTTATTTGCATACAAATCACTTTTCGATAAATAGAACTCTGATTATGCGCTCAGAAATCATTTTCTAACTCGGAAAACGCTCTGCACATCTTGAACATCAGTTGCAAATGGCATTCGTGCAAACGTGTTGCACTTACATTCGCTGAAGGGGTAATATAATTTGCACCATTTAATCAAATTACTAACTTGTCGTTTTATCCGAACTAAGAGTGTTTTGTTAAGTAACTAATAATGTTTACAGCTGAAAGTATATAATTATATTATTTCATTGACGAGCAATTAATACAAATAATTCAGAAACATTTGTACGTACCAAATTTTTAATGAAATATTATGACGCAATTTTTTGTAGTCACTTTTGGGTATTGGTCTAATACTTGAATTGTTGACAATTGTTGACAATGACAACGCCTTCAATCATTCCTAATAATTGAAAGCCAATATTTGAGAAAAACTGTAAACAAATGTACTCTATTTGAATTATTGTAAATACGTGCATATAAACGTTAGTTGTGAAGTGTCAATGTAAAGTATAAATCAATAAAGTAGTAACATAATGTAACATACTTAGCAGTATGTTATTGATTTGATTAATCTGAAACACAATCTTGGGGGTTTTATGGATTATGAGAATTCATTAACAAACTGCGTGCACTAAGGATGCGTATTTTTGCACCATGAAACAAATTTTCATTTCTTTGAGCAGAACGATTTGACATTACACCTTTAATTACTCGCTCTGTATATTATACAGAAACACAAGAGTTATTTTGGTTAGCAATATTTAGCAGGCGTCTTAGCAGAATCTAAAACAATTGAAAAATGTTAGTAAGCTCCTGCAACAAAGAAGTAAGTTTTTAGTATGGAAGATTTGAAGAAGAGCTGTGCTGTGTGAAAATTTACAAAACGATAGGTATATGCATTAACTGATTGTTTAAAAGGTTACGAAGGAAAAGTAAATGAAGGGAAAACCAGCATGAAATGATTTTCAATGGAATTAAGTTTTTATTTATTAGTTGCATTAATTCTTCTCACGTCAGCTCATACAAATTATTAATTTACGTAATAATTTTAATAGAATCTAAAAACTGGACGTAGAGTTTGGCCTATTTACTTGTACGCAATTAAAAAATTATTTGTCATAATGTTTTAGGGTTGTTGGTTTTGCTAGTGATAAATTATCTTCTCACAAATAGTACCATCACAACTGTGTCTCACAGGTATGAGAATGTGATGATACATGCTCAGTTAACTGTCAGCCATGTAAAAAGTAATCACATATTTTGTTATGTGTTTTTCGACTGATTTAAAATCTCATTTCATCAAGTCTTATTATATTCTTATATTATGAAATCACAAAATATTATCATTCAGCTTTACTCTTGTTACAGCATATAATTCGAGACTGTGGTGAAGGTTTTCTACGTAACCACGTATTTTTACACATTCCCGTTAAATAAATATTTGATATACCAAAGTATGAATAATGTTCACAGAATTAATGTGAACATTTATCTCTTAATAATGGAAGGACTGGCACTAAATACTGAAGATCTATCAATGACATAAACCTCTGATGAACTGCATATTAAACAGCAAACTGAAATAAGGACCCGAATACTTTTAATTGAAATCTTTCTAACGTTACGTCTTTATTACGATCATGTCACACATTAAAAACAACTTTGATTAATGCGTCATCGATTATTGTAAAATGAAGAACGGGTAATCAATCTCATGAGATTACAATTTGACACATTTGATTCTTCATATTCAGCTTCAGATAATATTCACAAATTTGTTCTGAGATTATTATGAAATACCTCTAATATTTCCAAAATTCTTTCATTCGATTTATTGTACGGAATTAAGAAGTTTGGGGTATTGAAAATCTGCTTGAATATCAATACGGAAGTAAAAGAAATGTAAAAGTAATACAATAATTTTTTTTGAAAAATAGTTGCATAAGGTTGTACGAAGTGGGATGGCCCATTATTCTCTTCTAGGGAGTAGCTTCAGTCTTGCCCCAGTGTCATGTAAGTTACAAGCTACTTATTAGAGTCAAATTATTATTATTATTATTATTATTATTATTATTATTATTATTATTATTATTATTATTATATACAGCTTTTCCCAGTATTGTCGGTGATTAAATTTCCCACACAAGGACAAAATACATCATTTAAGACCAACGTTGTGGCTTTATTCGGGATCACTATTGACTCTTACAATCCAAAACGTGCAATACTCTAGTGTATCTGTCGTGTGCAATCAATGCAATACTCTAGTGAATCTGCTGCTGTAGTTCTTGTAACTCAAAAACTCCTTTAGATTTGAGGCCCTCAAGAACTTAGCAAATGCAGGGATGTGTAACCAGAATATGAGTGATACCCATATGTAGAGCGTTTCCAGTTGGCTAAATGCACATTAAGGCCTTGAATTCACTGGAGTTTTTTCAGGTCCCTGAACATGGCCCCTAGAGGTCCATATACCACTCAGGCATCTGAGATCATGTGTTTCTCATAGACTTTTCAACTCTAACGGGAGATGGCGATATCCTGTTATATTTTTTAAATATTTTTGGGATTTTTCTTCTTCCTATTATTATTATTATTATTATTATTATTATTATTATTATTATTATTGTTGTTGTTGTATATGTTCTTCCTAATATCACCACTATCATCGATACGATTCGTAAAGGAATGCTTGTGCCCTGTTCCGACTCGGAACGTAACTGAAAACTATCTATTTAATCCCAGGTCATCCATCACTGTAGCCGATTGGAACCTCATAACGGAAGAACTTGGTATTGTGAAGTCCTTCAATTATGAATGTCTATTTTGCTGCAATTCTTTCTTTTCCTGGATCTATTAATTTACTATTTTCAAACTGCACATTTTTCACTTTTCGTCTATTAATAGTCGGCGAAACATCTCTGCTAAGAATGCGCATGTCCACTGTTCGACTTTTTCCCTCCATACGTTTACCTCTAAGAAACCTTAAGACCCGGTTATCAGTTCTAAACATACAAGATTTGGCACTAGCTACAGATTTGTTTTCATAATGGGTTCCTGCTTGTTCTTTATTTTTGCTTCGTTTTCTTCATATTACTTTCATATGTGATATTTTTGTTGTTAACTATTCTGAAAGGATGCAAAGTTTACACATAGGAATAAAGTATGAGTGTATAGACTTTTAGCGACTTTATTGCAGTTATTATCTTTACTTTTAAAACATTGTTTTGTTGAATATTTAAGTTAGTCGAAAAATTACGCAAATTACGCACACGTAGTTCGCACGGTCGCTATGAGAGCGTGCCGATCTCTTGATAATTCCAGCGTTGAAGTGCAGATAATGTCAGGCTGTTCCAAATTAGCCAATTAGCTCTACACAGCACGGCCCGAGTTGAGATTTCACCATGCGAGTAATGACACTAGACGTGGCCTCTGTGACCGTGCAAAAGCCGAAAAGTTTGCACGGGTTTACTACATATTATTATTATTATTATTATTATTATTATTATTATTATTGTTATTATTAGTATTATCATTATAATTCACAATAATATTATGAATGAACATATTTATGGTTGATAGGAAGATCATTCAAATAACTATGGTCCTTTTTACCAAGTAGTTATTTCTATCAATTTGATTAAATATCTAATTGTAAAAAGTTTCAGACAAGGCGGTTTCTATTCAGGATAACATACTTATGAATCAATTAAAAATTTTTAGAAGACTGTCAGTTTTTTTTTAAAGATTTTCTCTGACAAGTACATCATGAGACCGGTACTGGAATCAATAATTGTGAGAATGTGTTGGAAGCCATAGATACGTAGAAGGCAAAGAAGAAACTTAGTTACTTGATCCTCGATGGTTACATCTATTATACAAGATCTGGTCTCTTAGGTTTCCCACTTTTATGTGTCAAAACTGCGCAATCGAAATAAATTCTGACCTTTCCGCTTTCCAACACAGGATCAAGATTGTATATGTTGTTGTCATTGTTGTTATCATTATTATCATTATTATCATTATCATCATTATCATCATTATTATCATTATCATCATTATCATCATTATCATTATTATCATCATTATCATCGTTATCATCATTATCATCATTGTCATCATTATCATCGTTATCATCATTTTATATCATCATTATCATCATTATCATCATTATTATCATCATTATTATCATTATTATCATTATTATCATTATTATTATTATTATTATTATTATTATTATTATTATTATTATTGAACCTAACTAACAAGCTAGTGTCGAAAATTGTGCCACCTCAAGACCTCCTGGTCTGACACACTGATACGTAAACGGGAATCCATCTTTCTAGAAGTGACTAGAATTCGTTGAATCAGGCTAAGTCCTCAGACCGTCATTTTTTTGCAGGATCTTTTTAATATTTTTGCGGTTTACTCGGCGTAAAGGGAACAAGCGCTCCGAAGGCCCGGCGCGGCGCGGAGCTGAGGGACGCGACCACAAAGCCGCTTCGGCGCGCGTCATTCCATTACTGCGCAATCTCGGATTACGCCCAGCCGCCGCAATTTGTCGGGCACCAACACGCTCTATTAATTATTATACGCGCTGTCGCGCTGCGCGGGCGGGCGGGCGGGCGGGCGGGCGGCCGGCTGGCGGCTGGCGCGGCCGTCGAACTCTGCTGAAGCCATCGGTCAGCTTGGGATTGCGCGCATGGGCGCGGGGAAGCCTTGCTACGAGTGGAAATTTCATTTCATTCGAAAACAACTGCAGAAACTTCAACGATAACAATAAAGTGTTATTATTAATAATTTTATTATAATTAGTTTTATTACTATTAATTTTATTACCATTAATTTTATTACCATTAATTTTATTACCATTAATTTTATTACCATTAATTTTATTACCATTAATTTTATTGCTATTAATTTTATTACCATTAATTTTATTACCATTAATTTTATTACCATTAATTTTATTACCATTAATTTTATTACTATTAATTTTATTACCATTAATTTTATTACTATTACTTTTATTACTATTACTTTATTACTATTACTTTTATTACTATTAATTTCATTGTTATTATTAATATTACCCCGTTGGGTGGCTTATGAACAGCATGCTAGCTTTGCATGGTATGATCCCGAGTTCGATTTCCGGCCGGGGGAAAAATAGAGCTGTAGCTTTCCTCTACAATCGCCTCAGTTTCTATAGCTGTATGATAAAAAAAATGCTCAGGCAGGCCAAGTATGCTAGATACTGTGAAGGCAATACTTCATGCTCGCCACATGTCGCCTTTACCCTCAGGGGTGGATAATAAATAAGAGCGGGATCGAGGCCGTGGAACACCAGTAGCTGGCGAAAGTCAGATTCATCCAACCTTAAAATGCCACATGCATTATTATTATTATTATTATTATTATTATTATTATTATTATTATTATTATCATCATCATATTCGTAGTATAAATAAAACGTATGGACTGATTCTTGAGGGCCCGGTCCTTGAAAAATAATATCAAACATGCTTACAATAAGCTTTCATTCATAAGGACGTTTCCTGGATCAAGCGTTAACCTCTTCACGTTCTTCAGTTTTATTATAAAATATACTTTTGGCTAAACTAACAAGACATGTAGCTGTCGAGAAAATTTCAAACTGCGAAACCGTCGTTTACATCCCGGTAATGATAACATACGTTTTTTCCAGCCTCCTTTGTACCGTGTTTTTCCAAACCCAGTAACTGACGGTTTTGCTACATCTTAGCAGCTACAAATCTTGTTATATTTACTTGCTTAGTAATATTATATTTTCGTAATATTAGCAGATAATATATGGAGATTTTGATAAAAATAGTAAGGAAAAAATATAATCTCTGTTCGTGAAGATTAATAAATTGTCTCAATATTTTCTATTCTGTAATTGTGAAACACTGCACTCATTATTTGCGGAATAAAACATATTCTTCAATTCCGAAAAATAGTTTGGATAACGTATTATTACATTCTTCGATGTTTTGCAACCAGAAAAAATAACGAGATAAATAATATCACATCAATAATTCATTTTCGATACAAATTGTTTTTATTAATTTATATTGATCTCGAAATGCGAATCCATTTAATTAACTTACTTCAAAATCTTTTCTTATGCACCTGTATACTTCGTTTGCGTCTGAACGACTGGTAGTTTACAGTAAGTCTATGAGAAAATAGAAATCGCACAAGAATTCATGTAACGTAGCGAACTTCGCTGCGTATAGAGAGACGCAAGTTACTTTTGTAAGTTGAAATTCAAAGAGTTAAACAGGGAGAAAGAAATGGAAAGATAAATAGATAAATATTTTGAGAGAAATTGTGAGATTTAGAGAGTGTTTCACAAAACTGATTTATATCAGAAAGTTAATGTAGCTGTCTTTCTCATTAATTCTTACAATTTCATCGAGACAATAATTATATCCATTCAGATACGATAGATTTAGTCTTCTCTATTTGTTATAAAACCATTAGCTGGAACTGAAACCAAATACTTTTTTCTTTTATTGTTAAATATTTCCAATAACTTTTCCTCACTTGTTTTATATTACATCGCTGTCACGCTCGGTAGGAAAATATCAAAACATCGCATAACATGAAACTCACTAGCAAGCTTCATATACCACTAGGATGATCATGAAAGGGACGCACCCTATGCAACATTGCTGCAGGAAACACTATACCCGTTTTCAAAATTATTGCAGTCGCATCTCGTCTGTGTCGCTTACCAATCACACTGAAACAATTCGAGTAGATTTATTCTCAGTGACAATGCAATTGACGAGGCGCAGTTCAATTGGTGGGTATTGACAGCGGTGACAATGGCTCATTTCGGAAGCTAATGCGACAGTATAGAAAAGGCTATAAATTCGAATTTTTGACTTGAAACGTGAAAATTTGGATTTAGATAAACGAAAGAGAATGAATCTGCTGACTATTCCAAAATTTATTAAGCTCTTGTTGCTTTTACTCTGATCAACAAAGCATACATTTTCTTCCAGGAGGGGATATTATTAGAAAAATATTATATTGCAGTTGCAATGCAATCAATTTACGTAATAAGAAAGACCGTTAAGAATATCAAAGTGTAATTCGAGAATGTCTGGAATTATTTAGGAACAACAGAATAGCCAGAAAGCAGTTTGAATGCTCATTTTAGTTCAAACAATAATAGGATATGTAGACTTGTTGAAGTTAGTTCAAAAGAACAATCAGAATATATATAATACATCATTGTAGTTTCTGAACCTTGCATGTTATAATTTAAAAGTTATTTCAAGCAGATTTCCAATTAAATTTTTATTCACATTCGTATAAAAGTTTTATTTGTACTTTTAACTAATGTTTCAAAAATACACGTTTAATTTAAATTTAATAAATTCCTGTAAATTCTTATTTTTAATATCGTATACAATAATTTACCCTCAAAACAATTGATTGAGTAAGAGAGCATTGATGTGAATGGTCAATCTTTTTCCAAATATGAATAAATTATTTTCACTAGTTACTGAAGCACATATATTTTTTAGTTACCACACTGAGGAAAACATCTTCGTGAAAATCATGAGCATCAAACGCCTCCAGATACCTTCAAAATGACAAATGGAAAGAACATCTCTATAATGCTGAAGAAATGATGTTAGAATTTATTAGTTTCCTTGTTTCACACAGCACAGCACTTCAGTGTTAAGTAAGGTCACACACAGAAAAGGAGAAGCACAGGTACTTATGACGAAAGGAAAGTAGAAGCAAAGCACCCAGTCCACGTCCACCCCACTATAAAAACCCGAAAATAATTTTTCGTCGTTCTTATGTTTGGAGATTTGTACCAGAAAAACTTTACCATACTCTGATATTAAAAATAAGAATGAAGAAGTACTTTTGTGTGCAAGAATTTTGTTATTTCAATCAATAATTACTTACATTTATATAATACGAATTTTAATTTTAATATTGGCTGTATTCAAACTACTTAGTAAAGTAAATTGTTTATACATTTTTATGATTTCATAAAATTGACAATTTATTCCTCAGTCACAGCTATGGAGCTAATGGAATATGAAAATGTCCTATGTAAATTCTGATGCATTTCAAATGATGACTAGGAATTAGGGTAAAACATTTCGCTTTTTTACTTTTTACGCAGTCTTTTATTACTGCATCTATCTGTTGGTTATGTCGGTTACTTTTCTATTTTTCTGCTAATAAAGAAGTAAGCTTTTAGATTTTTTATAGAAATTTAAATAAAAATCTTCCTACCGGTAAGAATGTTTTATTCAATATTTGCAAAACATCTTTTCTGCATTTAGCTCCTTTAAGGGGGTCAAAACCGATCATTTACGAGAATTCTAAAACACATCCATTATTCTAGGCGCATTTTTGGCTAGATTTTAATATGATAGTTCCCTCTCTCATAACACTTAAAATGAAATAATGTGTGTGTTCTTTTAATTGGGAATAGTATGAATCCGTACCGCATAGAACTTGACGATTTTTGGCATTAAGCACATTTCAGTTGTTATTGGTATTTTATAATGAGTCTTCTCACTATGATTTGCTTATTCCATACGTTTTCTGCTCCATATTTCATGCTGTTGAGTGTCACAATCTCAAATTGTTTGCATACGTATATTCTGCCGCACGGGAAAGTGCACTCAGCAGCGAAGCTGGGAATATCATCCAGATACGTGTAAGAAAAAGTCAGGGAGCTATTTCAAGTTCGTTTTACCTTTGGTAATTAATATTCTCCTAGTCCCCAAAATATACGTTCCGTAGTTTTCAGTTTGTAGGATTTATTTTATTATTTTGAAATGAAGCTACCCAAAGAACGGAAAAAATATATTAATTATTTTCAACGTCATATTTGAAGCTAATATTGGTATAGAAGTTCTGAAATATTTGCATTCACATTGGGATTTCACTATTCTCTTTCATGAATAAAGCTATTTTTAAATGTCATTTTATGTAATTAAAACGTGACGTACGCACCACGAATTAGTATTACTTTAGATTGAGTTTTGAAGATTGTATGTATTCGTCTTTTGAGGTCTCCTTTAGAATTTTTTCCCTATATGCTCTTCTTTCCGCGGCTTCGATGCGACGGAGAGACCCTCTGGCGTAAATTCCAGAAGTTGATAGGTTAGTTTTGCAGAGCGTAGTTTATGGAATGGCTTAAAGCAGGGCTGCTTAATTGCAAGAACTGGGGTCACAATGTTCACCATGGCCTGCAAGTCACTAGCTTTTCACTAAACTGAGCCTATCGCGCCCGAGCGTGTCCTCTCCCCTCCCCACAAGCAGCGGGCCACAGCGCACCGGTTGCCTATGCGCTGGGCATGAGCTCGTCCAGCGAGTCGGTCCCTTGAGCAGCCCTGGTTTAGAGGCTTTGGGACTAGCCACATGTAGTGAAGAAATGGGTTTGTCAGTGATTACAATCGTCCTACGGACTGAAAAATGTTATTTACTGTTAAAGGTCTCGTAACAGTTTTGCGAGTGGGCGTGGTCGTGGACTGACTGTCTGAGCCAAGCGGCCTGCGGAGGACGTGGCGATCCCGTGTGCGTGAGGGGATGAGGGAAGCGAAGGAGAGGCGCTTTATGAGGTGTGGATGGAGGGCGAGGCTCCTGGAGGGCCGTGGCAGGAGGCTTTGCACGGGGATGTTGGGGGGTTTAATCGGATTGGGGGGGGGGGGGGGAGGGGAAGGAGGGTGGTGGGGCGGGGGGGGGGGGCGGGGTCGCGGCGAGTACATCTGGTGCGAGGACAGACACAGGTGGTGCAGGAAGAGGGAGGAGAGAGCTATTCTGCGACTCTGGTGTTGGGGCAACTAGCGGGTATACACGTTCAGGGGACGCCAGAGGGGAATGGGACATGACGAGCACCTTTGCGGTGGGATTTGGAATCAGCGGTCTGGGACCAGTGGTGGAGGACGAGACTGGGGCAGTGGCGGGGTGCGTTGGCAAGCACATTTGAAATGGCGGTTGGGGGCGAAATAGAGGAGGGCACTGGGCGACCTTGAGGGTTGGTGGCAACGGGCCAGATGGGGTCTCGAAGGACGTTAGGCGGACATGGGACGAGACGAGCACTTGGAGGAGTGGGGGCACGGGGGCGTGTGTTGGTGACGGGGGGGGGAATGGGGGAGGGTTGGGGGGGGGGTGATGGCCGGGGTTGTGAAACCGCGACGCTGAGTTGGTGGTGATCGGGTAGTGGTGGGGTGGGCTGGGGTCGGGGGGGGTGGGGGGGGGGGGAGGTGTGGTGGTGGTGGAATGGGGGTGAGATGGAGTTAGAGTGGATTTGGTGTTGAGGGCGAGGTGGAGGCTAAATGGTTGCGGGGTGAGGGCGGGGGGGGGGGGGGGTGGTGGTGGTGTGGGTTGTGGTCAAGGTGTGGTGGTGGTGGAAGGGGGTGAAGGAGGGGATCGGTTGAGGGCGAGGTGGAGGCTAAATGGGTGCGGGGTGAGGCGGGGCGAGCAACGCCTGAGCGGGGCAGGGGCGGGGCGGGCTGCGAGCACCTTTGGCGCTGGGGTCGAGCCGCCGGCGCTGCCACGCCTGCTCGAGGCGGCGCTTGTCGCTGGCGGCGGGGGCGGGCGACGCCGGCGGGGCGGGCGTCGGCGCCGCCGTCGAAGCAGCCTCGTCTGGCGGCAGGGAGTCTGCAAGAGACACAGCGACATCGCCCTCTGGGTGCTGCGGGCACTGCTGCCCCTACGCTTGGTGGTCTTCAGTCCTGTGAAGAGTCCACGAGGGAGCTACTGACACGAATGGAACGGGTTCTCAGTGTGGAGGTGACTCCGCCCTCTCCTCTGAGATCCACGTTCCAGCAGGCAACTTCCAGAGGAACATTTGCTACTCCCTTCTCTCCAAAGAAAATTACTTAAAAAGTTACAAAATTTTTAAGAGATATGGTAATACAATATTTTTTGTTGTTGTGATTTTGTATATCTAAAAAAAATTATCATTAATAGGCAAAGACAAATCTTTATTTGAAATGTTGCGAACAATGGTTCATAAAACTGTAAACTATTATTGTTTTATATATAGAATATACACCAAAAATATTATTCTATTTACTACTGGAAGGGTGATAATATACTGTTTGTGATTAGTTTTTCTGTTAGAAACAATTCAAATACCCATACTTATTTTAGACATTGTAATGTAATCATATTATGAAGAGTTAACTAAGATATAACAAAAACTATTAATAAACATATAGAACAGTCTGCAGAGGGCTACAACATTCCAAAATACCTCCCGTAAACAGATCAGATGTAAGATAATATTTACAATATGTTATGTTAACAATAAAATCCATCAGAAAAAAATTTTACGTTTTTATATTATTCATTAGATGCCAAGTATTATTCAGTTTTATTTATCATATTCCCGCGCTTAGTGAAAATTATAAAGCGGTGTCGTCGAGTATTATATAGCACTCTCCATGCTTAGGATCATGAAACATGGTCATTTTTAACACAGGATTGTAAAGTAAACCGGAATTGATTGATCTGCAATTAATATGCAAGATATAGGAACATTATGTGGCATTCTGGCGTGCCACAAAACTAGACAGACTAATTTTCGGCCGCATCAGCGCACTATTTAATGTATGCTGCGCAATCTACGAAACCTGCAAATTCATTTCCTACAGTAACGTACTCACAAATAAGAAATTATTGTCGCTGTTCTGATTCATATATTTTACTATAGATGTATTACACAATAAATTAAATATGACGGCAACGAACATCGTTATAAAACTAAAAAAAAAATAGTTCATTGTAGTACACATTATTTACATTACAAAAGTGCCTGTAGACTAAAATTTAAGGATTCACATAATGTTTTTTTTTTTTTTTTCATTATAAAATATTATTTCTTTACTAATTTCATATTCAGAAAAGGTCTATATAATACCCTCAGTCTGAAGAAAGCAAAGAAATCACAGATGATTCACTTAAGTTTGCAGAGAGCAATCAGAAAATAAATATTGTTTGAGATGGGTCGCGATCACAACAGTAGGAGCTCGAACATTGCATCAGCGAAGTGTAAATCGAATGGTAAACCGGATGTAGCATATACCGAACACAAACAGGAAGCGAAAAACAGGAGGAACGGAGTCCGGTGCAGAATCAGACACGTTTCCAGAATGCACATATTCAGGATGCTGCAACGAGTAGGACCAAAAAATCCAATGGTATATTTTTTTCATTTTCAACACACTTTTGTGATATTTATAATATATGGCTGTAGTGGAAGTACAATCTAAATTAACGACATTTTATTATTAAAAACGTACATGCTCGAATCGTTGATCAGTAGCCAATGTAGTCGGTTGTACTGTGTACTACGTGTGTATAATGTACTATGATTCTGGATTCTTTACAATATGCTGGGTATTGCATTAATTACACAAGTATCAATATTATTCCATCACTTTCACAGGCCAAAAGGGGTCAAATAATATAATGTTGTCCAACTTAAATTGATTAAAATTGTTCATTTGAATTTATTTTTATATTAAGAAGCGAAATTTGATAGTTTACATAATAAAACATACGATATATTTTTCATTTGTATGTAACCAAATAATGATATTTGTTCCTTCTTCATTCTTTGAAATTAAAAAAAATTGTGTTAAATATCTTTAATGTTTTATTACTATGTCTCAACTGAGCGAAGAAGTTCATTAAATTACTCTTGTTAAAATTAACAATATTGAAAGTCAACAATTCGTTCAAATGATTAATGTTAACCAGAGATGCCAACAAATACGTATGCATTTGTGAACATAAACAGTGTAGTCTCGCACCAAATGTACGTTTACCTTAAATATAGCAGCAATATTTATTTCCATAAATGTGAAATTAAACGTTTAAGCGCGTTAAATTTTTAGTACATTCCCGTTTATGAGAAGATAAAAGTAAATACTCCCGTGAACGAAACTGACACCCAGTATTCTTCACCGAAACCACCACTCGAGTCACGAGAAAACCTGAAGTTTCGAGTACGAGTATTTTTTGGCATATGAATGAAAGGAACATATGAATACAATGAACACATGAGGAATCCAGGTGATTCAAAACGTAAAGCGTACCTACACCTAAAGTTACATGTTTAATTTAGCTACTTATGTTCCCACTAATTTAAAAATGCGAGAGAGAAGTGAGACATAGTATTCGTGTCGCAGTGCCATTTGTTTCACAAACAGTTAACTTTACCACCCATCTAAACTATCGAGCGTTCGCGCGGGCGATGAGTTCGCCAGATCTTTGATTATTTCGCCTTTCCGGGCGCGTAAAGAGTTATTGTCATTATTCCCGTAAGTGTAGTTCGTATTTTTTATTGCGGTAGGTGACTGTGATCTTCGTCCGCTGGATGGCGAGATTCGACTCCGACCCACCCGTTAGCTAGCAGGGTTTTCCCTAACCACGTATCTCCCACAGAGCAGCATCGCCCCAGCCGGACAAGCTGTAAGGTCTCGACCAGTCTACCGACTTGTGTGTTAGCAAAGTGAATGTATGTAAATGTGTGTTAGTAAGGGGTGAAGGTAAGACAAGGAAGAGAAATGGATGATCTCGCGCGGTCCATGGTCCTTTTGGTAGAGTACTGCTCCGGCATTCGTCTGGTGTTGATCGGTGAAACAATGGAGAAATTCCGATCGAAGTGGCCGCCCGCTAGAATTGTTCTCCAGAGATCGAATGAATTCGGCATAGTTATGAAGAGCTAGAGTAGAAATTCCTGCCACAGACGAGACTCGAATCCTAGGATCTCCCTGTCAGAGGCTCTCCCTGACCACTTAAATTGATGCCCTGAACCACCTAAGCCTATTGAAACTATTTGAAAAAACTGCTCTTACTCCGCCTAGAAAGGAACTACCATATCGTGTCGCAATAAATTATTTAGTTGCAGTTTTTGACACTAGATACCGATGTTTCGAGCCCTGTAAGATATAGTTATCAGTTCAGAAATAAGTAGCCTATGATGGTATAGAACTGCTTAGCGGACTCGGTAATGAAACGTCAACTGCGGTTGTTGGGAGTCATCTAAAAATGTTAAATAATTATGCATGTATCTTATGTATTGTCATCTACAAGTGATTACCTTTTCAATGAGAAGAATCTCTTTCTCACTCCGTATTTTCGTGTATAATTAATTCTATTCAAAATTCAATTTTTATTTGTTTTTTTTTTTCATGACGAGAATCATTAAGATCCAAGCGAGATGACTCGTGTACCTTCTATTTTTACAGCTTGAATCTTGACTATATTGTAGAAAACATAAAATTTGGTCTTATGAAACATCTAACATCACTTTTGATGTTGTAAAATGTCATATTTAACCAATTATATGCACAAATCAAAATGACGTTGCTGATATTTATTTGAATTGATACCCACGTGATAAGAAGTTATTCGAGTAAAATAACATTTCTAGGCATCTTGAAAATAAGACAAAAGTGATAATTCCTCTGGATTTGTTTCTAAAAATAGACATTTGGTTCCTGGGATGTTTAAGCCTTTAAAAGTAAAAAAATAGTGCCTATTTACCAAAACAAGACATTTGTTTAGATGGGTCAACCTCGTATTTAACAAGACTAGTGATGCAACTCATAACCTGTGGAAATCATGGATTCTGATTATTAATATTGTTACAAATCATTCAAATATGACTAAAAGAGTTTAATGTCATGATTCGAATTTCAGTTACGTTTAAAAACTACCAAAGACTGATTCTCAATTAATTTAATCAGACCATTAATTACTTCTTACATATTATTATTTTATTGAAAAAATACGTTTAAAAAGTTTGATTATTTTTAATTCTTCAGCTTTTATAACACCTTCGGCAAAATACTCCACCAACATTCGCAAAAAATAAAGTGTGATTTGAAATAAGTGGTCGTTAAACAGGAGGCCGACATATTGTTTCGCGAGCGTTCGTGTAGCTCCAGCGCCCGAAGGATATCACGTACAACTTTTTGAATCACCTTTATTTACAGAGCGCATCCTACACGTGTTTCATGTATCCATACGCTTTGCTGTTTGTCAAAAAATCCGCTGTCCCAGACTCGTTCCAGGTTCTCGCGCAGAAGACAAAAAACACGCGAAACAAAAAAGCGCATTCGACAGCAGACGGCTGTGGCAGCGCAAGCGAACTGCAGAACTGTGTACTACCGCCACGTGCCGCATAGTGAGCGGAAGACCTGGATAACAAGAAAATGCACCACGTGTAACATTTCACAACTATTCCCCGTACATAGAGATGACTCAGAAACTTTATCATCGTCAGCATCACCATCATAATCGTGTCGTTGGTAACTTTGTGGTCAACACAGTGATTTCATTAGCTTCGACGTGCGGGTCACAGGCAGAGAGAGAGAGACAGAGAGAGGGAGAGAGAGAGAGAGAGAGACAGAGAGAGAGAGAGGACAGAGAGAGAGTCAGGGAGAGAAAGGCAGAGAGAGAGGCAGAGAGAGAGACAGAGAGAGAGGCAGAGAGAGAGACAGAGAGAGAGGCAGAGAGAGAGAGAGACAGACAGACAGACAGAAACAGAGAGAGATACAGACAGAGAGACAGAGATAGAGATAGAAAGACAGACAGAGACAGAGAGACTATTAAAATCATACGTCCCATCAATATGATCTTGTTATCTTCATCATGTTATATCCCTGAAAGTGAATGTGTTCCTTCCCCGTAACATCTACCACTGGCCTACTGGGATTTTAAACCTTTGTAATTATTACATTTCTTGTGAATTTGATCTGTATTACCTGTAAAATACCTAACACAAACTTCACGTACTGAATCATGAATTGGGTACCTACCAGACATGATTCGAGTTCAAAATCTAAAAGTAAAATGACGGAAAATGATTCATATTAGTTTATGAATAGAAAAGTTAATCAATGTACTATTTAAAAGTAATTTTATTTTTGCGTGATACCCTGCGTATTTGATACATACATATACACACATATACCCATATACACATATAAATATCACACTATCGCATGTATACGAATCCTGGCCAATGACCTAGCATAATAGAATTCTGCGAAAATCGGTTCTAATCACATCCCACAGCCGGTCAGCCAGCAAATGACACCAAATTGGTATGCTGACGCTACAAATTCCTAGAATACTCACAAATAAAACAAACTCCGAACAGTGCAGTCTATAACCGGAGAGGGGGGGGGGGCAATGAAACCGAGTCCAGAGCAATGGCAAAAAACTCTGGAATTAGGAATGTGTACTATCCGCACAAGTGCAGAGATGTAATAAAGCTATGGATACGCACAATGAAGAAGAAGAAGAAGAAGAACGCATGAGAAGCAACTACAACTATTCCGTCTTTTGGGCTGCATTCTGAACATCTTCCCCGCTGTTCGTCGAGAGAGACACGAGTATGGCGGTGCTGAGATGGCGGTGAATGGAGCTCCACCACAGGATTGCATTGTGGGGGTGGAGACAATGGTACGCCGAGATGAACAACTCGCCCACCCCGTCGGTTCTCACGAACACCACACCCCCATTCCGCCACTCCCCTCCCCGCCACGCACCGGCACGCCATGCCACGCCACGCCTAGACCCGCCATGTCACGGCCCGACTCCAGTCCTCGCCGCTCATATACGCCGTGTCCTACCCCTCTACCCTGCCGTTCTATACCACCGTGCCTAACCGGGAGCGGTAGCTCAGTGTATCAACTGACGTCACTGCAGCGCGTCTGACCGGGAGCTCCTAGGTTACACTCCCCACGGCGGCAGGATTTTCGACACTAGCTTTTCAGCTAGGTCGAATTCAGTCGCTGTCCGGAGGAGAATTCTAGCGGCCGGCTGCTCTGATCGGTAGTTTTCCGTGGTTTCTCCGACCAACACCAGGCGAATGCCGGAGCAGTACGCTACCAAACGGGCCACGGACCGCGCACGATCTGCCCTTCCCCTTCCTTGTCCTATCCTCTCCCCTTACACAAACACACACACACTAACACGCACTACACTACCACATATTCCGGGAGACCGGTCGGGAGCTTAGAGCTTGTCCCGGCTGGGGCGGTGCCCCGCTGGTGGGAGAGTCCTGGTTAGGGGGAAACCCCACTAGCCGACGGTAGGTCGGTGCCGGATCTCGCCATCCAGCAGGGGAAGATCACCCCCATCTCCCGAGGAAAAATAACATGCACTACAATAACGGGACTAATGACCGAAGCAGTTGACGCGCCCGGAAACACGAAAAAGTCAAGTCAAGTCCACCACTCGCTCACGCGCGTGGTCGCCCTCGTCGTGAGTAAAAAGCCCGCGCAGGTCGCCGGGCGAGGCCGCACAGCCAGCGGCGCAAACCGCGTGACTCGCTGGCGAAACTACGGAACTGTGGTTTGAGCGCGGCGCGCCCGAGGCTTGAAGCGTGTGGATGACATGCTTTGATAGAAACCTCGACGTCTAGGAAACTGAACTGCGTAGTTACAGAGTCAATTTAAAAAAATCACTAGAGCATGCTTTGAATCTGCATCTAGTATTTGTGGGTTTGTAAATATTTCTATAATTTTGAAAAAGGTAGTTTTTACGTTCGTTAAGTTTTAAACATTTAGAAATACATTATAATGAAATTTTATTCAAAAACAAGCATAAATATTTAATTTTGCTATCATTTACAAAAAATACTTTATTATTATGGAAATTAGTAATTATTAAATGTAAGTTAAATGTAGGATCACAGACAGAAGAGTAAATTGTAGCAACTAATTTGACGTGTCACGGTGTTATTAAGCAAACTCGCAGCCTTCCAATATATTAAAAAACTTCGTAACATATAATTACGAAAATATAAAAAAAATGAAGTTAAATGTGTTCAATGCTGTTTGTATTGCAAAGAAATATATGCTGTTTGTATTGTACAATGCTATTTGTATTGTAAAGCACATAACGTGATTAGAATATAACAAAATCGCTGAAAGTAACTCGGAACAATACATACAAATTTTTATTGTATTATCTTCTAGTTGCTCGTAATCATTTAGTCGCTGCAATGTCGGTGACATACATCGGAAAAGTAGACGACGATGGTTTGCAGCTGATAATTGACAGGGAAAGTAGTTAAATCTATTTATCCCACTGATGCTCTCTTGTGAATCGCCTGTGATATCTTAATCACGTGGATGAATAGAAAAATATTTAACTTATTAATAATTTGTATCAGTAAGACACTACACTCCCTTCATCCATAACGATCTAGTTCATGACTCGTGACTGAAAACGTTTTTAATAACTGTCTAAAAATGTGAAGAATAAAAGAGTTAAAGACAAAGAAAATTGAGAGAGATACTCAAAGGAGAACATAATAGCTTGCCTCCAGGGAAAACTAACCATGCAAAAGTAGAGAGAAACAAATGGTTATGACCTAAACCAGCGATAGAAAAGACACGGAGTTACTAATGACCTAGATATTGATGTGACCTTAAATAACCATTAAAAAAATACACGGAAATTCTGGTAAAAAGGTGATGGGTGCCAAAAAGGTGATGTGATGATAATTATAAAATATTCGTATATACAATTTAAAAGTTTTCATTTTCTATTTTAAAAATACTCATAAATAAGATAAATAAATAAAACATAAGAAATATAAAACACGCTGAGGGTTTCAGTGCATATATCTTTTTACTACAAATCAATCGTTTTATGAACTCTGTAGATACAGCAATAACGTAGCCGTGCGTGATACCCAGCCAAACGAAACGTCGATGTCAAAGGGAAGCAAATAACATCAAAGCGCTCATGTGTCGGGAATAAATAAATGTTACCATCCAATGCAGTAGTTTGTTGAACGACACAGACACACAGAGTGGTGCAAATAAAAAGGCAAACAATTGGGTACGAGTTGTATTCCCTGCTGAGTACCTGCTTGAACAACGTCTTATTGATTTTAAAACGTACAAATCACTGATCCGATTACTAATAAAAAGGAATGGTCAGAGTTAGGCTATAATACTATTACAGTGTAGTGAACCTGGGTGTAAATTCCATTATGTTCACATACAAAATAAATATTTCTTACAAATGAAGTAAACAATTCAATGTCATCAAATATTTTGAAACATTGTTCTCAAACCGACACTTTCTAGCACTATTCGTTAAGGGCGTGGAATTTAGTTTTCAAAGCAGAGTACTACTCCATCACGAGTGCAGTCTTGATTGATTCCAGCCTGCTCACAAGACTCATGCAATGAATATTATCGGTTACCTTAGCGAACGATAAGTGAATCGACTCCGCCGTCAACACACCGTGCGTGCAGTTCCGTATACACGGCTAACGATCTCTAGAACCCATTAGATCCGTTTAACTAGCAGGAGATGGCGGGTTCGTCGACGGAAAAGACGCTCATCGAACAGCTGAATGATGTTCGAATCGTAATCGAAAGAATGTTGAGGGTTACTCTAGCCGACATCAAGCCATTTGACGAATCGTAAAAAAACTCCATGGTCAACACAGACCCAACATCGAATTCCGTAAACATGGACCACCTACCGGCCCAATTAGACTTATTTTTGTAACAAAAGATGGCAAATTTTCTGGAAGAACGAAGACTCCCCAAACAGTTTAATGCCAAATTAGTCGAGAGAATGTATACGGTTACGTTAGCCAATGACAATCTCTTGTTATTGTCTATTGTTCCGTAGACATTTAACACAACTAATTATTCCACCTTCAGTATAGAGCCTGCATTAAATACTAAACGCAACTGGCGATCTCTAAAACCCACTCAATGCGTGCAGTATCATGTACCAGGAGAAAACGCATTTTCAGAGAGGGTGCAGATACACCCAACAGCTGCATTTCAATGTCCTCGCAATCGTAGGCGTTGGCGGTTACTAGAGTTGATGATAAATGAACCGAATATCGTTTCATCGCCAACATGGAGACTGCATTCAGTTTCGTAAGCAAAACTGTTCTCTAAACTCTCTCTCTCTCTCTCTCTGTCTGTCTCTCTCTCTCTGTCTCTCTCCCTCTTTCTCTCTCTCTTTCACTCACTCAGCATGCGTAAGAAGAAAACGCGTTTTTGGAGTAGAGACTCATCCAACAGGTTTACGGCTTTGAAGAATACTGAAGATTAGTTCACCCCTTAAGATACCGAACCGAATATCATTTCAAAATTACAGTAGTAGAGCCTATACTAAAAAGTTGCTCTGAAATCGCTGTGCGGGTTTACGCATTTTCAGAGAAAGAGGAGACTCACCCAGCTAATTGGCAAAAACGTTGGTTTCGTCGTTGACTTGAGCCTGTAACCAATTTCGTAAACGAAACCAACGATCTCTAGGAACCACTCGGCATGAACCCGATATTTTTTGGGGGAGAGTAGATACTCACCAGCCGACTGCCTGACATTCTCATCGAGTAATGTTGGCGGTTTCTTAAGCCGACAATGAGAGTAACAATTCCATCATCACAGAGCCGGCATCCTACTCCGTAAGCGAGTCTGGCGATGTTCAGAAGCAACTCTGCGTGTTTCCGCAGCAGGAGACAGCGCGTGCCCGGGAGAGTGGAGGCCCTCCCAGCGGGCGGCGGCCGCTGTCCCCGGGGGCGTGCCCCAGGTTGGCGGGGCCCCGGGCGACGCTCGCCGTGCCGCCGCTGTCTTGTTAGGCGCAGGCGGCGCAGCCGCTGGGAGAGCCAGATTAGGCGCCGGCCGCCGCCCCATTGTGAGGCGAGAGCCGTGCGATAGCGCCGCTAAGTGCCCGGCCGCCCATCGATCAGGGTGACCCCGCCGCCCCGCCTCCACCCAGCCCCGCCCAGCCCCGCCCAGCCCGCCCCCGCCCAGCCCAGCCCAGCCCATCCCGCCCAGCTCAGCCCCGCCTCGCCCTGCCCAGCCCGCCCCGCCCTGCCCAGCCCCGCCCCGCCCAGCCCCGCCCAGCCCTGCCCAGCCTCGCCCAGCCTCGCCCAGCCCCGCCCAGCCCCGCACAGCCCAGCTCAGCCCCGCCCAGCCCAGCCCCGCCCAGCCCAGCCACGGCCTGCCCTTCCCCGCCCAGCCCAGCCACGGCCTGCCCTGCCCCGCCCGCGCCCCGCCCAAACGCAACCCGCTCCAGCTCCGTTTGCACCCCGCTCTCTTCGCGCCCTCCCGCTCCCCACCCACGCCCCGGTCGCTCTCCGCCCGCGTTCCGACCACGCCCCCGCCCGCGCCGAGCCCACTCTCAGCCCGCTCCCCGCCCCGCCTGCGGTGGTGGTGGTAGGGCTTGCGGCGCGCCGCACCTGGCGGGGCAGCAGGGGCCGCTTTGCGTGGGGGTTGGGCCACGGCGGGGCGGGGCTGCGGCGCGCCCAATAATATATTCTCCACTGACCGGGCGCTGGCCCGGAAAACGTTTCGGCGGAGGCATGGACCTCTGATTCCATGCTTTAAAGCGATTCTGCTTTGGAAATCACGTCGTTCATTATTCCTTCACCTAACCTATTCTTTCCTGCTTCCCTTCCTCGTTTTATAAATAGTTCTTTTTCGGCCGGAGTTCCTCTTCACCTCAAACGCACATTTTGTAAAACACGCAGTACTTGCCTTTCTGTCCTCTGGTAAAGTCTTCGTATTCGTGACCCATGCCAAAGGTAACTGATTAACAGCTCATTTCAGCGATGGATACAAGCTGTCGATCCTTCGGAGCGAGACGCCAAGTAGGTACGCGTTTTGAACACTTCCCTTCTTATCCTTCATCTCCTTCTTCAACTTCTGTTTAACCATAATCATCATCGTCACTGTGTTCATCAGCTTCTCCTTTCTCTATATCTTGTATTGGATAGGGTTCGGGCCCACAGCATAGCAGAAAATTTATATATAATTCAATATACTTCGCAAAAGCAGAAATCACTCATAAATCTATTTCATATGCTTCACTAGAAAATCCGTTCGTTCGGAGTATCAGCTGATGAGCATCTTCTGTTTAATCATAATCATCACCGTTATTGTCTTCATCATCTTCTCCTTTCTCTACTAATAATATTTTGGATTGGATAGTGTTCGGCCCACAGCAAAGCAGAAAATTTATATATAATTCAATATACTTCTCAAAGACAGAAATCACACATAAATCTATGCTTCACAAGAAAATCCGTTAGTTCGGAGTATCAGCTGATGAGCATCCGGCGGTGCCCGGGTCGACGCTCCGCGTCTCCGTTGAACCGGCGCACACGTGCGACCGGCGCAGAAACACGCCAAGCCAAGGGCTTGCAACCGCTACTAGCGAGTCCTTCTTCTAGAAGGCACCAGAATAAGTTCAAATATTCATCGCTGATTGGCTATGGCTGTACCCCACTCTCATGCGCCGTGCGCACCAACATATTGCCACGTCACCGTCGCTGTATTCAAAGTCAGTCGATCTGAGAATCTGATGCGGGCTGCACATACGCCCCTAGAATCCTCCGCTCCGTGTAAAGTTCTTGCGCGTAAAAATGTTTGAAGTCTCGTATAGAGCAAATGTTTGAAGTCTCGTATAGAGCAAATGTTTGAAGTCTCGTGTAGAGCAAATAGCCATTGCCGAGCGGAAAATCAATTTTATTAATTGTTTGATTACAATTTCAAGTAAGATACGGCCTATTCACGTGTAGTGTGACTCGCTGATAATTATGTATACTGCAACGTAGTTTAATCATCAATGTTTGTTATAAACTGTGAACTGTGCGCAAATCTAAATATGTCAATGCATTATGTAAGTGAGAAGTGACTAAGAAGTAAATTGTTTGTGAAAAGCCCCAAGCCCCAAAAGCTCCAAGCGAGGAATATCCTTATTTTTATTTTATTTTTTCATTTTTTTCTTTATTGATATTATTGGACTAAGACAAGTGAATTCATTCAGTCATCTAAAGATTTATTTCTTTACACAATTTTTCATATAATTACATTAGTCATTAACTTTGTTGTTGTTAGGTTCATTGTTTTGCCTGCTTTAATGCTTTTTTATACACTTCTGTACTTTTATTAACGATCTGCAACAGTTTTTGCAAACAGAACTATGGTACATAAATTATAGATTGATTAGTCTTCTTCCATTTGTGTTTGTACCACCCCTTTTGTTTTGAGAGTTTAATTTTATAAATATGTAATCCAGCTCACATACATCTTTTTGGGGAAATTGGTTCTTTTTGTTTTACACTGCATTGTAGTTCAATAGTTGGATCTAATATTTCTGTTTTAACTTTTGAGTAGCTGTCTTCATTTATGTTTTAAAGAGTTTTATTATATATGTGTTGGATTCCTGTCTCTTTTAGTGTACATATTAGACTCTCATGTGCCCTGGAATTGAATGACTTAGTGTAATCAATGAATGCCATATAGTGGGACTTTGAATTATTCGCTTTTTCCGTCGATCTTATTAATTGGATATAGATGGTTGGATATAGTCAACTGTATTGAATTTTGATCGGAAGACTGCTTGTCCCTGTTGTTGACTTTCGTCGAGCCGTTTTGAAGTTATTTTCGTGAGCTTTTTTTATAAAAACTATACATACAATTGATAACAAGCTGATGAGCTCATTAAATCTATTTTGATGACCCTTTTTGGGTTGTAATATTATTCTGCGTGTCTTCCATTCATCGAGAATTTCCACTGTAATGGGGATAACGTTGAAATGTACTGTAATTGGAATGAATGAAAAACAACTGCAAATGTTCTCACTTTATCAGCAACAGCCATAGAGAAAGCTATGGCAAAAGTATTATGCACTAGGCACTGTGATAACTAATCTAAAGTAATATGCATTAAAGACCAGCGAATATTATAAAGGTTGAACACTCACATTTATTTCGTATATTAAGTGAGATATTTGTGATATATGTGATTTCAGTACTTCACGTCAGTTTACATTTTTAGATTTATCAATCATTGTCTTACAACAAACATTGTTTTTGCTTTCTTATATGAGCTTAATCTTTTCTAAAATTGCTTTTTGATTCAAAGTTTGCTAGAAGTTGACTAAGCTGGAGAATTTTCGCAATCGGTCTCACTTTAGAGTATGGTGTGTTACAACTAACATTTTGAACAACAAACAGACTGCCGTTCGAATCCGCATCAGTGATGTGTTTGCAAGACCTAAAAAAGCGAGAGAGCGTTGCTGGACCTTTCCCCCACGCTACCTCTATTGTGGTTGATACGTACATACCGCGGAACCATGTTAGCTTGCTCTTTACCCTATCGGATACTGTTTGCATGCGTTTCAACTGGAGCACACTTGTGTATTGTGTGTATTTTGTTACGACAGTTCGTTGTGTGTACGTGTGTGTATGCAGTATGTGTGAGCGTATCAGAAGAGGATAGTATGGTCTTGTGTGGGTGCCGGGCAACGACCTGCCTTTATTCTGTAAACTTTCCAAAAGTGCAGTAAAGTGTGTACATGATTTTGAAATGAATGTTGAATTCAACTGCCAGAGCTGTATTTTTCTCATGCACTCGTGAAAACGTTTAAAGGTCATTCTATCAAAAATTGGAGAGAAACGAACACGAGAAAATGCTTTTTTTTATTTTTAGCAATGTAACAAGTTATCACATTTGAAACATATACTGTCTAGCATGCCAAAACTATTCCAGCTTCTCGATTTAATAAATAACGATTATCATTTGCTCTTGATTAAAAATAAATGAGCAACGTTGGAATTGTTGTGTCAATTACGCAGTGCCAAGTGCCTTGCGCTACTGGGCAACATTTATTTATAACGATCTCATGCGTGATATAACTTCTTCGAGCGTGTTGATAAATTTCAAAGTTAATATTTGCTTATAGTTTGTGAAGTATGAAAACAAAATAATAGACGTCCTTTATCTTGCGTATTCATGAAATATCAACATTAAAACTTTTTACCAAAATATCGTTTAAAAATTGTTGAATAGAATAAAAATAATAAAAAATATTAGTAAAAAATTCCATGAATAGAAAATTAGATGCTTTAGAATCCGCAAGCTCAGTTACAATATAAAGTTTAGTTGCTTTTTGAATAGCAGAAAAAGGTAATGCATTCATATTGCAACATAATTCATCTTCAAGTGAAATTCACGTTCAGTGAATTAACCCAAATATTAGTTTCACAAATAGTTAACATTAGTAGAAAACATGAAATGCGACAAATTAAGAAGATATTTTGTAAAAAAACATACAAAATGTAATCAATGATAAGTTACGAATTTAAATTATACTCTTTTTCAACAGTTTTAGATAATAACCTGAAAAACTCGATCATTATATTCCACATCATTGTATCCACAAATACGACCCTCCTTCAGCTTGGCCCACACCAGTTCTAAATGCATATAATTTAAACTGGATCAAATGTAAGAAAATAATACAATCCCCAACATCTTAATTTTAAAATTCTAAACACTTCAGCGTCAGAAATAGATTAGGCAATAATATATTTAATTTAAATTGTTAACACATTGAATCCTGAAAATTCCACCTCACTACGTGAAAACGCATCCATTAATTTGCCCAAAATCTTAATTAAAATAATTGAAAATAAAAATGAAATGAGAAGACCGACTAGCACTTAGAGCCCCCAGGTCAAAAACAGAACTAAATCTTATAACAAATATCTCCAAAACAGCTAGAATAGATTTTAAACAGACGATATATAACTTAATGCAATCTTTAAACATTCAAAAAGAACTCGCTCTGAAATTTTACAAAAAAATACTAAGGAAAAAAAAATTATACCCCCTTTAACTACTCTCAAAGGTAAAAAGTATACAAGTAAGAAAACAAGATTTAGCAGGTCATGTCAACATTAATAATATCATTAAAAAGCTTCTTCCAAAGCATTATCGCTTTTATCATCAATATATTCAACTCATCCCTAAGAATAGGATATTATCCCTTAATCTGGAAGCATCCTTTAATCCTTCTCATCTCAAACAGAAAATGAATCACAGCAATCCAGCTAACTATAGGCACATTAGTATTCTCCTATCATTAACAAATATATACGAAAGACGTATCCTTGCAGTATTAAATAATTAACTAAACAACATAATTCTCATATCTCCCTCACAGTTCGGCTTCACCAATAAAGCATCCACTGCGCTCCACTCCTAGGCATCTCCGAACACCTTC
This sequence comes from Teleogryllus oceanicus, assembly GCA_964035755.1. Classification (NCBI taxonomy): domain Eukaryota; kingdom Metazoa; phylum Arthropoda; class Insecta; order Orthoptera; family Gryllidae; genus Teleogryllus; species Teleogryllus oceanicus. The sequence goes on from CAXIVR010000007.1 coordinate 14,458,306, forward strand.
ATACATCACGGAAAAAATCACTCAATTGCAGTATTAATCGATATTACCAAAGCCTTCGATCGATCTGGCAAAAAGGCCTAATATATAAAATATCATCAATTGAACCCCCAGTATTCCTCCATAAAATCATTTAATGCTTCCTCAGAAGCAAAACGTTTGCAGTCGTAATAGAAAATCATAGCTCAAACTCACGCTCCATAAGAGCAGCAGTACACAACCCCCCCCTATCCCCACTACCGTTCAACCTCTTCACAGCAGGCATTCCTACCTCCAGATCAATCCAAGTAGCCCAGTTTGCGAATGCCACTGCAATCTATATGTTTCATCCTTCATTAAACTTCACAGCAATAAAATTAACACATATCATGCATTAGATGCATTAAAAAGCTTGTCCTCAAAATAGAAGATTAAAAGCAATCCCCCAAATCATCCGCTAAAATATTCACATTGAAACCGTATTCCCCTCCCATCTCATCAAGTATAAATAACAACATCATTCCGTGGACTCTAAATAATATAGCAGTTAAATACTTTCGACTATCTTGATACCACCCTCAACTGGAAAACTCACATAGACAACGAAGTTCAGAGAGCCAAAATCAAAATGCGTCAACTGAAACAGCTCATAAATAAAACTATTAAACTGTGTTTCAACAATACCATTATCATATTCAAATCCATTATTAGACCCCTTCTCCCATACGCCAGCCCAATATGAACAAATGCGGCCAAATATAACGTAAATAAATTTTAAGTCACCCAAAATAGATTCTTTAAATCCATCACCCAAGCCCCCTGGTACATCTTTGGTTCATCCTAAGCAACTACGCACTTGCCACTCCCAAAACTTTGACCCAAAAAAAAAAAAAATAAAAACATCAAACTCGAATAAAAAATATGTATCCTTTACATGCATTCTTGAACATATTCATCGTAGAATAAACCAATTGAGGTGCCCTGTCAGTCCCCTCGTCAATGTAGTTTAGTGTTAGTTGTATTTTCTGATTGATTTTTTTGTGTTTCCGGGCGCGTCAACGGCTTTGGTCATTAGTCCCGTAAGTGTAGTGCATATTTTTCTCTCGGAAGATGGCGGTGATCTTCCCCCGCTGGATGGCCAGATCCGGCGCCGACCTACCGTCGGCTAGTGGGGTTTCCCCCTAACCTAAACACTCCCACCAGCGGGGCACCACGCCAGCCGGGACAAGCTCAAAGCTCCCGACCGGTCTCCCGGAATATATGGTAGTGTAGTGTATGTGTAAGGGGAGAGGATAGGACAAGGAAGAGGAAGGAAAGATCGCGCGCGATCCGTGGCCCGTTTGTTGGAGTACTGCTCCGGTATTCGCCTGGTGTTGATCGGAGAAACCACGGAAAACTATCGATCAGAGCAGGGCCAGAATTCTCCTCAGACAGAGACTGAATGCGACCTAGCTGAAAAGCTAGTGTCGAAAATCCTGCCGCCGTGGGAAGTGCGAACCTAGGACCTCCCGGTCACAGACGCTGCAGAGACCTTGGGGCGGGGCGGAAGAGGGTCGGTGCGTGGGCGGGATGCTTATCCCGCGGCGGGTGCGACTGACAGCGCCCCCCGCCCCCCGTGCTCCGCAACGGGTCACGGCCCTCGCCGCAGCCCTGACCGCCATGCAGCTGCGCCGCGTTGCCTCGAGCCGCCCGGCCCAGCCCAGCACAACCCAGCGCAGCCCAGGTCTGCCCTGCTCTGCTGCCCGCCCAGCCCGGCCCGGCCCGCCCAGCGCGGCCCAGCCCTGCCCTGGCCAGCCCAGCCCAGCCCAGCCCAGCCCTGCCCAGCCCTGCCCAGCCCAGCCCTGCCCAGCCCGGCCCTGCCCAGCCCGGCCCGGCCCGGCCCCGTTATTTAATAGTACTGCAACTTGTGGACTTATTGCTTGGGGATGGGGGTGTTTACATCAATATTTTGAACTCAGTACTACGAATATGAAATATAATACTGAAAGTAATCCATTAAGCTTAGCGATAGCCTACTGAATCCAATCATTGAAAGTTTCGCTTTAGGGCCTCCGAGTAGTTTCTGTGAGTAGCAAAAACGTGTCTTTATTCACTCAAAAAGTATAATTAAAAATAAAATTCAATTATTATTACTGACTACTGGTAGAGTATTTGAGAAAAAGTAGTTACAAACATTCATGAGAATTTTTAATAAATTACCAATTGATATCAAACTTTTAGGTAACAGTAAAATGTATTTAAAAAAATTGACAAAATATATATTGTTAGATAGAGAATGAATTGGGTTCTTACGAATCAAATGACGTGTATCACATTTATATAATTTCCATAAAGAAAACATTATACAATTATAATATTACCATAAACTTTACTTATAGTTTTTTGTTTTCTTTTCATTACATTTAACTTTCTTTTTCTCTTTTTGGTTCTTTCATTTTGTATGTTGGTTTTCAACTTTTTGTACAGAGTTCCTAAATATAGGCAAATTTATTGCCCCAATAGGTAAGATTTTTACCATTGCTATTTATTAAACAATGTAAAAATATAATAGTGAATAAATGTTAATAATAATAATATTGTGAATCGTTATGGAGAAACACTAAAATGAGAAGTAGGAGATATAAGAGAACATTGAGAAAGCCTACTGAGAACTAACTTTGTTCACCACCAATTCCTAATGGATTGGCCGGATCAAACTCGGGCCAAAGCTGCGAAAGGCTTATCTGCAAATGATGATGTTGATTATTTGTGATTCATGATGTTTGCCTTTGTCCTCCAGGCTGCAGAATCGTAATATGATTCCACTCGTTGCAAAGCCAATGCCAACCTACAATTCGTGTTAAAAGCGTCATTGCACTTTTTCAATTGGCAGTACATATGTGATTTTAGAGACATTGAGAAAATGACGGTAAAACATTTGACATTAAGCGGCAAAATGAAAACAACGAAAATGATATAACAATTCAGTAAGCTCATGAACCGAACACATCGGCAATTTGTAAATATACTAAATGAAATAATAAATAACTAAATTTGTCGATTATGCGTTATATTACCAAATAGCGTCAGACAACACTTTCAAAAAACATATCTCAGTTGTTGCTCTTCGCTGCTAGACTCAGTTCATGTAGCTACGTACAATGTGAAAGCTTAGGTAGAGAATACCAAATAAATAGAACAAGGGGTTGCGATCTTTTCAGCACGGGACTCCCAAGCCAAAATGACCGTTAGGTTGGGAAGCCATGGCATATCATTGGCTTACGAGGCGATATTGGGACTTATACACATATCTTGGAAACTAATTCATTTCATCTATACTTCATGACAATAATAAAAACTGTTGAGATAATTGTGAAAAGCGATTTTAAACAGCAGAGCATTGCTTTTAGTGTAAAGGCCAGCCCCCAAAGAAAGGGCGAACAGTCAGAAGCCCTATGCCCTGACGAGGGACGAAGACCGTCAAGGGATCGCCCTCCATCCGCCGAAGGTCGCCCCAGGAGCGACGGCAGTCGTCAGGCAGAGCGTAACGATCCGCGACACGACCACGCCCACTCCCCCACCCACCCGCACACGCTCACCCCAGCACCAGGGCCCCCCCCCCTTTAACCCCCCCCCCCCCACATTCACACTCTCTTTCTCTCTGTCTGTCTGTCTGTTCTCTCTCTCTCTCTCTGCTCACACACACACACAACACACCGGCTGCCCGCACAGAAGTGTACCCCCTCTCTACCCCAGCGACTGCCTCCATCCAAACACACCGTCACCCACCCGCCCGCCGACCCATTGACACCCCCACCGCCCTCCGCCCCAAAACTTCAGTCTTCCACATACTCGCTCCGCCCGCCCGGCCACCTCCCCACCCACCGGCCTACCCCCCCACCCGCGCCCGCACGCCGCTCGGTGCTCGCCCGCCCGCTCGGACCAGCAGCCCGCGCCATTTGGCCGCTCCTCACCGCAATTAGTATTAACGAACGATTGGATTACATTCGCTCGCAACGCGAGGCTCGGAGCGGGCGGGCCGGGAGGAGGCTGCGGCAGCGGACACTTCGCGCGGCGTGGCCGGCAGTTGGCGCTAGTTAGCAGTAATCGAATCTCGGTGCTACCCAAACGACGCGCACACGCGCGCTCGCACGCATTCGCCCACAGCCTCCCCATCCCCCCCCCCCGCCCACCTCATATCAAGCTTACATTTCCTCCGCACTCCGCCATTCCCACTACCTACTCATCCCGCTCCGCCTACGCTCTCCGCAATCCCCGCCCTCCACCCCCCGCTCACGCCATCCTCAAGCCACGCATAACTCTCCTTCTCGCTCCACTATTCCTACAGCCTCTCCATTCCGCTCCGCCCGTACTCTCCGTAACCCGCGCTCCACCTCTCCCAACCTTATTCCATATCAAGCTTACGTCTCCCACTCACCCCGCCACGCCCACAGCCTGCCCATCCTGATCCGCTCACGCACTGAGCCAGCTTCCCCCATCCACGCCTATCCCCCCCCCCCCCCCCCCCCCCCCCCGCCCCCCCCCCCATCCCGCCAGCCCCGCCCACCTACCCGTCACGCGTCCGCCACTGCCCGCGGGCTCCTGCCCCCCCCCCGGCCGCCCCCCCCCCCCCCCCCCCCCCCCCCCCCAACCCGGTAACCCTACCCGCCGACCGCCTTACGCCGCTCACGCGATTGGATCGTATTTAGAGAGACTTCATTGAACAATAACACAGCCCGGATAATCCGGCTATTTACCAGGCCGTGTCGGAGCATGACGGACGATTGCGATGCGATTGGATCGTATTTTTGGGAGGGAGGCGGGGCTGGGACGATGGGGGGGGGGCCTGGGCGATTGGGTAGATGCGGGCGTAGAGAGGGGGCTAGTTAGTAGACGCGGAGGAGTAGGTTGCGGAGGTGCTGTGGAGTGAAAGGCTGGATAAGGGCGACGGAGGATGAAATAGAATAGAATAGAATATTTATTTTGCTACTTAGGAATACATAGAACACTTCCGGTGGTAGCGTTTTCTAAGTAATTACTACAAATACACAAAAAAATCATCAAACAACATTAAAATATTAACATGTTACCAAATACAATTTTATAAAATTAATCTATTAAACATATTTTCTTAGCCTAATTTTAAACGTTTTGACATTCTAAGGGAAAGTCTCCAGCACTGCTGCAGGCTGCATAGAAAAATGATAGTAAGTATCTGGAAAATCTGTAATACTGTGGCTGGAAAGAATTAGAAAGTGAGACATGATGAAGGGAAGAGATGTAAAGAGTGAAATGTAATTTGTGTGTTTGATTTGTGAGTGTGATTTCATATTTTGAGGGAAATTTATATATATTTTTAGATAAATCTTACGGGTATTTATCACATATTAATATGTTGCTCAAAAATAAAAATTCATTTATTTACAATTACAGTTGTTGAAGGGATGCTTCCAAAGATTTGGCTTGATTCAGAGCGGTTGTATGTTTGATTGTCTATTTCCTGGTATTAACTACTAACTTTTCAATTTAGAATTTATTTTACGGTATGTGTGGTTGCCCTGTGCTTACAGTATATGTGTGTATATGTGAGGGGGGGGTGTTGCCATGTTATGAGCGGTACATTTGTTGTGATGTGTATGTGTGTATGGACACACATGAGGAAGGTGTATCGTGTGTATTAATGATGGTATCCTGCATGGTAAGGTATGTTTGGTGTAAAGAGCTGCGATCTGAAGGGATACGCTACGATGACCTTTGATGTTTTACGATGACAAAGAGATGGCAGATGTGAAGGAGTGAACAGCATGTTTCCTTCATTGAACTGCAAATTGATGAATGAAAAATTACCTCCTTTTCTTATCTTCTCTGATCGCATTTTATCGATGACCTTTGCTCTTCTGCATAAGGATTGCGCACCTTTAATTTATACAGAGTTGGTCTAGGATTTTCACAGAGTTGCTCAAATAATATCAATTCAATTTTTTCTTATAGTTTCCAGCATTTTCCGTATTATGAAATATATCCTACTTACTTCTTAATTTGCGCGTTAGTTTTTATTATGTAATAAAAAAAATAAATCAATGATTAATGGCGGATGAGTAGGCGAACGACCGGATGTCGGAAATCAGCCAACCTGGCAGAAAGACACAGTCAGAGGTAGGTAGAAAGGGAGGCAGGCATAATATAGTCAGGAAGAGAGGAAGACAGGCATTGAGACAGTCAGTAATGCGAGCAGGCGGGCAAGCAGGTCGTCAAAAAGAGAGGAAGGCAACGGACAAGAAGGATATGCAGCGGACATGCAGGATAACTGGCAGACGGGTAGACAAGCAAAGCGACAGCTTGTAAGGCAACAGTTGAGCAAACAGGCGAGGAGGTGGGAAATCAGGTGAGCCGGCACAGGGCAAGCAGAGAGGAAGATAGATAGGGGGTAGGCAGGCCAGCAGAAGGGCAAGTAGGTGGACTGTCAGGCAGAGGCAAGTTCGCAGGCAGAGAGGCAGGCAACCTGGTGGGTAAGAGGGCAGGCGGAGATAAACGGAGAGGTGGACGGGGGTTGGGGGGGGTTGGGGGGCGTGGGGAGGAGGCGCGGGGGCGAGCGCGGAAGTCAGCAATTTGATCCTCGTTTTAAAAGCGCGGACGGGGCGGGGCGGGGCGGCGCGGGCGGTATTCCGGGCGATGTGGCAGAGATTCATGCGCGCGATACGCCGCCTGCCGCACATTCATCTGCGCAGCCAGCGCGCGCCCACCGCCCACGCCACCCCCGCCGCCTCCACCAGCCCTCTCCGCCGCCATCCCCGCCGCCGCCCCCGCCGCCCCGCCTCCCCGCCTCCCCGCCGCCCGCCTCCCCCGCCAGCCCGCCGCCCGCCGCCCCTGCCGCCCCCGCCGCCCCACCGCCCCGCCGCCCCGCCTCCCCAGCCCGCCGCCCTGCCGCCCTCACCAACCCTGCCCCTTCGCCCCGGCGCAACCCGCGCCGCCGCCGCCCCGCCGCCCCGCCGCCCCGCGCCCGCCGCCCCACCGCCCCCGCCGCTCCCGCCGTCCCCCGCCGCCCCCACCCGCCGTCGCCGGCCCCGCCTCCCCCGCCGGCCAGAGCGTGGGTCAGCACCGGGTGGCGGGAGTTAGGGATGAAAAGGGATACCCCGTAGCATGAGCTTTTAGGAGAGCGCGTGACTGGAAGGGGCGAAGGGAGGAATATGAAAGCGAAATGAGATCGCTCCTAGCGAGTTTGAATTATTGGCGCAGGAAAATAATGAAATATGTAGATTCATTTTAGCGAGAGGACTTGGATTTTTAATGTACGGGAATCATTAGGCACATCAAAATAGCATTTTAAAGTAAACGTTGTACCATTTTGAAGTATAGAGAATACACGATAATTTTAGAATTGAATTTCGACGGTTTTCGACAAATGTTCCCGTGATCCTTTCGCACACTTTCTGGATGCTATAACTTGACTTCCACTGCACAAAATTAAGAATTCGTGAAAACAACGAATGCATGCCTTCAGAATGCTCAGAAAATACTTCTGGAGATTTCAAGGGAAGGGAAAGTCGGAGAACCTAACAGCTTCGGATCGCTGATCTAATATGTGAACTTCCATACGGTGTTATTTTTTCTCTTTTGCACCAGAATTGGTGAAATATTTCATTCAGCTTGGAATGGACATTGGACGTTTTGGAAATGGTAATCTTTTCCACGTAGCATTTCCAAATATATTTTCTGTATATACATTCATTACTTTCGTACTCGGCAGTTTTTAAGACGACTTTCTAATTAATAAAATTTGCGTAATTACTTTTTTGTTTCTAAGCAAGATTTCATGCATTTAATAACATTTGCACTCATTTAAACTTCTATGCATTTAATTTTCTGATTATACGCAATGACAAAACATCAAGGTTTAGATACGTCTTTTTCTCCTATTTCCTCATACTTTATTATATTCATCATATTGCCCCCATTCTATGGTCATTATCAGGTTATTTGAAATTTTCAAACATACATATATTAGATTTGTTTATTAGATATTTTATAATTAATATATTATAATTTATTAGATATATTAGAGTGCCTTTTACTAACATAAACACGCGAAAGATTCTTCAGGAAGGGCATTCTGGTAAAATTCAAACATTTTAATATAAACAAAAAATAAAATAGTATTCGTAAAAATAATATGTATAAAACTATGTTGTCACTCTAACATTATTCTTGACACAGAAGCTATCATATTCGCATTGGAGTACGCTTGAAAAACTAGTTCCCATTGCCTTTTATTTATTTATTTTTTTTTTTGCGAGCGTGCCTTCCAGCAGTTTGTTTTCGTCACTACTCGTTAATACGTTCGTGATGTGTCCGTTCACTACATCTGGAAAAGTTCGAATTTCGATTCCCCCAGGCGATCTGTCCAAATTGAAATGCCAACAACTGACAAGCCTTCATTTCTGTTTTATCAAAAAAAAAAAAAAAAAAAAAAGAATTCAAATTTTCAAAAACTGCTCCCGTATCTTTCACAGTATTTTTTGATCTTTGCATTTTGAAAAATTGTAATTTGAAACAACCGAAATTAGTAATAAACAGATGGTCAGAGTACAATTTATTTTTTACAGACCGGGATGAATGCATCTTGAGGTATGTAATATATTTTTAATTAACAACACTGTTCAAAATCAAAATTATTTCGAGCATAAAATAAATATTGTCTGACTAACTTTGTGCCTCTAAATAAGAATACTACATTAAAATATGTCTTTTTTACATTAAATTGCATGAAAATTTGTCGCTACAGAGTAGAGAGAAAGTGAAGTAATGCTGCGCGAAAAAAAGAATTTTTCGCCAAAAACTGATATTACAGGGCTATGGTAACGAAAAAGTGGATAAATTCAGTCGCTAAATTTAGAAAACATCCTCTAACACGTGGTGTATCCAGAATCCATGTTTTATGGGTTCTCAAGACCGAAATATCGAATGACGGCAAAACTTCTCTCTTTCTGTCCGTCCGGCTGGGAGCAACGCCAGCGACAAAACCAATTTACTCCAAATTGATAATTCTCCGATCGATCTGGCTGATGCCGAGACATCTTGAATTTGAAACCCATATCTTAATTTTGGGGAGAAATTTTAGATGAAGCTCCTGGTACACTTTCGAAATTAAAAAAAAAATTGGCTCCATCATTTTCGATTAATTTTTTGTTGGATAGTGTAAAGAACGTTTAAGAGAATAGTGACTCATGTTCGTTGAAAACCCTGATTTTTCGAAAAATGCAAAAGTTCAATTTTTTTTTCGAAATCTTCCTAGAACTAAAATATCAAAGTTAGAGATTTTTCTCTTAACGAAATCTGTTTCTTAAAGATAGATTTGAAACAAGGTTATGTGTAATTTTTCACTAATTAAGAACTTTTCGCGTAATTTTGCGGGAAAATATAGGCGGGAAAGTACGTGCTGTTTTAGAACCACTGTTTTAAATTCAAAATAATATTTTAGTGTTTTAAATAGGAGTGCTTTTAATAGTAACAGGTTTTATTCGGAGTATTTATTTCAGGCTTCAGTATTTCTTTTATAGAAATAGTATATAGTATTTCTTTTCCATCACCACCTTATCTACATAAGGGAACTCAAAAAGAGTTGAACCACCTAGTCAGATATTCAGAACTTTTGAAGAATAAATGGGAACTACTGGTTTTCCAACTTCCCCTCAGAAAATATCTCGCCGAATAAATGACCTCCAAGAACCGAACTCTAGATAGCCAAAAGCCTTTAGAAAAGCAAGACAAAGGCTCATTCCTATAGGCGAAGCAATAAATTTGACAGACAAACATAAAATATATATTATCAACTTGCATGTAATTATCTATTTGGCAAATAATTGGAAATCGATAAGGACCCAAAATTCTACAATTGATTTCTTAGTTCCAGATAAAATTAAAAATTTGAAGTGGGCGGACTGACCTGGCCGGCGCATGCGCAGTACAATTCTCCCCAGAATTGTCGTGTTACATCTTTCAAATCCACGACTTGCAAACACTCTCCATTATATTAAGACTTGGTAGTTGGTGAATTTATAGATTTTTTTACGGAAACTATCAAGAATTACACCTACAGAACCCAAAAGTTAATCACAATGCACGTGTCTTATGCCATTATCTACAAAATGAGACCTCTTTTGAACGTTCTTTTGCATCTTAATGGGTGTCTTTCCACCCTGTAGCATGGTTAACATTAGAAATTGGGTTCCAGTATGTTGCTATTTTCACTTCAAAACAATGATTTAAAAAGTATGGAACGTTCTGATAGTCCCACTAATCATTTATTTCATCAAATAGTCAAGTATTCATTTTATTATTACAATTTACAACATTTTAGAGATACAATTTGCATCTCTTTATCAGGTGATGTTTGAAATTCGTCGTGAATTCGCCACTTGTCCATGTCATGCAGCCCGCAAATGCCTCTGGGGTCAGAGAGACTTAATTGAACCCTTTCCCTATAGGCATCACTGCAGTGCCTCTAACCGAGAAGTAGCTACATAGCTAGGTCGAAATCAGCCGTTGTCAGAAGGAGAACTGTAGTGGCCGAGTGTCTGATCAGTGGTTTCCCGTGGTTTCTCCTATCACACCAGGCGAATGTTAGAGCAGTACCCTAACAAACAGGCCACGGATCGCGCGCGACCTTTCCTTCCCTTTCTCTGTTCTAACCTCTCCCTTCACACACATGTACACATTCATTGACTTTCACGCATTGCATGTCGGGAGTTAAAGAGCTCGCGGCTGGGTAGGTGCCCCGCTGGGAAGATATAACTAGACAAGAAAATTCCTTACAAGCCAACATACAGGTCGGCGCCGGATCTGACCATCACCGCAGCCTCCCGGGATAAAACACTCACAACACATACGGAACTAACGACCAGAGCAATTGACAAGGTTGGAAACATCAATCAATCAAACAAAGAAGCAGAATAAGCGGATGAAAAAAAGGAAATTAAAACAAGAAGCAGAAGAACATGAAGAGAAAAAACAGAAGCAGAATAATCAGAAGAAAAAGAAGAAGCAGAATGATAATGCGCCGAAGAAAAAGAAGCAGAAGGGGAATAACAAGCGAAAATCAAGGAAAAAGAAAAAAAAAAAAAAAGAAAGGAGAAAAAAAGGAGGGGAAAAAAAAGAAGAATGAAGGAAACGCACCGCGCACGTGCGTATAGCAGGGACACCCCCCTCCCCCGCTCCTCAACGCCCTTCGCTAATTATGAAGCCGCACGGGGCGCGTGGCGCGGGCTCCGGTAATTACAGGGCCGCCGCCCCACGAGCAGGTCTTTGCTCCGTTGCTCGCCGCGCACACGCCGCCGCGGGCACCACATCACGCTCACAACTCGAGTGCGCTCTTAGTCGGATGCTGTCCAAAATACGCTCGGGAAATTCGAGGGGCGGTTTGCTCAACCTCCGATGGATTATAGCAAAGACCAAATAGTTAAAAAATGACGTTTTTACCAAAAGCTATTTACGAACATGGTTACTTTTTCTACGTTATCACAGTGAATATTCAGACATTTGCCTCTTCTGTGGACAAGCTTTTCGATTCCTTCTGCATCGAACATTGCCATCACCCACGTGAGATGAGACTTCACTTTGCTTTGAATCTTCTCATTGGTCTGGAAGCTTTAGCCAATTCTTCAATTCGAGTAAGAGAGGAAAATTACTCACCGCTAAGACGGGCTATGTGCCCAAATGATACAGTAAGATGCATTTCCAACCAATGTTATTGGATTACATTGAATACTGAGGGTCGGAGTTGTTATGAGTGAGGACATCTCCGGAAGCCAGCATTCCTCATTTGTTCGAAAGTTTACATAATATTCTTAGTTCATTCTTTTGTGAATTTCTAGCGCATTATTCCATTCTTTTTGAAGAAAGAGAAAGCACTCTGCTACTCGCAATAGGCGTGGGCGTCAATCGTAGCAGCCTTCTTCGGGAACCTTCGGTTCAGCTCAAGTAGGCGGTGAGGCGTTGGTATTGGCAGAGGTTGCAATTGAAAATGAAAAGAGATTGAAGCTCGAACGGAGGTTGAAAACAACGGCCCTCGTTCATACATACCCAAGTATAGTCATATTTTATTCTATTACAGACAAGAATTCGAAACTCAGAACTGAATGATACATAGACATTAATTAATGAAACAACAAATAAACCATCATTTACTTTTTGTATCATCGTTATCTAATTATTACTTAATAAATACAAGTTAAAAGTTAATTAATTTGAAATAGTTTATTTCGAATGCATCGTAGACTTCAAATTGATTTGTTGTTAAGTTGATTGAATAAGGTTTATCTTAAACCGATCATTTTACCTTGAAATGAAAAATATTTGTATGTATTGAAAGTATTTCAATTGGTTCTGGATATAAAAAATATACCTCTATAAATAACAAAGCGCTTATGCGATATCAAAAATCTTTTTTAAATTTCTAAATTAAGTGTAATAATTTATTTATTTCAATTTTTTAAATAAAACTTAAAAATACGTTTTCTGCTGATTATCTTACTTCAAAGTTAAGTTAATGTAAATAAATTGTAAGGTCTACCAAACACTTCTGTTGAGAAGAAATTCCATAAGCATAAAAAATAACGATGGTGGTGGAAGAGTTAGTCCACAAAGAAAATCATTTACGCAGCCGGAATCTAGCACAAGTGGTGTACACCGAATTTTATATCCTGAATTTCTTGCTGTATTTATTATTAGGGGGCGCACTGTACTAAACTATCGTTCAAAGAAAAATTATGATTGAGAAACACATTTTTTGGGTTGTGCTGGTTTTTGGTGGGACAAAAATTGTTTGTTGCTGTCTTTGCTATCCCAGAGAATCCGCAGGAACTCCGCACACTGTACTGACTCAAGCCATGGATACCCACGTCTTCGAAATAGTATATTTTTGTAATTTTTTTAATTATGTAGATGCAAAAATATTTAAGTGGTTAGGTGGAAGAGCAAGCCTCAACATCACTACCCAATTTAATTTTTCCACTCGTGCATCTCGGTTACCATGAACAAGAGTACACTTTCCCAACTGTCATAATCAACTGGATCAACCATCAATGTTCGAAACTTCCTACGATGTTACATGTGTCAAGCAATCTCCTGCTCTGGATGTAAACCCCTTCTTCAGTTGCGTTCATCCAGGAATTATAGAAACTTAGAATTTTACCAGTGGCCCAGAATTGTTGGTAAACTCTCTTTTCCCCACGTCGCTCCATTTCCTTTATCTCATTTGCCAGAGATTGATTTTTTGGGGTTTTCACTTCTTTTCTTTGGGGATGTTGTGAGCAAAAGGGACCGGACATCAATCGCATTTTTGTTTTTTTTGTCATACCATACAATGTCAGATTATTAGATGACACAGACCTATCTGTTATTATAGATCTGTTCCGTACATTTACCATTTGTTATGACTGGTTCGGGGTGTACTTATCGTATGGTGTTCCCGGTTCCCTCAAAGGTTATTATTGTGGCATGTTGTGAAAAACCCTTTTAAAAAGCGTAGTTTTTTATATTCTGAGGATGCTAGAGCTGCATCCACTGATAATGTGGTCTTTTTCTCTGTGTTCTCCTAGCCGACATTTGTCATCACGAACGTTAGTGTCTTTCGGGAAAAATTTTCGGTAGTTTTTAGTTGATACTACTTGGCCCCGAATATCTCCACAAAACCCCCTTGTTTCACAAAACGTTCCCCCAACCCGCCATTTAATTGACGACTTACGGTCCATCAGTTCTCCCTCTATCTGGTATGGATAGCGCCCAAATTTTTCTCTTGATTCTGTTTCATTTCATTGGTCTGTATTTGTTTTTGTAGATTCATTTTTTCATCAGACAAATTCAATGGTATAATTTTCCGGGCAATGTATGTTCAATCCGAGTATTTTGCATCCATTAGTTTTTACTGGAAGTCGCCAGTCTCTCCAGTTGTTGGGAGGGAATTACAATTTTTGACACCTCTTCCCCCCAAAGACCTGGTAGGTGGAATCTCTTAACTGCGTTTTTAGGGTGGGACATCTAAATCTGGTGAAATCTCTGCAGTTTGTATTATATGCATCTATTTCGGTTTTTTCCATCACAATACCACCTGTAGATCACACAATTACATAAAATTTTATAGCCTTAATTTTCCTGCCAGCACTGAGTTTAGTTTTCGAATTTTACTCAGACAGTTTAAATTCCTGGGTAATGTTAGATTTTGAAATTTTTTTGGTCAACATTAGATTTTGGTAAATATTCACGATATTTGAATATTCCTCGGGATTCATGGCATGAATTCGTTCGTGTTTTTTCCCTTCTCCAAGGGTGTAATCCATCTGGTTGCCACTTTCCTTTCCCAGTATTTTTTTACTTTTCTCAACGCCAAAATGCATTCCAATATCATTGCAAAATTTTTTCAGTATTAACAAATGATTAAGCTTTTCTTGTGGTGTTGAATAATTTTAAGTCGTCAGGTCTGAATAATTTTAAACGTTATTATTATTATTATTATTATTATTATTATTATTATTATTATTATTATTATTATTATTATTATTATTATTATTATTATTAAAATTTACTATTATTATTACTGTTATTTTTTTTAAAAAATGACACATAATACAGCCGTTATTTGCATTAAACATTGTCTTTGGATCTGAAAAAAACATACCTCAAAATAAGTTCTGCAATTTAAATTTTTTAACCCTTTATTGTGCCCCCACCATGTGTCCATTTTAAAACGTTTTCTCCCGTACTCGCTATTTTTCAATGCGTATATCGATAGCTGTTCTTCCGCGTTGGTTTGGCTGAGTAGAGAAAAACTCCTCCGTCCTCAACTGCATCGGCCCCACCACCAAAACCACATTTGCTGGCATTAAGATTCAATCCGTTTCCCAAATTTGAAACCCCGGTAAATTAGATTTTCCCCGTTCGCTCCCATTCTCCTCGCCTTCCCACCGCCGCTTCGGAGGCGGCAAAAAGGGTGGGGGGGACACGGGGGCTTCGAGCGATTTTAATTTGCTTCGTGTTATGGAGAAAAGGGGTAAATTTTAACGAAACGAACTTTTTAAATTAAGGTTCAATTGTTTTTTTTGTTTGTCACCTCTCGGAAATACATGAAAAAGGTTATTTCCTCTTTATACATACATACACACACAAAAGACACACATTACACACACAGACACACACACACATTATATATATATATATATATATATATATATATATTATATATTTGAGATATCCAAAAAATTTTCCTCTCTCTCTCTATATTTAAAGTCTTAGGCCGGGCTTGCTGGGTCAATGGTCACGATAAATTATAATCCATTACCCTAAAAAAGGTTATGGATCCCCGACTATCGCGCAGTGGGTCTGAAAAGAATGATTCTTTCCCTAGTTCATTACTGTTTGGATTGACTAAATAAAAATTCCTTTTTTTCTAAAAAACAAAATTTAAAAAAGTTTATTTTTTTTTTTTATCAAACAATTTAATGAATTTAAATTGGGCCTTTGATCATGATCTCTTTCAATTTAAAATTTTTACACCCGGTTCTTATCTTTTTTTGTTGATGCCCCTCGTGACTTCTCAGTCGAAATATCTTGGATCTTGCCGTAGCCCAAAGTTCCAACAAAATCCTCTTCTTTATCAACTGTTCTCAAACTATCAAAATTCCCAGTCCGATTACGTCCTATGACATAGCCCCAAACGATTACCACCCCCGCAAAGTTCAATTTATCTTCAAATTGCTTCCAGAAAATATCTGAACAGTTCAGAAGCGCTTTTTCGGGAGAATGAAATTTTCCCTGCATGATTCACCCCTCAAAACTTCGTATTAAACTACCTTCTTTTTTTCATAAATTTGACCGTCTAAACCCCCCAACCCCGTTTCTCTGGCATCAACCCATCTCTTAATGCATTTAAAAAAAACAAAACTACATTGTTTATTCACGGTCGTTGTTATTTTATTCGTGATATTTCGTAATGCATTTCCACCATATTTTCAAATAAATGTTAATTTATTTTAACTACATATCGGTATGTCACAATATATATATATATATATATATATATATATATATATATATATATATAAAAAAAAAAACACACACCCCCCTATCTAGTGAATAATAGCACGTTTTACTAAAGATGGAAACTGCCCGATCAAAAAAGCAGAGATAAAATAAAACACTTGTTCCACTATGTTAGTACTACGTGCAAGAAGTACCAAATTTCAACAAGGGGAAAAAAACTTTAACACAAATGAAATAATTCAGCGCATATTCAATAGAAATCGGCCTATTTGCCCTGAAAGATAAGTCAGCATTTTAATTGGTTACATGATATAACTATGGGATTGTATATATAAATTTTTAAAATGTTTTAAAATAAAAATACAATTTGATGAGAAGCTGAAAATATCATTACGCATTATTAAATTATGCATAATACTTTAAAAAAATAAAAATTTTTGTATTTAAAAGTTAGCCTCAGAAAAATTCTACTTTTTGACTTCTGATAAGAGCAGGTCATTCAATTACGTTGATGCAATACAAAACAAAATAAAATATAATAACAATTCTGCATGTAACCTATCACAAAATTTTACTTTACAGAAGGTAATCTAGCTTACATTAGAAATCAAACATTAATTCAATGAAATCACCAGGTGCAAAAAAAATAGAGAACATGAAAGTAGTAGAAAAAGTAACTTTTTACTAGTTTAATAGTGAAATAAACATATATCAAAAGAATCATTAGAAAAAAAAAAAATCTCCCCCGGTTCTGCAAAAAAATTAGTATTACAGGGTGATAATTTAAAAACAACTTTGGACTTAAGGGAAATAAGAAACGAAAAATTCATTAAAACCCGCTATGGGCAATTACCACTGCACAAGCCCCTGGCTCGAAGCTGCTTTTAATTCCAACCCAATGTAATTTCCAGGCCCAAATTTTGTGGATATTCAAGTGTCACTTTAAAACGTAAAAAAAACTTTGACTAAATGCTCAGCAATTTAAATCCCGCTTTTTTCTGTTCTGTTAATAAATAGAATCTTCCCTAGTCTCGTCCTGAGTCGCAAAGTAACTCAGTAAAAATTCGGGAGTCCGTCTTGGTCGATCATGGAATCAAATATTAAAGTCTAAAAAGTTGAGGGCATGGAAGTGCGAGGCATCAAATTGAAAATAAAAACAATGCATCATACCCCGCACAAAAACAGGGGTGCGCCCCGGATTTTTCAACCCCAGATAATAAACAATGTTTAATTTGAATTAATATTACAACGATTTTCATATTCTATGTCGTTACTGTATTCAAAGATAACACCCACTTTACAATATTAAAATATATCTTCCTTTTAATTTCTTTGTGATAAAGTGTTCAACTAACGTCAAATTTGCTATAAATCTATTGTTATATTACATATATTGTCTAGGTTAGACTGTAAATCAATGTTTTCAGAAACTCCTTTCTGACTTTGGTATTCAAAGAAGTATTTTATTATTATTATTATTATTATTATTTTTTTTGACATCTATAGAATATCAAAATTTTATTTCAAACAGTGGCCGATTCGACTCAGAAACGGGTCTGCACTTTTTTATTTCTTCTATCGATTCTCAGATTCATTCTCAGTTCATTTCTGAACGATGTGAACTATTTCTCAAATAGCATTTTTTCCTTTGACAGTAATTCGTTTAAAGCCCCCGCATTTCTGTCCCCTCATCGAATTTTGCAGGCGTGCGTGGAAACGAGCTATCAGTCAATTTATTAATGTTTCGTGCGCAGGGTTTCTAATCCATCATTCGGGAAAATCTCATTCAAATCTTTTGTCCCCTGATATTAGCGGGGAAAAACTAAAAAAGCTGAAAAACAATTGAATGGGTTTTTGCAATCAATAATAAACATAGGGGGCAAGGGGGTTTAAATTTCCAAAAGTTCCCACTTTGCTCACGTTATTAAACATTTTTTTCCATAAATGAACAATTCTTAAATTTTCCTTTTCAAGAACTTTGGGAATTCCCTGATATTTGGGTTATAACTCTCCACAAAAACTGGCAAACTATCGGTTAAACAAAAAAATAATTGTATCTTTTAAATTTAATTTAATTTTGCGAGTACGTTTTAGGGTTTTCTAGTGATTATTAATGAAAAAAACAGTTTCATGAATGGTGGGCAAACAGTCCTAGAAATTTACTTGGGTCCTCTTATTTGGCTACACCCCTCTGGCAGTAAATAAACATATGAGCGAATAGAAATGCAGTAATTTAAATTTGGGTTTTTTAATATGGGTCAACAACCCCAAGTCCCCGTTTTTTAATATAGAGTGAACGATATAATTCGTCCCACCGCCTTGTTAATTGGATATGCTCTTTTGTCGTCCGCCCGCCCAGTAAGAAGGAACATCCCATCGTAGATGAAGTTGCCTTGTGTTATCAAATGATAAACAGTTGAAAGCGAAAAATCGTCTATGATGCGGGGAAAGGGAAAGTTCTCCTAAAGTTCAGTAAAAATTCACTTCATGACGATCAATAAAGTACGTACCTTCTGTCTTGAATGTTAAGTTAAAAAATGAAACTGTGGCAAAAAATGTCAAAAAACTTAAAGTTTTTAAAAATTGTAAGTTTGAAAGTGAAAAGATCAGACTGTTCCTGAATTGAAGGAGGCATGTTTACAATGCAGACTTTTAGTGAAAAGTCATTAAGTTTTTTATTCAACGAGCAATTTACCCAAATTATCCCAGAATCATTTGCCTTATCAACAGAATCTATACCCCCTGAAACAATAAAGAACTGTTTCACCCGGGGGGGGTGTGTGCAGAGCCCGAGTCACCTCAGCCTGTCCAAAAAACCCCCGTCTTGTATCTATTTTTTAAAATTTTTGCTTCTCAATAGCTTTAAAAAATTTGTATTTACCTTGCTCCCCATCTTTCAACTGCTTCCCGTTCTTTCCTTGAAATTCCTCCAAAAGGGGAAATTTTATCAATGAGTCGTGTGTCACCCCGCCTGCAATTCGTTAGGGTTTTTGCCATGATCGGAGGAAGGTAAACGGTTTCCATTCCACCCCTTTACTATGGGTTTTTATTTAGGTTCTTTACTTTAATTGTATATTTTAGAATAAAATTTTCTCGTTAATTTTAGTTTTCTTTTTACTAGACATTTCACAATTGGTTTTAATTTAAAAAACAAAACCAAATATGTATTCATTTTAAAATAAAAAAAATTTTTATTTTATTAACATTTATAATATATCCTACATTCATGTTACAATGTAAAATTTTTACATTATTTACTTCTATTATTTCATTATTATTATTTTAAAAAATTTCTTAGTTAAGAAAGAGCCCTTTCCTTTGGTGTTTAAAATACAGAAAAGTAAAATTCTATTCGTTTTGAGAGGCATTAACCACAACAATATATTTTAGGTTTTGAAAAAGAATATTCATAGTTATTAGTAATTTTCTTTCTTGTTTCAAACACTTCATATAAAGTTTAAAATAAAAAAATATTTATTAAAGAAAAAAGAGTTCATTATTTATTATTTTCTTGTCCTTTTTTCTGCAGAGCGTCTTGAGTCCCCCAATTCATGATTGCATGGCACATGATTGGCAAACTGCGGATAAACCGGGGCATTCGCATTTCAGATAGATAAATTTAAAAAAATAAAGCAAGTGCGTAGATAAAAAAACACATAAGATTAAAATTTAATTTGTTTAAAGAAATGTCACCCCGAACCCAGAACGAACCCCCTTCTTCATTTGTTCAAAGCCTGTTCGAGCAACTGGACATATGCCACGGGGCCGGGATCGTTTGACGGGGGGACAATTTTTAACAAATTTAATTATAAAAATCAAGTTTACATGCTATAGCAGTATCAGATCGGACTATCTGTGGGGGACATATAATGTATTTCCGATTGGTTGTCTCCCCAACAAGTTAACCGGGGGTGTCCATTATTTGGGGTTTTTTTAATATATCTGATGGTATTCTCCAAAATGGAACATGGCACGACTTTTCGGTCTTTCTCGGGCGTGCCGCAGAGTCGCAATCTGCAGCCTTCGATACGGTGGTGATCAGGATATCTTGGGGAGGACCAGTAACAAAAAAGGCGTCTTAATTCCATTTTGAAATTGATTTAATTTTCGGGTTTTGGGCGTCAACTGTTTTGGTCATTAGTCCCAGTGTAGTGCATGTTTTTTCGGATATGTGCGGGGATCTTTCCCCCCTGGATGGCGAAACCCCGGGGCCAACCTACCGTCGGCTTGTGGGGGTTTCCCCCAACCAGGACTCTCCACCCGGCACTGCCCCAGTCGGGACAAGTAACTCCGACCGGGCTCCCGGAATATTTTGGGAGTGTAGTGCTGTTGGGGTAGTGTGTGTGTAGGAGGAGAGGATAGGGCAGGGAAAAAGGACGGGTGCGGGTCCGTGGCCCGTTTGATGAAAATTTTTTGAATTCCCCCCCGTTGATCGGGCCCCCACGGAAAAATTCCGATCGAGCACCGGCCGCTAGAATTTCGTCCCGACAGCGACGAATTCGACCTGGGTAATATTTGAAAATCCTGCCCCTGTGGGTGGGGAAACCAGGACCCCGGGCAGAGGCGTTGCGTGCATCAGTCCCTGCACTGAGCTACCCGCTCCCCGGGCCATCTTGAAATAATCCCTCAGATGCCACGTTAAAAAAAGAAGTATAAATGGGTGTTTTGAAAGAAAGGCCCGCACGCGCTGAAGATAAACCCTCAGATGCCGTTAAAAAAAAGAAGTATGAATGGGGCTGGAAAGAAGGGTTCTGGGGCGCTGAGGGTAATACCCCCAGATGCCCGTTAAAAAAAAAGTATGAATGGACTGTTTTAGAAAGAAGGTTTTTGCGCGCGGAAATAATCCCTCAGATGGCACGTTAAAAAAAAGAAGATGAATGGGGCTGTTTTAGAAAGAAGGTTTCTGCGCGCGCTGAAGATAATACCCCCAGATGGCACGTTAAAAAAAACGAGTATGAATAGGACTGTTTTAGAAAGAAGGTTTCTGGGGCGCTGAAGAAAAACCCCCAGATGCCACGTTAAAAAAAGCAAGTATAATGCACTGTTTTTGAAAAGGGCTTCTGGGGCGCTGAAGATAATACCGTCAGATGCCACGTTAAAAAAACGAAGTATGAAAGGACTGTTTTAGAAAAAAAGGTTTCCGGGGCGCTGAAAAAATCCCCCAGATGGCCCTTAAAAAAGGAATAGGACTGTTTTGAAAAGGGTTTTTGCGCGCGCTGAAAAATTTCCCCAGATGCCACGTTAAAAAGCAATTGAATAGCACTGTTTTGAAAAAAAACTTCGCGCGCGGAAAATAATCCCCCAGATGCCGTTAAAAAAAAAAAGATGAAAAAGGGCTGTTTTGAAAAAAGGGTTTTTGCGGCTGAAGATAATCCCCCGATCCACGTTAAAAAAGACGTTTAATAGGGGTTTTTTGAAAGGAGGCTTTGCGCCCCCTCGACGATGTTGGGTTGACGGAGCTGGGACGGGCTGCGTGGGGATCTGGCCTCGTAGACGCCCCCGTCGCGCTTCTCGCCCGATCTGCAGCGTCCAGTCCTCTTGTCGCGGTGGTGGTTCCCGGAAGCGCTGGTCGCCGTGGCGTGTACCCCCCCACCTCGGATGTGGGTGTCCCGGGGGCGGATCCCGGACACCTGCAACGACCAAAAAACGCCATTTTGGTTGGTTGCTTCTGTTTCCCGGGGGGTTAACGGGTATGGTCATTGGGCGCGTAATGAAATGGAGTAAAAAATAAACACTGAGACAAACATAAACATTGTGTTTCTGCACTCGAAATGCGCGCGCCAGTTTGGGTTTAAAAATTGTTCTGCTCCCCGGTTTTTTCTTTTCCCCCCTTAAAAAGGAACTTAAAAAAGAAGGTTTTGTTCTGGGGAAAAAAACGGCAAATTTTTGCCAGAAAAACTCTTTTTGCTTGGTCCTGGGAAAAGAAAAGTGGATAAATCCAATAAAAAATTGTTTATCGTGGTATAACCGAATCCATATTTTTGAGTCTGAAAAAAACAAAAAAAAAAAGTCCGTCCTTCGGGAAAAACGCGGGTTTAAACCCCTGCAGATTTTATCCCAAAAATTTATATTAAAGATCTTTTGATGTCGCAGCCCCAGTTTGAAACCGATATTTTAATTTTTTTGGGGGGGGAATTTAATGAAGCATCTGAGACATTTTCAAAAATTTTAAAAAAAGGCTTTTTTTAAAAAAAGGCGGTTTTTATTAAACGTTCTCTTTGGATAGTGGAAGAATGTATCAGAAAAAAACCAAAATCTCATGTTCAAAAAACCTGATTTTCAAATTGAAAAAATTCAAAAATTTTTGACACTTCCTAGATTTTCTCTAGATCTTCCCCCAGATTTTCTAAGTGAGTCTTAGCCTTCTTTTTAAAACCCTTTTTACGCCCATAGTTTTGGTTTACCATGTTTGTTTTTTTTTTGCTTTCACATTAAGATAGTTGTTTCTCCTCCATCTTTTTTAAAAATTCATATTCTTGCTCCTTTCTCTCTTGCGTGTATTATTACATTTTTTCCGCCTGCTTGAAATTTCAATTCCCAAATAAAAAATTTCATTTTAGCTATATTATTTTCTGCTTTATCATCTTCCCCCCCATTGGCTATCTTCAGATCACCATTTCTTTTGTTTTGTCAGTTGAGATGATTATATTATAATATTATATTATATAATCATTTATCTATAATATTAATAATAATATTATAGTATTATATAATTTTATTATTATAATAATATATAATATTTTTAATTTTTTATATATTATAATAATATAATAATATATATAAAATATTATATTATAATATTCTTACATTTCAAAACCTGTATTTGGAAAACCAGACTGTCCCAAAAGTTTTGATGGGTGGGACAAAATTTATTAAATTCTTCGTAAAAAAGTTATGTTGAGGCATAGGCATGCAGGCAGGGCGTTCCTTTCCCAGGGAGGGGAAATAAATAAACAACGCGGGAACGGACAGGAAATTGTGATATAAGGGCATGTAGGTTGGTGGTAAAAAGTATTTGGGGTTGCGAAAGGGAAAAAAGAAATTTTTTTGGTAAACAAAAAGACAGAAAAGGGATGAAGAGGAGGTTTAACTTGAATATTTTTAAAGGGGCTTTGATACCGTGGACGTAAGGTCTTTAAAAGATGTTTATAGATGCGGGGCTTTGGAAATTTTTCGGGGAAAAAATTGAGCAGTGAAGACTTATATTGGAAATCCCGGTTTAAGGGGGGCCGGGTTTCCCTTTTATTCACTGATTCGATTCAAGAAGAGAATCGACTCCATGAACTGAATCCTTTTTTTACGAGTATTGCGTGTAGTTGTTCAGATGTTACAGCAAAAATATAATTATTTAAAAGAAAATCTATTTCACTAATTCATTCGTTTTATTTGGGGGGTTCCAAAATTTAAGACTAAAATATCAACTCATAAAATAATATCATAAAAGTGAACTCACGTTTCTTCTTCGTATTTCGGCAATTAATTTTGATTATTTTATTTCTGAAAAAATAATAGTTTTACGAAATGAAGGTTACAAATGTTTAATAAAATAAACAAATAACTCACCTCTGAACTTATGTTATATATTTTTAATGCTATTAAAAAAATGTTGAATTTATTATTTTTGCAGTTTCTACGCCAAATATATTCCCCTAAATAATGATGAAAATTTTCTTCCACTTTGTGGCGTGGAATTGCGCGCTTAATCCATTCAAGCCCCCTCAATAGCTTTTGTATGCGCTCCAGTTTCAGGATCTTTGAAGTAATAGAATGATTAACTCTTAGATGGGTAAAACCTTCATCTTTAAGACAATCATAAGCCTTCCAGCAATCGAAATCACAATAGATTTCGGCGTGTAATCTTAATGATGTCCAGAGTACATCCTTGCTACGACATTCAACGACCTTGAAAAGGACCGAGAGGAACCTTTCCCCACCACAAACACCCATTTCCTTCACTCTTTTGCCCTATTGTACTTCCTTTTACCAAACTTACTCTCATCAATTTCAACCTCAACACCCTCTCCACCCAGTGGTTGATTTTCATCTTCAAGCACTTCAAACATAACTCTCGACAAAACTCATCCAATCGAATTGTACTCTCACATACACCAGCATCCAAACATATATGTTCAACCACCTTGTTCCATCACCCACATGTAGGTAATGAGAAGCACCTTCCATATCTCCATGTGACTCCTCTCAAACCAAGAATCCTTTCCTTTGAACATTTTCACACAATGAGCATTCTCGCCTCTCCTCTACAAATCCCTCATAACCATCTATCTATCCTTTCTCTCAGTAAATTTCAAATCTTTCTTACACTACATACACGTCAGACGCAAGCAAACCCACTTTCTGACACCACTGGATCATATTCAAAGTTCCCTCTCGGCGCAAATCATAAATAAAACCAGCATTCATACCTTCCATCTCAGTAGACACACAAACCTATTTAAAGAAGACTTGAAATGCGAAAAACACACAATTCCACGCCAACAAACTATCAATCTCAGGACTTCTCATTGAAACAAATTCTCATTTAACATTGAACATAAATAACTCAGTTGTTATAGTAACAACTAAATGTATTAATAGAAGACTGTTTAATTACTATATTTCCCCATTACTATATTTATATTTCATTTCAAGCAGGAAGCAAACTCACTTTAACATTTTAAATGTCGTGAAATTTATTTTAAGTGTGAATTGATATTTTGTTTCATGATGAAATGATTCTTAATTGCAAAATGTATAGCTTTATATGGCTTTGACCATAGTAATATTGTATATATTTATGCTTTGGCGTAGAAATTTAATCAATGCCAACAAAATTGTTGTCGATCACTCAACCAGTGATTCAAGTGAACCGCGCAACTATAAACATAGGAATCGCGAGAAATAATGAATCATAAAAGGAACCAAAGGAACCGTGCCACCCTAAACCAGGATCAACCCTTATGTTTGTGTGCGTAATGCTATTTGGAACTTTGAATAATTCTGGCACCGGGAGTCGTAAGTGAAACAATTAATAAGTTGAGGAGGACATTGACCCGGCAGCGGACCGAGACAAGATACAAGAGAAAGAGTGGTCAGAGCAGTGGATTCTTCTGGCCTCATCGTTCAAAAGCGCATGGATATATAAATTGTAAGAATAATAGCGCTATTTACAATTTTACTACCGATAATGTACAGGTGACATTTTATGTTACAAAGAATTAATCGATGAATAAACTTATAACGTTCTCATTTTGAAAAATAAAAGCTGATTATATTTCTTTAGCATCTTGTGGAATCCAGTTTAATAATTTCTTTCGAAATAAATTTCAGATTCCTCGCTTCTTCCGTATGGAGAGCGGATCGAATGATCGTTTGCTAGGAAGAAAGTAAGTACCAGCGACGATTATTTTCGTAAGAACCAACCGGCAGAGCTAGTAGGATAATTATTTCCCTTTAGATGTGTTTGCGGAAATTTAAAATCCAACCCTTTCTGGCCCTAAAATGATATAAATTCGGAAACCGGTTGCATAAATAATTTAAAAGAAATGAAGAGCGTTTCAATATCATCCGCATACCACAATATAGATATTCTCTTCATACCCATACTATATTCTGACATTTCTTTTACACTATCAATAAGCTTGTCCATAATTAAATTAATTAAAAAGTACATGGCTTAGAGAATCCCTTATCTAATGCCAGATGCATGTAATTTCATCTGTTATCATCTTTCCAATTTGCACTTCTCTGACAGTGTTCGTATTCATATCCTCTATTACTTTTATTAATGTCTTTGGTATGCTCTTCTCGAGCAAGATTGTTATTATATCTTGTAGTCTTCACGATCTTCTCCTGACGCCTTTTTAGATCTACAAAACATAAAAAGGATAGATTGTTAAATTCAATCGCCTTTTAGACTATTTGACGAATCACAAATATGGCGTTTGTTATTAATCTATTTAAATGAAATCCTTGTTGGTCTTCATTTATCTGTATAACTTCTGTATCTTTCCTAGTATCGTTTTTAGAGTAATTTTTTGTGGTGTTTATAGAGTGATGCCTCTATAATTATCAGGATTATTCTTGTCACCTTTTTGAATACAGGTTATTCTGTATTTCCATTCTAACGAGTTCTTTCTTCTTTGATTATCATATTAAATAATACAGTCATGTCATTTACTAAGTTATTTTCACCATATTTTAATAACTCATTACTTATCCCATCACTACTATGTGCTTTTCTGTTTTGAAGGCATTTATCATTTCCTGCACTTCTTCTGACACATTCTACATTACCTAAACTGAAGTTGTCTTTATAACGTATCTCTCAGTAATATTCTGTATCTTTTACATATCTGCAATTTTTCCCATGCTTCCTTATCTATATTACTATTAATACTTATGGTTTCAGTGATTTCAGCTTTGTTTCTCAATAATATCCACACCTTTCTTTGTGATCCAAAGGTCTCTTCAAAGTCCTTCGTCAATTTCTCCCAATATGTTTCTTTCAGCTTTCTTATTTTCATAACGCTACATTTCTTTCTTGTTTATAAAGTATACTGTCTTCTTTACTTTGGGAAGATATGTAGTGTAAATAAGAGTCATTTTTAACTATTTACTTTACTTCTTCTGTAAACCATAGTGATTTATATTTATGTGCTAGGACTACAACTTTTCTTTCTAAACGATTCTTCAGCAGCTATTATAATATTAGTTTAATTTCTTCCGAGCATCGTCCACTTTTTCTTCCTTTTGTAGGTGCAACGCCCAGTAATGCTACGTGCAATAATGCAACAAGTGTTTAGAAAACATTTAATGGCGGTCGTTCACTTCCTGGAACCTTGTTGAGCACGATGTCAGACGTGTGGTACGCGTAACGATTGAGTACGAAAATTAAGTTGATACGCAGAACGAGAATAGGTTGGAGTTACACAATAAAATTTGCATTTTTGGGTCACATTGAAATTGTTTCATTATTGTAGTATTTTCCCGACCTTTCACATAACCGGAATCTACATAGTTTCATTTCAATATTTGTGCGCATTGCAAATTATAATTTAGATGTTTTTGTGCTTTTACTCGAGGTCCATGGTATGTGGCGAAACCATAGACATCACTAAAAACACCAGGGCTAGGTTCTGTCAGGGTGATACAGCAAAACATTGCGACTAATGCGATACACTCTAAGCATTGTTACTTATTATACCAAAATTAACAAAAATAGCAAATAATAGGAAATATATTCTATTATTAATGGTACCATATAGCAGAACTCAAATTTTACAGTATTTAGCCATATAAAAATTAAAAAGAATGAAAAAGTACTGTTGAGACACTAGACCCTAAGGTGTCTCACTATAGCCCGTTTGTTACTCAATCAAATTCATGGAGATATCAAGCTCTATCAAATTACATCCCATTAGGTAGCCTAATTTGACACACTTTTGATTTTTAGAGTTATGGTAAGTCTTAAGGTATATTTTTACTTTGTATACGCTTTGATATCAAAAGACACATACGCATTATTTTTCCCATGTGTTTCCTACATACGTACTGACGATCAGTAGAAAAGTTTGCTTCTCTGTATCATAAGAGCCCCCTTGACTGTATATAGCTTTCTTTTGATTGCTTATCAGTTGAAATTATGAATATAAATATTTAATTCTTTAATTAGGAATATAATTTTTAATCTTCTCTAGAAAAATAATAGATGTTTTACTTACGAAGTAAAGGACAATAACATGAATGATAATTTCCACAGTAATACTCCTGTTGTCGGAATATACAACGCGAAACTACTCGTGCAATCACTTTCTTCCCTCCTGATTCCCAGGCAACATTCAACAGGAGCTCGAGTCACGTGACCATCGGAGCATGCGCCGGGAACCCCGCGGCGAGGTGCGTTTGAATTAGCGCTCGTTTAATCGACTCCTCCTTGGCTGGCTCCCTCCCTCGCCCTTTTGTGGGCGGACACAATGTCACTATTACGCACCTATTCATCGGCTGTGTCATCCACCTTTTATGCGGCGTTTCGGCGCCAACAAATGAGCCATTGTTTGCGCAAGGCTGCGCAATTTGTCGGCCACGGGCGGCAGCGCTGGGACGGCGCGACGAGGCGGGGCGGAGGGATCGACGCGCAACGTTTTTCCCCGCGTGGAGGCGCCACCGTCGCCCCAGACGCGCGACGAGTGAAGTGGGGCCAATTTCTAGACGCATCTGGTTATTCTTGTTGAGAGTCTGTTTGAAATTCATTGCTTTCGTGGAGCGGCGGGGCTGTCTCGTGTGGGGCCGCGATTTTTTTCTCCCTTCCCCCCTCTCTCTGTCTCTCTTTCTTCTTCCAGTCGTCTCTTTTCCAGGCGCAGCGGGGCGGCTAGGGAAGTTTTATTTTCTTTTAAATCGATTTCGAACAAGTGCGGAATACAGAGAGGTAAGTAGGCAGCTCGAAGACGGAGAGAGTGCGGAGTCGCGGAGGGGAGCTCGCGAGACAAAAGGGACGAAGGATACGGAAGAAAAAATAAATAAGAAAACGAGGGGAAGAGAATGGGATTTTCTTGCGTGGTTTAGCCAGGCTCGCGTTGTGGGTTTGGTTTGCTTGATTGGGTCGAGGCTGCAGCGCCGAGCGGAAGGCGGTCTCAACAGGGGAGGGGAAGGGAGAGGGGAGAGGAAGGAATCGTACGATCGGCCGCTGGAGCTGCTGCCATCTGTATTCCGTCGACGAAGCCGCGTCTCGGCTGTGGGACAATGACTCGACCAAACATGTTATTCTGCTCAGGCGGTTTCTGAAGGCGGGACCGCGCGCTTCGACCCCGCCTCTGCCCCTCCTCCGACTTTCCCGGACACGCCCTCGTCGCCTCTTTTGACATTACGGCCCCGTGCGCTGTAGGATCGCAGACCTGCGCTCCGACTGTCAACTCGGTCTCCTATAAATGTGAAGTCAATCGAGGCGGTTGAGTGGACGCCCTCTATCAGCCGCGAACCTCCATTCTCAGTCCTCCAGTCCTGGAGTCGGAGGATTTGTCCGGCTGCGGCTACCGGCTCGCGGCCCCAACCCCTGCTTGGGCGCGTCGGGAACGACTCTCGTTCAGGGCGAGAGAACCGACTCTCGCGTATCGCACGATTCTCTTAACCCGGTTCGCGAAATGAACGGCGCTAAAGTCGTATCACCGAGTGCAGACGGTAGTTGTCGCCTGCGTGGATTAAAGCAGCTTATAGACTTTGGGAGATTTTCTGAGCGGCGACGCTCAAGCATTTCAGTTCAGTTCGCAGCTCAACGTCGCTGGGAAATACGGAGGTGGTGCTATATTTGACAACTGTATACAGGTATTCGTGGCGAAAAAGTACACTGTACAAGAATTGCAGAAGGATTCAAAAATTCAATCTTAGTTTTTCGCGTTACGAGAACATGCTTCAGATATTTTCACGCGCTTTTCTATCAAATACTACTAGTACGTGTATCTTGGATATAATTTTCGTGTGTTTTGATATACAATATTTCCGTAAAAGGTGCATGATTTACATATTGTTTTCGTTATACTATTTCCTCAAATTGCGTTTTGCCAAATTGAGAACTAAAATCTCTTACTTTTGTAGGTAAATAAATGATTTAAACAAGTTATATCGGTTTTGGTTATTTGTCAACTACAAACAATTTCTGAAGATCATCATTTGATGAGATTTTCAATGCTAATCTTGATCATTAACACTCGATCTATCCTTTGTCTGTGAGACAGCACTTCTTTCTTTAACTGTAAGCTCGACTGCAGGGATGAGTTCTGCGTGATGAGCAGATCTCTCTACCTAACTTCTAAACCGTGACGACCAAATATGTAACGCCAGCTCTTTAGAACTGAAGCCCACCATGGTCAACGACCAGTGTCATTTTTATTGCGCACACAGGATGGCACTTGGAAACAATTTTTTGACTTGATTCCCCTAAGAGTTCAAAATGTTCTTTGATGATGGGTTATGATAGATAAGAGAAAGACTGTGATAGAAAACTTGTAGCATTATTCATACCTTTAGGATTTTTGCTTTTGCTTGTATTGATGAGTATGACATTGGAAATTTGCAGATTGGAAAATACAGTAGTAATTTCTTATTTAGAATTCTTTATTTAGACTATTTTCTATTTAGTCTATATTATTGCAGACGATTCTTGTTGTAAAACAGTTCACTATTTCTTAGACTTCAACAAAACATCTACATACTTTTACAAGATTTTACGAACAGTTTTGTATTTTTGTTATTGAAAAGATAAAAGGGGGTTCACTTTCAGTCACCACTAGGAACGGATTTTATTGTAATAAATAATACAAAATATGTACATATATGTCTTACTTTTTGCACAACATGTAAGAAAAAATAGAAAATATGTAAAATAAAAATTCATTATTGTGTTTAAAATAGTTTTCTACAACCATTCTCCGACCATAAAACGTCGCCGATCAGTCCTTAACAAGGATTCGGAGTGGCTGAAAGTAGGTCCTATCTCTACTGAAGTAATTTTGCAGTAGACTTAACCACATATAAGAATTGTATTCGAAATATAAAATACGTTTATAGTATATATTACAATATTTACGAGAAGCCGGTGCACAAGTGAATGGTAGAACCGTGTAACGAATGATGGATCCCAGAGGAGGAGGTTCCAAATCGAACAGCGCGATAAGACAATTCACTGCAAAACATTAGTTAGTTTTTAATGGAGTAACGAATGTGCTGTTTGAAGCACAAGCAAGAAAAGATAAAATTACTGTTGTTTACAAAAATCCACCATCCTTTACTCTGAGTGAGCAGTAAGCAGGATGGAGAAGTAAATTTTACAATTCAAGGCAAAGCTATCGTGGTCATAGACCTGTAGCAGCATTACATTTGATTCATAAGAAAGATAATCTTGCAACATATATTGCAAACGCGCATATGAAACGTTCTGTTTCGACATATAAATATATTAAAACGTAGGGAAATATGTCGTAATTGGTAAAATATGAAAATATATGTAATTAAACCAAAATATGTAAAAATATGTAAAATAAAAGTAGTTCTAATTTATTCAGAATGTCTTGTAAACTCTAAAAAATATAATTGAATGCTGGTATATTGTTCATCTAAAAACATGTAATTACATGGAAATCCGTTCCCTAGTCACCACATTTCCCACAAATTCTAATGTAAAATTTGGAAATCTTAAGGGATTTTTATCATGTATCTCACTGATACAAAGATAGCAATATCCCAAGTATTTTGAAGATAGTAACCTAGTATTAAGACATTTGACTATTACTTCTTCAATTCTTTGCCATTGGACACTTTTCTGCTAGCATCTGTTTTGTTCATTTTGCCAAATAAATGTCAGTCTGCATGTTCATGCCCTACGATTCGAGATGTTGCACGATAATTCTGCAACTCTGATATTGTTCGTACCGCATCAGACCTTTAACATCTTCCTCGCATCCTGCATCATACCGTAACATCCACAAGTGCTAAATGGCTGAATGAGTAGGATGTCAATTTCTAAAGATAGAGCATGTGAAACTTCATTTTACTAATTAAATTTTTTTTAATGAAGTCCGTGACAAATAAGTGAAATATAAAGGAATAGTGCTGCAACAATAACGTTTTTTTTCGATTTTCTCTCCTGCTCTTTTACTATATATATATATATATATATATATATATATATATATATATATATATATATATATATATTGACATTGACTCTAAGTACTTAAAAATTACAATCCTATCAAAATTTGAATATCTTCTAAAAATTCTATATTTCTCAAGAAAAACATCAAACAACAATAGTAAATCTTTCTTTTGCCTTTCGTGTTTAGTTTGTAAACTCCAATTTCCAATTTTCAAATAACCACCCATTTCACCACGATGTAAGAGTAGATCTCGTTTAATCACAAGTTCTCCTACTGGAAGGAAATGTCCGAGAACGGATTCTTAATCCTCAAAGCAGTCGCCAACTTATTTTCAAAGACCAACACAAGCAGAAGAGCAACTCCGTCGCCGGAGCTGTATCGCATTACCTTTTCTAATTGCTCTGGAATTAGAAATTGGGAAACTTCCGTTTGGACTTTTAATAACAAAAGTTAAAACAAGTCCAATTTTAGGAATACATTAAAACTGCTGCCGGATGAAAACAGTTGACACGCGTCATGGTCGCTACCTCGTGGAGACGGAGGATGTTTGACCCAAGGTGTATCACAGGGACCAAAAACCGAGGTTGTCAGAATTGCTTTCCTAAATTAATTACCTCCGTTACAAAACAAATAGCTTACAGTGGATTTTTGTAAATAATAAGGAAGTAAATATGTTTTTAATGAAATGTTAATGGATGAGGTTTTAATTATATATTTTTTCATACTATTGTTTTTAATCTTTTAAAGTGACATAAACATTTTTTAAAAAATTTTTTTTTAATTTAAAAAAATATTAACTTTCATTAGATGTTTAACCTTAATAATTAAAAAATTTAAATATATTTTCTACTATCTTGAAATTATTGGGCAGATTTTAATACATGTAACATTTCAAGTAGAATTGTATAATTTCCTCTGAGCTCTCTACATAGATTGTACAGAGAATACAATCAAGTTGGAGATTTTTAAAAAATCCAACTCATGAAATGTGCAGTCAAGTTCAGAGAATTTCATGCAAGAAATAAAATAATATTTGGTGGTTTATTAACATTTGTATGGATTTATCGGGTATAGCATATGTTTAAAACTTCATTGCTTTTGGGTTAATGTTTGATAAATAAAGTATGTAACTTGCCTAAATTATTGAGTCTTATAAATGTATCCTGAAATAATGAAGAGTTTTCCATGGATTGTAATAAACATTAATGTAGGTAAAAGCTACGCTCTTACCGAATTAAAATGTGCTAAGTACAACAAAATAAAAGCTCATGTAAATTAAGAGATGAAAAATAGGGCCAGGAAAAGTGAAACACAAACTCCATAGATTACAAAAGTTCATAAAGATTTGGAAAGGTAAGGTATAGCAAAGAAAATAAAAAAAGCAGACAATGTTTTAAAACAAATATTGGGGAAATGAACAATTTATGTGAAGGGAAAAAGGAATATTAAAGGAATACACAGAAAACAAACAGACAAGAAACGGAGCCAAGAGATGCTACATTACTGTGGTCTGTAAATAATTGAAATGAAATTTAAAAAAAGATAAATCTAGTTGTTGAATAAACAAATTCAAATACAATTGAAGACTAATAGATAATCTCGAAACTCAAATTTTCTACATTGTTTTATAGCATTACCTAAACCTGTTTCTTAATTTGAACTCAAACGTCATATGACGTACATTAGAAATATTAAGTATTTCCCTCGGTCTGATGTTCCATAAGAAGTAAAATTGTACGTATTTATTATATTTGCGATTAAAATTTTAAGCAAACTTTGTCATACATTGTTGTGAATTCATGGGAGTACGTGGAGATTTTCCTGTGCAGAATTCTTGTTCACTATCAAAACCCTATTCATTCACTACCCATTTTGTGCCGAGAGTGGAATGAAATATGAAACTCATAAAACAATAAAAATATGTTCTCAGGTGAGGTCATATCCAAAAACGTACTACACCACATAACTCACATTTTCTTTATTGCTTGATAGTCTACCGGATTACAACGCAGCCCGGAAACCAATAATAGCACATTTGCCATTGGAACTAACCAATGCACGAGAGCATCACGATTTTCGAAATCAGAACTCGTGAAAACATTTGTAACCGACACAATTCTATCGGACTAGGAACAATTTTCGAGATACAGAACCTCATGTTTCAGCGTAAAAGCTATTTGTCAGGTGCTACAAAACCAACAAGAGCGTGAGCCAGTACATCATATTGAGGGTAGTTATCCAATACATCATGTTCTGCCGTAGGAGTTGTTCCACGTGGGGCGAATAGCGAATGGAAACGTTGCGCCAGATCGAGAGACATGAAAAAGTTCGTTTACATACTTTCGATTAAAAGAAACCTCTTAAAAAAGGAAAACACCAAAAGGGGGTCAATGAATTGTTTCAATCATTGTTTCATCGTGAAACGAAATTATGCACTAAGTACTTACCATATTGAAAGATACAAGATACACACAACAGAACTATTCCCCCTCCTTTAAGAAAAGCTAACTAAAAATAACCTACATATTTGTATCTCTATGGATTAGCTGTTGTATCTCTATAGTTAAGCTGTTGAGACAGGAAAGAGCAAAATATGTATCAATGACAAATAGAATATGGAGAAGAATGCTGTGGCAATATATGATGCGTGATGTTGTCATTCAGTATAGTGATAAATATTCGAGGGATTTTGAAGTCTTAGTATTGTATCAGTAAGAATTATAATTTGATTGAAGAAATTAATAATTGCAAAACTGATGTTAAGAAACGATTCCATAAATGTTGACAAGCGTATATTTTATTTTCTAATTTCAAAAGCGCACATGGTTTATTGATGAATTTATGTATCAGAAAAAATCACATTTATTCTATCGTCCCCTATATCCTATTTTAAATATTGAAATATCAAACCAATTCCTCATTCGATTCACAGCGGTGTGTTGTTTTGGTTGGATGCATTGGTGTGATTATAGTTATATGCTTGTTTGTCTCTTCTATGGTATAATTTTGATCACATTTGTTAGCAATACTACGCCAAATCGCAGTAATCAACAGTCTTTTCAAAAATTCGTTGTACGCACTATTGCATATTCAGATGGTTATTGCACCGCAACCGGATTTATTTGTGGATATATTTAGTATGTTAAATGATTTATCTAGCTTTAAACCCAGTATCGACACACTTAAAGAAAAGAAAAATATTTAAACGTTCTTTTTGCAAAATACTACCTTTTTCACTTACTGCGTTTTAGAATGGAGTAGACGCATTGTTTACTGTTAGGACATTAAACTCATGTGGTCTCTAACAAGGCATTAGGGCAGAACCGCTAAAATCATTTCAAATAGTAAAAGCGAAACAGAAAATGTTCTTCTTTAATTAAAATTATTACTGGAATTGGACCGAATTAAAAACCTCTTTCTTTATTCCAAGGATTAGGCTCTAATCAACATGTTCCGGTGCCCATTTTGCTCTTGATCTCCCAACATCTCTTCTTTCCGTTGTTCTACTATCTCTGGCGGTTGCCGGTCTCGAGTTCAGCATTCGCTCCAAATGTTCGCACCATCTTCGTCTGCTTCTTCCCAGAATCATTTTTCATCCGGCTTTCCATCCGTGCTTCATCCAACAATGGTTCAACCTTCAATTTCTGTCTTATATCAGTGTTTCTTTTTTTTTTATCTAAAATTGTATAACCAAGAGTGCTTTTCATGATCATTTCTGCTATTTGGAATCAGTATTTGTTCTCTGACATTACTCTTACTCCATACATAAGTACTGGAATAGCAACAGCATGGAAAAATTTTACCCGCGCTTCTCGGTTTTTATTTTTTAAGTGTCTGTGAATTGTACCACAGATATTTCTGAATCTATGAAGTTTTTCATCTAAACCAGTGTCCTTTCAATAAGATACATAAAAGCCTAAATATTTGAAATATTTTACTGGATGTAGTATCTTTTCTTCTTCTCCTATTATTATTATTATTATTATTATTATTATTATTATTATTATTATTATTATTATTTTAGTTCTCATATGATACTTTCCTTTGGATGCCATTGTTTCAGTGTTTCAATGGATACTTTAGAGCCATAATCCGCCGCTATCTGAATTTTATCTTCAGAATCTTGTTTCGTGTAACTTGCTGTGCGGCGTTGATGTTTCGAGAAATCACTCCTACTTTAAACAATATAGTACATGGGTTTTTCAGAAAACAGTCATGAAGATGAATTTTCTATTGGCCTTGACGATAAAAGTTTGTCAAAGGGCCGAGGCGGTTAAAGATTGATTTTTACCAAAGGATGAAAACAAAATAAAAATACTGTCAAAATATTCTGATCCAAACCCTTTCACGAGAGAAGCAATCGCAAAAAACTCACGATCATACAATTATGTAACATTTGTCATGGTAGCACATTTACTACCACAAGGAGCCTTCAGTAATGTAAATTAAAGGTTAACCGAAACTGACGGACTACTTCAAACAATTTGCTGCTTTGATTTTTATCTAACAAGGTCCTCAAATTTCCAGGTAGTCTACATTCCAAGTAACTCGGGTATTGAGTCCCCTCCAGGGAATTCCAATGTCGACATAAAATTTCATCTTGTGAATTGCAACCGTCAAGTGCAGCTTGATCCTGTGACGGCGCGAATGGGAGTTGTTTTCTTGGAAGATCTTTGGGGGTGGGAGCCCCTCGTATGCGCGGCGCGTTTGGTGTTTGAAAGTAGAATGGGAACAGCGTTGTCGACAACACACACATATTTTTCTTCCGACCGTTTTCAGTTTATTCCTTCGAGCGTTTCACATGAATCCCGGGAGACAAGGGGAAAACACCGCGTCAAATATGTGAACTTCGCCCAAAGATTTCACATAAACCTTCAAGTTGAACGGCGAACCGCTCTGCGTGCATTTCTTCCTTTTTCTTTTTCTAACAAACTCAAATCTTCGATTTTTTTCTTCTCATGTCATTCAGAATACTTTTACAATACTCTTAGATAACCTTTAATTCAGCAATTTATTGTAACGTTTCCTTCTTTTTCATCATCATCATCTCTTCTTATTCTTTTCATCATCATCATCTCTTCTTATTCTTTTTTAGTCTTCTAGTTTGATACTGTAGATGTTGCTCTTCTTCAGCCTTCTTCCTGCTCACAGCTTTCTTTTCGGGCTGATATCCCTTTGTATTTCACGATTCTTCTGACATCATCTGACATTTTGAGATAAGTCGTCATTCTACCTTTCCCTTCTGACACATGTATGTTTGAAAAATTGCTGCAGTTTGCAATGTTGCTTTGCATGGTGGTTAATTACGGGCTCATTATTATTATTCGTCATGCTATCCACACAAACACAATTTTATTTACACAGGAAATGTTTTTATCCATTAAAATTCCAAGAATTTCGAACCATATTTCTTTAGATTTCTTTGATACTGTAGTAATTCAACCGAGACTTAACGCTTCTAAGTAACAATATTAATAAAATCTCTATAAAGTTGGGTTGTTTTCGCAATATTGTCTTTTTTTAAGTTTGCAGTATGCAAGTTAATATTGTATCTTTACATAAGTTTACGAAAAAGGCAGTGCCAAAGCAGGCACAAAATTTGCGATGTTTTACATTCCTCTAGAAGTGGAGAAAAGTAAAACATAGGTAACTCTTCGAAAATTTCACTTTCCATACGAAATTATTTCATTAATCAAAGAAGAAGGTAATAGGTTCGTTAATTGTCACAACTATCCTCTCTTATATTAGTTCAATACCTTTTGGGGTTCTCACGTGCAACCAATCTTTATAAATACGGTCTCTAAAGAAAGAGCATTTTCACGGAGACGTGACTAATTGCAGTTTTACTTTAAACATATGAAGGATTTGTTTAAAAAACGTATCTAAATATTCATGCCAAATGCAACCCGCAGCAACTTCAACATTTTTTAAATATATATCGTAACTCCTAATAACTCCTAAACGAAGCTGTCTGTAACCTTAAAAATTATAACGTTTCTCACATAGTAATCTACAGAATGATCTTTTAGAACATTCTATTAAATTTTTCCTGGTTCGGCGCTTCTCGATTCTACCCCATCTGTAGAATCTGCAACTTTATGTGAAATTAAACTAGTTACTTGATATTCTACGCGATTGAATTATACGGGTTACACACACACACACACACACACACACACACACACACACACACACGATATTACAGGCTTATATCTGTTTATTACAGACTTAATGTGGAAATGCAAAAATAGAGAAGAGGGGTTTACATGCGAGAGTTCTTGCACGGGTACGCTAATATTTATAAATGGAGATAAACCATTTACCCACATCACTATCAAGGAATTAAACAAAATCTCCAATCACATTTTACAACGACATCATTTATCATTATTCTCTTGATATCTCCTTCTAAAAAATGTAATTAGGAGAGCAAAATTGCGGAATTAACGAATTTTGACATCCGTGGAGTTCTTTTGGTCATAGGTTGCTACCTACATGTTACTTCTAGAGCTTAAGTTATTGGTGAGTTTGGTATTGACGAGATTGGAATTTAAGCAGTACAGATAAAACGTGTTGTTTTTACCAACACAGGTTATTCAGAAGGTGCGCACCTTTCAAAGGATGATGACTGGAGCTAGTAATCGAATTCTGACTCTCACATTACAGATCCAATGATAATGGGAGGTCTGCTCATCTTTTCATTAATAAAATCTATGCTAAGACACGCTTTGTATTTCTTCCATTAGAGCTTACTTTTTTAAACAGCAGTTTAAATTCATCTTTTCTTGTTCGGAGTTCTATTGTCACAGTTCCTTTCAGTTCGAAATAATTCTAGATGTGAGGAATTGAATTCTGTGTGCAAGAGAGCTTAGTGTTTGGAATTTGAAGCTGAGGAAGTTTATTATTTCATTTATTCAGTAATTTATTCTGCCTGCAAAATGTTCCCCATCATACTAGGCACCTCAAAGCCAACTCCAAATGTGTATTAGCATCTACATTCAATAAAATTTATCATATTAAATTTTGTGTTCATTTACTCCTAACTTCATTTTCGGAATGGCATTCTGTTTTTGTACCCACTGCTCCTTTGACGCTTGATTCTGTTTCCGAGAAGGACAGTGTAACGACCTTTCACTTACAGCCAGGAGAGACTCTTCATGTTATGTGAACAATAATGTGATACTATCACATACGTTTAGGAAGTCCT
Source organism: Teleogryllus oceanicus (assembly GCA_964035755.1). Classification (NCBI taxonomy): domain Eukaryota; kingdom Metazoa; phylum Arthropoda; class Insecta; order Orthoptera; family Gryllidae; genus Teleogryllus; species Teleogryllus oceanicus. Next base: position 14,497,147 of record CAXIVR010000007.1, read on the forward strand.
GCTTTATTCAGAAAAATCTCCAAAGTTATTTTAATCACAAAAGGCTACTAAATACGCGTTCAAAATTCTTTCAAATCGTCAGCCTTCATACTGCTCGTTGTGTATATTTCGCGAATGTTCATTCCCGCCTGGGATATGACATAATATTCTGGGGAAATACATTTTATAGCTCCCATACTTTTAGATTCCAAAAAAGAATTGTACGAATAATAACATGTAACGACATGTTGGTATGTCACAATAAGTTATCACAAGTATTTATTAACCAACGTTGTAGTATAATTATCAAATTTTTAGTATTTTAAAATCGATAGAATGAATGCTTTTTTGCCGTCATTGTTCATTATTTCGTTGTGAAAGTGGCAATCTGTTGAAAGCAGTCAATATTTCATCGTCTAGCACATGAGTGTGAGGTTGTAGTTAAGGGAGAGATAATAAACGAGTTTTTAATTTGGAAGTGTTTTAAAATTGAAACATTAGTGAGTAAATATAGACATAAGTCCAACAGTCGTGTGAAACACGTATGCCTTCATAAAAATATTCATTGATTAAGATTATAAGTGTTTCATTCTGTTTTTATGTTAAGGTGAACAGACGGATTTCTTTGCTTTCGTTCACTACAGCATACTTGTTCAGATTTTTAAAATATAAAACAGTTCAATTAAATTTTCAGGAACATGTTTAACTGTGTTCACAGTGAATAGTGATTGTACAGTGGGAGAATTTGTAAATCTCCTTCATTTAATTAGTTTTCGAGAACACGTTCTGAACGACACGAAACAATATTTTTCGGGTTTTCGATTTTCCGTACCGTGCATTCGTTATACTTTTCTGTCGTGGCTATTCCATATCTCATCCATTCGTACTAATGTTTCTCTAGTATTCATTTGACATTTACTGTCATTTGCCTAATACTATGATCTGATTAAGAATGAGGCATAATCAGATCGTAGTATTCCCGAAACCATTTCATTCTCTCCACTCCACGCAAACCGCCGTACTCGGCTTTGCTCCCAAGTCCTTCATTTCCTGTGCGAGCGTGTCGTCGCTCGCCCCCTTCTCCCACCCGCTCGTGGCACGTAGCAGCTGCCGGTGTTGACTTTACTCCGCAAACTTAGCGCAGCCGCCACCGCCGCCACCGCCGCCACCGCCGCCACCGCCGCCACCGCCGCCACCGCCGCCACCGCCGCCACCGCCGCCGCCACCGCCGCCACCGCCGCCGCCGCCGCCGCCCGCCGCTTGCTTACACGCAGGTCTCCGGCTAAGTTACTGTTAGACCACGCGTTTCACGTGCTCCTCTGCAGACCCACGCAGTCTACCGTCGGTTACTTCCCTCTTGGGCGGTAACGCTGCGCTTTGCCCGAGTAAGTACTTCGTGGGTTTTTTTGTGGACGCGTTAGGGGCCGTCCATAAATTACGTGAGGTGATTTTGGCGATTTTTTGACTCCCCCTCCCCCCCTTGGATGGCCATAATAATTGGCTCGACCCCTTCCCCCTTCTAATTTCACGTAAGATTTTTCGAAATGCCTAATTTTAATGTAAATACGTAAATTTGTGATCGATTGCATTGGGATTTATTTTAAAAAATATATTTTGCTCATTCATATTTACTAGATATGACTAGATATGACTAGTATTTAAAAAATAGAGGGACTGAATTACAATGAATATTATTGCAGTTCTAAAATCGGTCAGTAATTTTTCTTTCAAATTTCTGTAAAATTGCAGGAAATGAAATTTGTCTCATTAATGATGAAAATTTTGGTAATTTTTGTTAGATTCTTTTTCAGATTATACTACGCCACTTTTTGTAGCATTCACATAACCGCGATAAAAATTATAGCGCAAGATTTAGCTATATTTTCGTATAGAAACGTTTATTCTTAAATTGACTCAGCTTTGTCGCAATTTAGCAATTTTTTGGGGAAAATACCTGATATTTGCCGAGACCCCCCGTCCCCTACGTACGATTAGGTGAGATTCGCTTGACCCTCTCGCCCTCCGAAAGACCTCACGTAATTTATGGAAGGCCCCTTATCTACGTTGGTCGTAACTCCCGTGAGCGCAGGGCTGGGAGTTATCGCTGGGAGGCGGTGGTGAATAGGATTCGGCGCTGGCCTACATATCCCCTTGCGAGGTTTCCCATCCAGTTATCGCCCCCATCGCCTTATCGAACGATTGATTGATTTTTTCGTGTTTCCGGGCGCGTCATCTGCTTTGATCATTAGTCCCGTCAGTGTAGCGCATGTTTTCTTCTCGGGAGATTGCGGTGATCTTTCCCCGCTGAATGGCGTGATCCGGTGCCGACCTACCGTCGGCTAGTGGGGTTTCACCCTAACCAGGACTCTCCCACCAGCGGGGCACCGCCCCAGCCGGGACAAGCTCTAAGCTCCCGACCAGTCTCCCGGATTATGTGGTAGTGTAGTGCATGCTAGTGTGTGTGTGTGTGTGTGTGTGTGTGTAAGGGGAGAGGAGAGGACAAGGAAGAGGAAGGACAGATCGCGTGCGGTCCGTGGCCCGTTTCTTAGGGTATTGCTCCGGCATTCGCCTGGTGTTGATCGAAGAAACCACGGAAAATTACCAATCAGAGCAGCCGGCCGCTAGAATTCTCCTCCAGACAGCGACTGAATTTGACCTAGCTGAAAAGCTAGTATCGAAAATCCCGCCGTCGTCAGGACTCGCACCTAGGACCTCCCGGTCAGAGGCGCTGCAGTGACATCAGTTGATGCACTGAGCTACCTCTCCCGGTCCATCGCCTTATCCGGGATAAACTCTAATTTCCCGACGTGAGAGGTAGTTTGGGACATGCACACATGCACAAGGATGAAGAATGAATAATTGCCCCTGTTGTTACGGTACTGCTCCAGCATTTGCGCATTTGATCGTGATAGGAGAAACCGCGATCAGAGTAGCCAGCGTTAGATTTCTTCTCGAGACAGCACAGCGACTGAATTCTGCCGCTGTTAGTACTCAAATCCAAGGATTTCCCGATCAGAGACGCTGCATAAGAAAGAATGTTGCCACTGAGTCATCTCAGCCAGTCAGTTTGTCCAAAACTACCACTGAGAGCTAGTTGGACTCGCACAAACACATTGAGTTTTTTTGCAAATCTCTGATTCAAATGTCAAAATAACTTTGTACCGAGTTCCAACATTCAACGATCAGGTGCTTATCGCTGCGATACATTGTATAGCATCGGTGCTATATGGGTAAACATTCAAAATAGCTAAGCGCTTATTACAAACAGGGAAGGTAATATTTGTGCAATTAATTACATAGGATGTTAATCAATCTACTTTTTAAATTATAAGATTCAGAGCGTTTCTATGCTATGGGGAGGAATAACTAGCAGAGCGAAGATGAAGTCTTGGATGCAGTTTCGTGAGTTTTGCACTACTAGTAAATTGCCCGGCGTTGCCCGGGCTTTCTTCATATTCAATCCTTGCGAATGAGGGAAAAGATTAGTTTTATATAAACCACGGTGTTTAATATTGCATTGATGCGATGAAAAGACCATTTGAGGTGAATACCAGAATACGAAAGGTTAGAACGCGGTAGAATGTAGGTATTGTAATGGCCTTCGGCCTAGCCACTTAGCATCACGTTCTCTAATTTGTATGTAATAATTACCTATTACATAAAATTTAAAAAAAAAAAATTGTTTAACGTAATTACTTTAAATTTTAATAAAATACTACTGTCATTCATTTTATTTTACATCACATTGCTATTAAATGAATTTTTAATCTTCTGCACCGCTACTGACCTCTAGCAAATAAATTAGGTACAAGTTTTGCTTCAGCACTACTGCGCTCTGGCGGAATATATTAGGAACCACGAGATCTAAGCGAGAGGAAACAAATGGTCGCGGTGTTATCTACAGACATTATTTAAATTATTTACTTTCCGCATTTGGGTTGTGTTAGTCTTTACCAAACTTTGCAAGGACGCAGCGACAATCCTGAAGAAGAGCCTGTAAAAACATAGCTATTTATATGCTACTTTTTGTGGTATAGATGTCGTTACACATCGTTGAATTCACTTTTATTAGTATAGATATCGCATGACGCATGTTGCAGCGTGATGCATATTGCGCTTTTCATACAGTTGTTAATTACCGGATGAGATGGTTTAGGGCAACAACTGATGTCAAGCAATATTTCTTCTTGATTGTCAAAATATGTTTACAAATAAAAGTATCCAAAGTTTTTTATGACAATCATTTATTCAGTAATTTCACAACGTTTTGTTACATCTTCAGGTGCTAAGAAGCACCTGAAGATGTAACAAAACGAGTTACGAAACGTTGTGAAATTACTGAATAAATGATTGTCATAAAAAACTTTGGATACTTTTATTTGTAAACAACTGATGTCACAGCAGTGTCTCTGCCTGGAAAATCCTAGGGTTCGAGCCCCCGCAATGGCAGGTTTTCTCGACACTAACTTCATGGCTAGGCCGGGCTCAGCCGCTGTCTGGAGAATAATTCTAGCGATTGACTGCTCTGAACGGCAGTTTCCCGGCGTTTCTGCGATCAATACAAGGCGAATGTCGCAGTAGTACACTCACAAACTAGTTACGGATCACGCGCGATGTCTCCTTCCTCTTCCTTCTCCTATCTTCATCTCTAACTTACACACACACTTCACTTGCATACACTACACTACCACATACGTCGGGAGACCAATCAAAAGCTAGCCCTGACTGGGGTGGTTTCCCGCTGGTGGGAGAAAACTAGATCCATCCGCAAGTTGACTTGTAGGTCGGCACCAGATCACTCCATCCAGCGGGAGAAGAAAACCGTCACATCCCGCGATGAAAACATCCCTACACTTGCGGTACTAATGACTATAGCAGTTGTGCCCGAAAATACGAAATAATCAATCACCAAAGATTGCAGTTTCTTCATATCTTCATCTAATAAATTTCAAATTTTTGACAGTTGACTCCTGAGAAGTAATTCTCATTGCAATAGTAGCACATTTAGTGTTTTTAATGGATAGCGTATTAAAAGTTCTAAAGAAATGTCAGATATTTTCAGTTTATTATCTATCGGAGGGATCATATCCAGCAGACTTCATCTTCACACTCTGCCTCATCACGGCGGCTTCTGTCAGCAGGTTCTTCGATTTCTCCGTCATTTGCATTCTTTTTAATTTTTTCGTAGTCATTTACTCAGCATAAATGCTAGGCGAAGCACAATGGAGATGAGTTCAGAGGTATAAGTTGATCCTGGCTGTGGCTTGTAAACTTTTTGCTTGTCACAGCGGATTACAGGTTGGTTTTCTCAGAATCTCGCGGGTTACCCCACCGCAGTAATGATCAATTAATTGTATGAAATACCCTCTTCTTTCGTATAAGGTTTTCTATGGAAGCTCGTGAGTATGTTAAATAATAATCTCTTCTTGGCAAATTACCTTCGAACTTGACTCCAAGAGATAAGTGTTCCAAGAAACAATTACGAAATTCTCAATTCTATCGCAATCTAAATCCATCTTTGTATTTTCTTTGTTTAACAACTTCTAGTAAACAGGAGATCTTCTACGAATAATTCTGATGGAGCGTCACAGAGTAATAGCTTCTGAAAACCCACTTCCAAGAGAATTCATAAGACTAATAACACAATCTCCGTCAATTTGCTTTTAAGGCGAAGCAAAACAAGAGGATATCGAAGCTGAATACCACGACTCATTACGTTGTTTGAGATCCTTGCCTATGTGAGGATCCTTGCCTATGGGAGATGATGTTGCATGGTACAAAATACATACCATATCGCAGGCGCGTATCTCAGCATCTACGAGACACCTGCCTGCAATTTATCGAAGGAAAACACAAAAACGACTGTCAGAACAGCAGGCCTCTAGATTTCTCATCTCGCAACATTATTTAATTTTTATGTAATTTATTTTATTGTGTATTTAGTTATTTTTATTTAATTTGATGTGTTTTATTTTTTTTTTAATTTTTTAAAAAAAGGAAATGTTTTATTTTCATTTTAATTTTGGTAACTTGTGCTCCATCTTTCAATACTGTTAGGGACTCCATTAGGTCATACATTGTGTCTCGTGAAGTATAAAATCCGACCCAGTACCTACTCTTTTATGCGGCACCCAGTGGGACGGGCTTCTTTAGCACATAATCAGGCAGCGGCGTCGTCCGTCCTACCACCGAAGCTTTCCACTGGCCGCGGCGTCACTTACTCGGCTGAGCCTCGGACGCGTCCTTTGAGGTGGAGCGCCCAAAGACGACTGCGAGCTCGCCCGCTCGACGACATGCCGCTGCCCGCGCGTTGCAAAATTCAACGCGCTTCCTGGAAGCACCGGAGACCGCGTCCAGAGCGCAGTCTGTCAGCCTCAAAGCGGCACAGCTTCCGAGAAAGCTCGTGTATTAATTTTTCCACCAGAGGAGCCCACGCCGTGTGGCGCCTGCCTGTTCGCGATGGTCGAGCTTCGATCGGAGCTGACGTCACTCCCGGAATGCTTTGGCAAAAAAATTAGAATGGTTCAATGAAACCTGACTGCTCAGGGAAGCTGCATCCTACGTGCGTATAGTTTCCTATAAGCGAACAAATGTTGGACCGGGAGCGGTAGCTCAGTGCATCAAGTGATGTCACTGCAGCGCCTCCGACCGGGAGGTCCTAGGTTCGAGTCTTGACGGCGGCAGGCTTTTCGACACTAGCTTTCCAGCTAGGTCCAATTCAGTGGCTGTTTGGAGGAGAATTCTAGCAGCCGGCTGCTCTGATCGGTAGTTTTCCGTGGTTTCTCCGATCAACACCAGGCGAATGCCGGAGCAGTACCCTACTAAAGGGGCCACGGACCGCGCGCGATCTGTCCTTCCTCTTCCTTGCCCTATCTTCTCCCCTTACGCGCACACTTACACTAACATGCACTACACTACCACATATTCTGGAAGACCGGTCGGGAGTTTAGAGCTTGTCCCGGCTGGGGCGGTGCCCCGCTGGTGGGAGAGTCCTGATTAGGGGGAAACCCGACTAGCCGACGGTAGGTCGGCGCCGGATCTCGCCATCCAGCGGGGGAAGATCACCGCCATCTTCCGGGGGAAAACATGCACTATACTAACGGGGCTAATGACCAAAGCAGTTGACGCGCCCGGAAACACGAAAAAATCAATCAATCAAAAAATAAATGTTGGTGGGCGGAGTTGAAAAAGCGATTGACTCAGAACACTTCATTGCTCTCCTAGAGTAGTTTATTTAAATCTTCTACATGTTTTTGCCTGATTTCAAGGGATGAATGAGAAAGCTTCCATCTACATGAATGACAGGAAAGTGAAGCTGACAGACACTGATAATTCTACGAAATGCGGACTATGAACGCAAAAGCTTAATCCGATAAACTCCCTCGTTATTCTCCCCTGTGCTATCCTGTTCCGAGATTCTAGAATGGTTAATGAGTTCGTCAATTACAAAATTGTGCATTAATACTTTACGACTGGGTTGAGATTCATTTGATAATCTATTCTGTACGCTTATCTCCAGATAAATAAGGTAAATCACCAATAGTGAACATAGTTAAGAAAATTTTCGTAATTTTCTTAAAATCCATGGACTACAGTACTAAATTTGAAAAGTGAAACTCGATGAGCGAGTAGCATATCTCTTTTCGGTTAGATCCCTTGCCTATGGTCGCTTGCTAATGGTCGATTTTCAGTTATTTTGTATTATGAGTGTGTTTTTATTAAACATTCATCATTCAGCAAATTCACTTTATGTTCAGCAACAGAATTCTCTAAGTCTTCAGTTGAAAATGCAAGTTTTATTTTCATACCTAAGAACCCTAAGGTTACGCGAAACACGGTTTGGGAGACGGTGACCTTAAAAACAAAGAAGACGAAAAGAGGAAGAAGAACAGTGAGAAAAAGAGAAGAAGAGGAAGAAGGAAAATAAAATTAGGACATATTGAGATCTTCCAATTGTGCATTTTAAACTGCCGTGCCTGACCCACATTCCTGAGGAAGGAATAATAGTTTCCTCGGCTTTTAGATGGCCCTTGCACACATACATTTCCCTTGCCTTGTCATTCGCGGTCTCGTCATCGCTTTGCAGCAGTGGAACTTCGGCGAACTTTCGCTGCGACGCAGTTCCGGCAGCGTCAGTCCCTCGGATCGGGGCAAGGGCTGATTGGGCGAGAGGGCCACTCGTCTAAGGGCCGCGGCGTGGAGGCGTTGGGGCTGATCCCGCTGGGCGCGGTCGCGCCCCCACGCAAAAAGGGCGCGCGTTTCCAGACGCGCGGGCGAAGGGCAAAGGGAACGTGCGCGGAACCGCGGTTTGCCTCGTGTGCGGGGAGGGTACGGGCAGCTGGTGAATGGGCTGCAAAAGCGAACGGACTGGTGCGCCATTTCGATTGGCACAGAATATCTGTTTGGCAAACCTTATCAATGCTAGTTTTTGTCTTTGTTTTCTTTCAAGTACTTCATCATCGAGGTATCGATTGCAGTTATTTAATAAAATAAAAGATATATATATATATATATATATATATATATATATATATATATATATATATATATGATCAAGCCTTAGTTCTGATGATAGGGTAAAAGATTCATCAGAATCGTATAAACAATGTACTTCCATTCCATTCATACCTACTCATAAACATCGTATATAACTACCTTTGGAAGTGGCTTCAACATGAAACTCTAGTCAACAAATTTACTTATTGCTGTCATATATGAACAGATTTGAAATAAAAGTTTAATAAAAAAATCTTTGGAATTGGCATATTGGTAAACGGCCTACTATTCGGAAATAGACGGTATACTTAATAATACCTATTGCAATGACCTTCCAGCGAAAGCCATTTACTGTCGGTGATATAACTGAGGCTTCCTAGTTGTTGGATAATACATTTTAAGAAATCAGGATAATTTTGTCCTTTAACTTCTATTAATTCAAAAACTAAATATAAGGTTGAAATAGGCTACTCCAATGGATTTCTGACTTATAATAATGATGAACAAAATAGCAAAAATATTAAAATATTGCAGACTTGTTTCGTACAAACGCCCCGCAGTAACACTTATCTTTGCCAGTGACACTACTTATTGACAAACGCTCCCAATTAATCTAACATCGCCACGCGCACTGCATCGCGAAAGCTTCGAGATCCGTTCAACTAGAGCGGAAAATTCGCAAAGCTCAGTCCCGCGCATATGTTCCACAGTGCGGCACCGCCCATCTGCCCATGCGTGTCGTCACGTCGGCTGCGCGTCCCGCCCCGCCTCTCCCCGCTCCCCGTAGGCACCCGTGAGCGCTACCAAGCGCCCATCGCCCATTGACCATTGACCATCGCCCGCCCGCCCCCGCTCGCTCGCCGCCGCCGCTCGCCCGCCCATTATTAACGCCAGCTCGTCCCGCGTCGGTTCGACACTGAACGCTGACGCGCCGGCTCCCGTCCCCTCTCCCCGCCCCACCCCACCCCACCCGGAAGTGGCCCGCCCACGCCCCTACTCCCCTCCTCGCCGAAGGGGAGGGGAGACGCAACGGGAGGGGTAGCTCGGTGCAATCCATTAAGCGCGGTCAGATACGGTAATGCAGTTATTCCGCTCCATAATGCTGGACGGCGGCGGCGGCGACAGGGGTGGATGGGGGACGGGGGTGGATGGGGGAGGGACAAGGGGTCCAACGCTCCAGCGAGAGTGTGGGGCTCTGGGTTGGTTGGTTGGTTTGGTTGTTTTTTTCGTGTTTCCGGGCGCGTCAACTGCTTTGGTCATTAGTCCTGTTAGTGTAGTGCATGTTTTTTTTCTCGAGAGATGGTGGTGATCTTCCCCCGCTGGGTGGCGAGATCCGGCGCCGACCTACCGTCGGCTAGTGGGGTTTCCCCTAACAAGGACTCTCCCACCAGCGGGGCACCGCCCCAGCCGGGACAAGCTCTATGGTCCCGACCGGTCTCTCGGAATATGTGGTAGTGTAGTGCATGTTAGTGTAAGTGTTTGCGCAAGGGGAGAGGATAGGGCAAGGAAGAGGAAGGAAAGATCGCGCGCGGTCCGTGACCCGTTTGGTAGGGTACTGCTCCGGCATTCGCCAGGTGTTGATAGGAGAAACCACGAAAAACTACCGATCAGAGCAGCCGGCCGCTAGAATTCTCCTCCAGGCAGCGAATGAATTCGACCTAGCTGAAAAGCTAGTGTCGAAAATCCTGCCGCCGTCAGGACTCGAAGGGGGTCTGAGAACTCTGGCAATTGCAGCAGGCCTAGTTGGGACTTGACGGAACTGGTACAGGGACGAAAATCTTTTCGACGTGTGGTGTTTTCGATGGGTTATTGCGAATAATTCAGGACGATTATACCTAATCCGTCCTTAACGTTAATTTGATGTTTTTAATTTTTCAATGATTTGCAACATGCATTGCTTACAGATTTCTTACGTCTTAACTTCCATTTAAAACTTGACGAGAGAGCTGAGGAGACGAAAAATTGCTTTATTTAATGAAGAAAAACGTTCGTACGACATTTGTAAATAGTTCAATAGACTTGTACTTAAAACATGATTTGTTCCTAAGATCCATTTTAACTGGTGTTTTTAATTTTGTAATAATCTACCACATAAGTTTCTCACATTACTTGCTTTTTATTTATTGCATATGTTTTCTTTCCCTTGATTCCAGACTTCAATTAATATTTCTGTTGTGAAAACTAATTTTCTGTTTTTTTTTCATCGCCCCAATATTTTAGAAAGCTTCTTGAAAGAAAAATTAACAGAGGTGGTCTAAATAATTATTTTACTATCTCTCATGTCTTTACAATATAACAGAATTTTTACACAAGCCAATAAATTAGAAGCTTCAATTAAACTTCCAAAACGATTCTGAAGTTCATTGGTCTTGTTTGCGTACAAATAATGGAAAAAGATAGAGATAATAGTATTTTTCTGGTTAGTGTGGAGTCTGGACGTTATAATAAAAGGGTAAACTAGAGGAAGGATACCTCCTGATTATGGCTGTCATATGAATCACTATTTTCTCTGAATATAAGTTCAGATCTAAGAAATGAAAGAGGCATTAAAGAAGAATACTTAAGTTTAATGATGATATACATATAAATTCTATTAGAACAAATTTTTAAATGATAAAGTATCTATGTAACGTATCAGAAACAAGAGGGGATACAACAGCACATATTTTCTCAAATACTTTCTAACTTTGGCAAACTTCGAAAATTCAGATAGTTCAACGAAAATGAGATTTACGACCTTATTTTAAGCGTCCTTTGTTCTACAATGGAAGTAAATTGAAGAGAAAATATGGGGCAGTTTTTTAGAATTTGTTTATAATGTGTATTAATATGACCGGGAGATCCTGTAGTTCGAGTACCGACAGTAGCATGATTTTCGATACTAGCATGTCAGCTAAGTCGAATTTTGTCGCTGTATGGAGGAGAATTCTGGCGGCCGGCTGCTCTGATTGGTAATTTTTCGTGGTTTCTCCGATCAAACATCAGACGAATGCCGGAGCAATGCCCTAACAAACGGGATGCGTACGCGATATTTCCTTCCTCTTCCTTTTCCTATCCTCAACCATTATTTACACGTTCTTACACTCACATGTACTGCAATTCCAGTAGTTTTCCATGGTTTCTCCGATCAACACCAGGCGAATGCCGGAGCAGTACCTTACCAAACGGGCCACAGACCGCGCGCGATCTGTCCTTCCCCTTCCTTGTCCTATCCTCTCCCTTTACACACACACACTTACTCTAACATGCACTACACTACCACATATTCCTGGAGGCCGGTAGGGAGCTTAGAGCTTGTTCCGGCTTGGGTGGTGCCCCGCTGGTGGGAGAGTTCTGGTTAGGGGGATATCCCACTAGCTGACGGTAGGTGGGCGCCGGATCTCGCCATCCAGCGGGGAAGATCACTGCTATCTCCCGAGAAAAAAACATGCACTACACTAACGGAACTAATGACCAAAGCAGTTGACGTGCCCGGAAACACGAAAAAATCAAATCAAATCGAAAAGGCATGAGTGATACAACAAGTTCATGAATTCCCATAATAATGCTGAAACCTCCAGAACTGCAAAAAATTAATTAAAAAAATAGAGAAAAATTGTAATATTTTTTTAGAAAAATTATTAATAATTGAGATGTAACTTCTTATTTACATGTATCTTTAATTGGGTAAATATGATTAGTTTCAATTTAGCACTCGTACTATACTAACATTAAGATAATTTATTTCTCTTTTTACTTTCTCGTATATGGAGTAATATACGTAGTATAGAGAAAGTTATGTAATGCTGCGCGAATAAACGGTGGAATTTGGCAGAAAAAAATAGTCTAACACGTGGTGTAGCCAGAATCCTTGTTTTGTGGATCCTCGATGCCGAAAAACCAATTGGAAGCAAAACGTCCGTCCGTCTGTGAACACTACTTGCATCTAACCCACAAGTTTTCCTAATTGAAGAATTCTATGTCGATCTGTCTCTATTTGAAGCTTTAACATTTTGAAAACCATTCTTTAAAATTTCGGGATACTTTACATACCGTCCCCTGGACATTTTCAAAATTTTCTTAAAAATGACTTCAAATATTTCTTTAAATTTCTTGTAAGATAAGAGCAAAATACACTTACAAAGGTGACATAGGTCAGAATTTTACGGCTAACTTTGAATTTTTGAAAATTGCAAAAGTTTGAATTTTTGCGGCGTCTTCCTACAACTACAAAATTGAAGACATGGATTTTTCCTTCAATTGAATTTTGTTGTGCGTAAATAGTTCTTTCAATTAGATCATGAAGGGTTTTTTTTTGAGATTTTAGTAGTTTTCGTGTAATAGTAAGAGCAAAATTTGCAATTTTAAAAAATAACAAAAACAAGATTTTCTCAAAAACGGCTCCAAACGTTTCTTTAAATTTTAAGTTAGGTTAGTGACATAAAAATCTATTCTGTGACATAAACTCCATATTGCTGTATTCTTTTATTTTTCAATAATTTCAAACATCAAATTTTTTTGACATGTCTTTCACGTCTGTAAAATTTAAATCAAATGCGATTCCATCACATTATTATTATATTTATGAGCACATGTGCTTTAAATAATGTCGAATAAAGTTTCTCTAAAATTCAAAAGTTTTCTGTAAAAATGAACACAAAATTTTGCATTTTCAGAAACGCTCAAACGCCATTTTCTCAACAATGGCTCCAATTCTTTCCAATAGATAGTGCTAATTGCACTGTTTAATATGACGATAAGTTAATTTTGGCTATTCATTTTTTTTTCAAACATTAACATATGTAATATTTTGAAATATCTCTCACGTCATTAATATGAACATTTCCATCGATTTGTATACATTATTTGTGAGTGGAAGTACTTGAAAGGACTTCAAATGAAATTTTTCGAAAACTCAATAGATTCCTTTGAAAAAGAGCTTCAAATTTTGCATTTATAGTAATGCTTAACCGCCATTTTCTTAAAAACGTCTTCAAAATTTTTAATGAAAATTAATATTTTGGACGAGATTTTAACCTTTTTATAGTATTCTTGTAGAAATATTTCGGTTCTACTCTTAGAAAACTGAAATGTTGAGAAAATGTCCGAAAAATGTACTTTGGGCGACAATAGATGGTATCGGGCTAGAGAATTTATCAAGATCTTAAAGCTAGACCACAGTACGGAAATTAGAAAAATTTCTACGAGAATGTCTGTACCATTATGTACCACCTCTCATTTAAATTCTATCTGCTACGGGGACAGTCTCAAATAAAGGTCCTAATAAGTTATAATAAAGTAAATAAATTTTTCATATTTTACAATAAATATCTGTTGGCTGAATTAAAAGCCTCTTCGGATTTACAATGGAGTTATAAGAACAACGTTTTGATGTACGAAAGTCATACTACCAAGCAGACTAAATTATTAGTTAAGGAAAATATTTTTCTCGAGAAGATTATGTTCACAAATCATTCTGAAGGCTTCCACTACTTATTTCCAATGAGCAGAAATTGAAAGAAAACTACGCAGCCTTCGGTCATGTAGGAGGTTTCTACGATTCCGTTGGACACCCAGAAACGCGAAAAAACCTGCATTAGCAATTTCAAATATACTAGTTGACTGGTAAATATGAACTCCGGCAATGTAAGACGTGTCGACATTTTCGTTATAAATTCATGAAAAATAACAAAAAATATCAAAAGAATCAAAAAGTGTCGAATTTGACTGAATAATGCATTATTTGATTTTATTATTTCACCTCGTCTCGTACTGTCTACCGTCTGAATAGTCGTACTAGGACAATGCGCTGCGTAGCACAATGCTTACATCATGCGACAAGAAGTCTCCATAGAAGAGACCTCTCAACTATTAAATATGTGCTATTCATGTGTTGCGTTATGTAACAGCTACTTTTTTGATATTTATGGTACATAAAAAATTGTATAAAGTGTATTGTATATACAGTATACTATGCTGTTGTAGTATTCATTAATACTGTTACAATATTTAACTAATTGCCTAAAGTCTAGTTGTCTTAACTTATGTTATTCGATAATATTTTATTTATTCTTTAGCAATTCTCATTCTATGCTTTGAAAAATAACTTTTCGTGTTTTGGTTCAGAATTATTATTGCTGCTGCAAGCCACTAGTGAAATATTAAAAGTCGTCCCAAAATTCAATTAGAAACCAATAAGCACCGTGAACACAATCATAAATCAAGAACTCTATTATTCCCAGAGGCACAATAGACGTGACACATTCATGGCATTTCATTACGAAAGCGTTGCATTATGTAGCTGTGTGTCCACCAAATCCGTCACCCCTACTCAGCGCATGTCCCCCAGGTCCATTGGCGAGCAGGGAGCAACCCGGGTGCTAACAGGGGACTTAGAGGGCCTAATAGGATTTGACGGGTTCTGGTTTAGTTATCCCGGGAATTCGCTTGTAACCCACCTATTACGCCATATCCACTGCCAAATGAATATTGAAACGTTTTTATGACGACATATGTGATACTCAAATGAACTGAAAGAAGAGAGATTCTTGTATAGCAACCGTCAATACACTTATTGGCAAAGGGAGTTGTCGAACACGGTCAAGATTATTACTATAATTACTTCATATTTTCATCAAATTCAAAGATCAAAGATCAAGATCACAGATACAAATTCAAAGATACAAAGATCATCATTATTTACTCTGAATTTCTTTATCATAAATGGGAATGAAGTAGCTTCGAATTTAATGTACAGCATTTTAAATTATACGAAAACAAATTTTTAAACACTTCAAACGTGTAGAAATGAAGGTGAAGGAATGTGAGATTTTCGTAAGTTTTGTGATAATGTTCATCTATCAGTGTATTTATCAAATCTAACCTTCGGTAATTCGAAACATCAACAGTACAGAGAAAGCTCCTCTCCCACAATTTTCCATTGATTAATTGATGCGTTCAGCCACGTCAACAGCTATCGCCATTGGTCTCTAGTTGTGAATGCGTTCGTTGATCCCGGGAGGTGGGGGGGTTCCTCCCCTGCTGGATTGTGAGATCTGGACCCAGACGCGGGCTTGCGGAGGATATTCAACTCACCGCAGAGTTCCTGCCCCAAGAAGGGCACCGCCCACGCCGGGACTAGCTCTAAAGCTTTCTGCTGGTCTCGTGACGTGTCTGGTAGTGTAGTGCATGTAAATGTAAGTAAGAGGTAAGTTTAAGAGAACGAAGTTGGAGGAATGATCTTATGCGGTCCGTTTTTAGGACCGTTTTTAGGACATTACTCCGATATTCATCTCGTGTTGATTTAAGAAACCACGGAAAACTACTGATCACAGCAACCGAACGGTGGAATTCCTCTCCAGGCTAAGGCGGAATTCCATCTACAAGTATCTTCATAGCTAGTGTGGAAAATTCCGCCACCGTCTGGACTCTAACCCTAAAACTTTCCGGTCGGAGTTGCTGCAGAGGAGGGTGCAGTGCTGGCCCTAAGCTGAAATCAGCCGTACCAACATCGTGAAAAACGTAGTAGTGAACACGACTCAGTGTATTGTATTACACAAGTCGCTGATATAAGACATAATTTCAGACCATAAATTCTCAAAAAAAAAAAACAGAGTACTGCACTCTCGACAGGCTAAATCAGTGTAAGTTTTTATGGGAATGGAAATGCTTCAAATGATTAATGAATGCACTATCCATGCGACTAGTAATGGCTGGTTGTGCTAGTGTAATCATCAAAAAGTTGCCACATCAGAAACAACATTTTCGATGAACTGTAATGTTATCCCCAAAATGTAACCAGAGAAATTAAAAACCCCTTTAACGGAAAGGCTCTAATATGGATTTTACCGTTCCCCATTCGTTAAGAATTGATGTTGAAATGTTGAATTCGTTGAGAAATGTTAATTATAATGTATGTGTATTTTTATTCAGAGCACAGGTAGATTTTATTTACACGAGTTTGAAGTAGTAAACACCACATAGGCAACAAGAGTAATAACGTACTCGATTAGTTACAAAGTTTGTACACAAGACGGCAGATACATACAAATGATTCAAAACAAATGTTACAAAATACCAAGGCGTGTAGGGAATCCAAGATGAGTATTTTTTACCAATACATATATGACAGAGATCTCATAAAACGAAGATATACATGTGATGTCCCTGATTAACAAGCGAGTTCCGGTGTTGTAATCCGTATTGCTAAACTACGCTGTGTGAAGTCACGGAAGGTAAGCAATTCGAGCCACCACGGATTACGGGATGGGTAACCGTCTGGGAACCCGGGTTGCTAACGACACCGAGACCCAGGCTGAGGGGATAAAAGGCATCGACTGACTGCGATTATACGAAACAAAAGACGAATAACATAATGGATGATTACTCCAATATATACTCAATGTCCGAAAATGGCTATAGAGAAGTGTTAGGTAAAAGACGCGACCGATTAAAAAACTCCTCCTCCAGCACTGGTGTTAAGTACGTACGCCAGTGGACAGTTGTCGCTTGATAATTAACAAGAAATTATCTTTACATGCTCTCGATGTTTATAATAATTTTACAACCACCTAATGAAGACAATATTTGATCTTCGGCCGTGAAATACAAGTCTTCGCCGCATATAAAACTTTTCTCCAACAAAATAATT
Organism: Teleogryllus oceanicus; assembly: GCA_964035755.1. NCBI lineage: Eukaryota > Metazoa > Arthropoda > Insecta > Orthoptera > Gryllidae > Teleogryllus > Teleogryllus oceanicus. The sequence goes on from CAXIVR010000007.1 coordinate 14,514,251, forward strand.
TTTACTTTCTCGCCTTACTACATGCGTGTTAAAGATAAAGTTTTGTAATGCTGCCGCAGAAATCAGAGAATTTTTGACAGAAAAAATATGAGGTGACGGTATCTCAAAAGTGGGTAAATTCTGTTCATGTTTGTAGTAAATTATTTCTTCTAACATGTTTTGTAATCAGAATCCATGTTTTATAGACCCTTGAAAAAGTGATTGACGGCAAAATGTTCGTCCATCTGTCTGTCCATCCGACTCCCTGGGGTCAACGGAGGCGCGTAAACCACCCAGATGATTTTTCACCAAAATTGACATTCCGTTATAGATTTTAAGGAACTCGAGGTTCTGCGAGTTTGAAACGGATATTTTGAGTTTTGGGAGTATTTTACTCGAAGTCTCATAATCTACAAAATTATTTCAAAAGTGGTCCCAAATTTGTTTATTAAACTTTTTTCTCAAAAAAGCGGAAAACATGCATAAAACAGTGGCGCAGGTCTCGTTTTCGATGAAATCTCTGAATTTTCAAAAATTGAAAAAAATAGCAATTTGAAAAAATATATTTTCCTCCTTTGTAAGTCTTACACATATTATAAACCTTTTCTTCAAAATAAAGTAGTGAAATAAGGCTATGTACAATATTTGCGAAAATATTACTTTTCACGTATTTTTTAACAATTATTTTCTCAGAAATGGCACCAATTTTTTTCTAATTATATCCTCGTATGTAACTAAAGACAGCAAGAAAAAGCAGCGCTGGTCCCATTTTTTTGCGAACTCCCGGTATTTTGTAAAATTTCAATAAATGCATTGCAAAACTACAATTCTGTAGCTGCAGTTATTTCTTTAAAAAATGTGAAAATAAAAACTGAATCTTCAAATAAAATGAATGAATATCACAGAAATTTTGAAAAATTCCAATTTCAAATATTTAGTATTTTAACGTCAGAAAGGTAAAGTTTAGATGTGAGGCTTGTGGGGAGGTGTAACAAGACTGGCGGGTTAACTCTAAGGGTATGAGTTGGAATCTTATAACAGAGAAAGAGGAAATACTGGTTGGATGCACTTTTTTCTACTCCAATTGTATAATTCTGTCATTTGATGGCTGTAACCCGTTGCATAATGACACTCATTACGATACAGGTTCTTGACGAATCACAGAGAAGTTTACAAACCAAGTACACTTCATTAATCATTGACAATCGTTCTACAATCGCTTTGTTCGATTCTGTACAATAAAATTGCATTTAATATTAGATTATGTTTATCAGTTTTTATTACCAGTAATTTTTACGAGGAATATTATTTAAAATAAAATGGATCGTAAATTATTTTTGATCCAATTTGACTAGCGCAGTGATAGTGGTAGAGGGAACGTTTGACTGATGTTAAGATCAGAACGCAAGTCAGGCTGGTGAACCAAAGCCACCTCCGGCAGGTAGGGTAGCGGTCCGCTAGGTGGCCTTGACTGAATCCTGCAAGTCAACTGCCACGAAGCAATTGAATGTAAACATTTAACTAATAAAAGTAACCATAAGTAGTAGAAAAAGTACCGTATGAAACTCGATGTAACTAGTATTAATACACTCGTATGAAATTTATGATATTCGTTCGTTCCTCGCTCGTGTCATAATATCACACTCGTGTATTAATACCCATCATTATATCATCATTCCATAATATACTACTGCAGGTTCGTGTAGTATTATAATATTGGCTAGCCGTTCCAAATAATGGGAGAAAGTATGTGCCGAGTGCAAGCAAAAGTTTTAAAATCATGCCACTTTTCTGCTGAACCGCCCATGCAACGAGCCGAAAGTTGCCATTGATTTGGCCGCCCGGGTGAGCGGCGGAGCGCGGGCCGGAGCAGTGCGGCTGGGAGCGCAATCCGCCAGGCAATTTGGCCGAGCAGCTTACGCAGCGCGCAGGTGTGCGCGATTAGAGCTTCGGCCCCCCCCGGGGGGGGGGGGACCCAATGGGCGCATGCACGCCGCGGCGGCGGCTGAGAGAAAGCCCTAAAGGAACTCGCTGAATATGCAGTTAGCGTGCTGGTGTTGATTCGTATTTCCAGGAAGACAGATTATGCCTTCAAATGTGGTTTCCATTATTTATTTATTTAATTATTTAGTTAATGCCTTGTTTTACGTGGCGAGACTCGGGCCATCAGACCAGCTCTTCCGTCTAACCACGCAAATTTGCTCAGATTGGCGGATATCAATTTTGCTCAGAGGCTTCTTTTAGGCTTGAGGATCTTTTACATGCAGTAAATCTACTACATGGGACAGCTGTCTTTACTTCCCCTCCGAAGGAAGGCGTACGAGGGATTTTTTTGCCCTTAAAAATCCACGGCTTCGATCGGGTTTGAACCCGCCAACTCGGGTACAACAGTCCGGTACGCTGACCTTATACCACCGAGTCCGCTAAATTATTTATTTATTTGTCACTGGTCATCGTGTGGTTATACTTTATATTTAGATAGAAGTATACTAAAATTATCTTACAATTAGTTAGAATTAGACTCCATCATAACGTTGCTTTACCTGTTTTGGTGAAAAGGCTGGTTTCACTATCCTGTCTGTATGCCAGGAAGGGGTACAAGAAGTGTATTTAGTCGTGGCTTCGAACTTATTCATGCAGCATTGCCACGTACGATATACTCAACTTCTAGAGTAGCTTGTCACCCAATGACTTCTTTCTACTTCCTCACTGTTCGTTTTCCAGTAACAAGGAGAGTATTTTCGGTTTGAGTCAGGGTGTTTACAAGATTAAATAAAAAAACAACTCATGTTTGCACTTGACTTAAAGCAGGGTCAACAGAGGACATCTTACCAAAAAAAGGAGAACAGTTTAGATTTCTATTGTCTACGATGTACAGACAATCTACTCAGCAATTCCAATCCATTAATAGTCTTTGAAAATCACATTAGATTTTGCGTGATTAAAAATGAAAGCTTCCGACGGGATAACGGGATAACTTCAGCCCTGCACTCACCTTTGTTATGCACCAAACAACAATCATAAATAACTTTTATATCACAATATGCCTAATCTATTAAACAGGCCATTTATTTGAGTAAAAATGTAGATATTGAACACATGAAGTCCCTTTAATTAATTAAATTACTTTAAAATTTTGCCAGTCTTATTTTCAATTCAACAGAACAAAAAGGAGAACATTCCATGTAAATGTAAAAAAGGCGGGATGACAAAGTTAAAAAAGTAGGACAAGTTCTCCAAAAGGAGGACTGGTGGGAACCCTGTTTAAAGTAAATTTTGTGCAATTACATAGTGTGGACAGCTTCGTATAATTTATAATGAAACTCTCCTACTGCGCAGCGTAATTGTAGATGCTAACACGTATTGTTAACATCTTCAGGATGGTCAACATCCACAGTTAACATCTACGTCTGGATAACCCTTTTGCTGTGACTTTAGGAGTACGAATACAACATTGCCACAAGATGTACAATAAATAAATGTGCATTTAACTTACATATTTCAAAACAACCTCTATCGTAATAAATTAGTTCTAACTCAAGGTTAAATGCCTAAATGAATACATAAAGTGATTATCGATTTCTTTTTTATTTTACGTTTGTTTCATTAATATTATGTGCGCATATTTACAGGTACCGACCTGTATATTGCTTTTTAGGCTGAAAATGTTCAATGTAACAGTTAAGTGTAAGCGTTCGAAAATTTATCTCTAGAAGGGTGTTCAAAAATAGTCGTTAAAGTTTAAAGAAGGGTGTTTAAAAAAAGTCGTTGAATGATTCTGTGAAAAGATAGAGAGGTCGTTGTGTAAACTCTTGCATGATGCCATGTATGCTGGAGTACACATTTTCAATAATTGGAGTATTGTATCCAATTGAGGTATTCCGGAACTCCCGGAAAACGTATATTTTTTGTATATGCAGATTAGCTAGTAACTTCCAATTACAGAGCTAATTTATTTCTTAAAGATTCAATATACATTTCGGACACATGATTATATATAGTAAGTTCATGTCTCCATAATCCTGCCCATTATAAACGTACTTTCATCGTTGCAATCAGACATTAAAATAATTAATATCTCGTGACTAATTTTAATCCTTTAAATTATTTCATTTTATTACAGTTAATTTAAATTGTTAAGCATACATTTTTCAGTCTTTTCTTTTTTGGTACATTTTCGGGTTGATTTTATGATTTGTGTTTCAACGTTTATCACATTTCGATCTACTACTGGATTAATGAGCGTGTGCGTTAATTAAGTATATAAATGCATAATTCCACATATGACTACGAATATTACAGATTGCTTGACGTTCTGTAGACCAAAACCCTGGAAGTGAATTAGTTGAAGTTGAATGAGGTTGTCCTCTTCTTCGTTAAATTTTATTTAAAAAAGAGAAGAGACTGTGCCACGGAGTTTCGAGGACTAAGTAAGTGAAGTGTACTTGGCGTGCCGCTAACTTGCGAGGAATTATTCGCGCGAAAATATAGTATAATTTATTCTTTTGCTGGGGCCACGAGTCTACCGGAGAGATGTTAAGCAGAGAAAACTTTGTTGAATAATCCCTTTTTCTATTAAATATTATGTATTTATGCACTGAATAAGTAGCATTTCATCAAATGTGTTTTCTTCTATTTTTGTAGAAAATCGTACATTGCACTCAGATTTTATGCAGAAGTGACGTTCACCTCGAAGTAGTGTACTCGCATGTTTGTGACCCACTCATTTTTATTAATGCGGAAAGTTTGCAGAAATAGCCTTCAGATTGTTTGCAACGGTAAATTGTTCTTCCATTTGTATATTCGTCGTACAAAGAGAGTACTTTACTTTCAAATAATTTAAGGAAGCCAAAGCTTTTACGTAGTTGTTATCCAAAGCACTGCGTTCAACATTGTCCATAGATAGTGCGTTTTTAATGAATAACATGTAGATTGTACTGACATCAGTACAAAGCTTTTTAACCATAATTTTTATACATTTTTATGAACTAGTGCTTTCGTATAAAATATAATCTAGAGAATTTTTAGTAACATTTCTTTAAAGATTATTTATATTTTCTTTGAAACGTTTCATGCAATTATTTGTTTCTATTAATAATTTTTTACCGTAACTTTATTTCATTTTATTCTGAAACCTTTTTTTGTATTCTGTTTTAAAAGAAAGAAAGAATGTTGGAAATACATTCTAGCTCAGATCGTCGCGAACGGAAAATATATTTTCATTCGCGTGTAATGATATGCCCTTCACTAAAATTCCATAGAAAACGTATTCTTGTAATAGACTTTGTGTATACACGAAACGCACATTTCATTTTCGCCTCACTGGAAGTGCTAATACGCCAGAACAGAAAATTTGCAGTGAAGTGGATAGCTACACTTTTAGTATTGCATTGGCGACTTTGTGTACGAGGCAATGGAGAAGATGTTGAGGATGGACTTTGTGCTGAGGAATAGCATCTGTGCTATGAACGGTTTTATTTGTAGAGCCAGTTGCTGTTTCTTTTGAACTGGGTCAGAAGAACAATAGAAACGACCTAACTTCCTCTTAAATGTCTAGTGCACCTAATGTGTGTTACTCCTTGGTACCACGACCATTTACATAGAATATCTAGCTCACTCCAGGACAGTAATGGGCCACATTTATGTTCAAATCAAAGGTTTCAAGGGTGCACTGCAATTGTTTTGATTTGTCTCCTCCATAGCAGTGTCAAATCGGGATGTGCATTCTATTCATATGTCATTCTCTCTCTCTCTCTCTCTCTCTCTCTCTCTCTCTCTCTCTCTCTCCCTCTCCCTCTCTCTCCCCACACACACACACACGCATATATATATATATATATATATATATATATATATATATATATATATATATATATATATATATATATGTTCTGGCTGAGAGGAGGACACGCAGGCTCCGCCTCTTCTAACAACATTTTTCGCAATTTCACAAAATGTATTAAGAATAATTATTACCACATGCAGTATTCTGATCACATATAAAGAAGTGTTTCCCCTTATGATTAAACTCATTATATTATTTCAAAAATAGGTATGGGTGCCGGAACAGAAATTGGCTACCTCTTGAAATACTTTATATATCTGTTCCAGTCGTGGTTACAGTAATTCAGTCAAGATTTAATGTCTGAAACCCTTTCAACCACAATTCCTCTTCACTGAATCACAAATTGCTTTTTAACTGATCGAGCAAGCCAGGAAACTGGGTAGCTATTATTTCCGAGGCAGCGTCTTCGGTTCTCGGCACGTTGCACAGAGCGCAGCTCCGCCTCCGTCGTGGGAGACCTCCTCCTCGGTCGCCCCGCCCACCGCCCTCTCGATACCATCTTGATGAAGTTACGTGCGCCGCAAGGCTAAGGACGCACGCCGCCCCTTTATTGGCGCAATATGGGGAGAAATATTTCCGAGACGTCGCTGCGCGAAGCAGCGAAGCGGCGGCGGCGGGGCGGCGGGGCGGCGGGGGCGGCGGGGCGGCGGGGCGGCGGGGCGGCGGGGCGGCGGGGCGGCGGGGCGGCGAAGGCGGCGGGGGCGGCGGGGGCGGCGGGGGCGGCGGGGCGGCGGGGGCGGCGGGGGCGTGTCTGCGCGCGCACGCCCGTGTCGTCGACCCCCACACGCACACGTCTTGTGAGCAGTCTCGTTCGGCACTCTCGAGCGAGCGGGTTGTTGAAGGGAGCTTCTAGGTTTTATGTCGCAACGCAGGCTGATATTCGTCACTAGAGAGATCGCTACATCGCATTTAGGCGTTGTGCCTGGAGGAGAATTCTAGTGGGTCGCTGCCGTGATCGGCAGTGTTCCGCAGTTTTTCATGTGTATAAAAAGAATCGAAAGCTGTCGGTGTATCTAAAAAATTGGGCCGCCGACTGCGCGCGATCTTCGCTTCCTCATCCTTGATCTCCTCTCTTTTACACACACACACTTGCCGGGAGACCAGACAGGAATTTAGAGCTTGTCCCTGCTGAGCGCTCACTGCTGAGGTGGAAACATCGAGAGGAAAAGCCCATACACCGACATGAAGGTCGGCTCGGGGTCTCTTACTCTAGAAGAACTCTAGACAAGAACATCGACAATTCTCGAGATGTAATACATTTACGGACTAATAACTTATCTAGTTGACACCCAAAAACAATAATAACTGTGACACTCCAGCGATCGAGTAGTGAAATACCCCATGTTACCCCATAAAAATGCTATTGATCGAAGGGAAAGGGGATAACAATAGATTTTGTAGATTATTTGACTGCAATGTTACCATCATCAATAATAATTTTTTTCAGTTAATATGTTGCAAAACAATGATGCTCAATTCATGTGACGTTCATCGACATTAAATCGCAGAACAATATTGTGCCTAGAATAATTTAATTTTACTGTTAAGTTTACCCCAAATAATACTGCTTCAAATAGTAAAATTGTAATATTTAGATTATTTACTACAGTAAAATAATATATTTATTTGTCTAAATATACATCTTGTATCCTGGGTCTTCCTGTATAACCTTACACAACATACATTAAATAAAACGTTATAACTACCTATACGAAAATGATCCTCCTCCATTGTGCATGAAAACTAAATACTCTACCCATGATGCATTCACAATAGTAGTATAATTGAATCTTCTTAACATTAGTCGTCTATAAATATTGAACTGTTTCTAACATACTTGTTTACATACATTTTTTTGAGAATGAGAAGCGTAGCGTTATACATCTCTCAGCTGGACAGTCAAGAAATACTCCTGACCTACGTAATGTGTCGTGAATCTTCAGCTAAAGGAATTTGAAAAATGGTCATTAAGGATATTCGTTAATACTTCAATTATAATACTTAAGCATGAGCTTTTTGGCATTTTTTAAAATTTGTGCTTTACAAATAGTCTTCGTGTCTTTAATTTTGTCTGTTACTAAATGTCTACATTATCTTGTTTAACTAAAATTACTTTAATATGAAGAATTTTTTGCATGAAAACATTGAACGTCCTCATACAAATGAACATTGAAACGAACATCAACAGTTAATATTTAAGAAAATAAAATTATTACAGGTAAATTTATCATTATTATCAATGATTTAGTTTAAAGTTCCTTATCAATTCTGAATTATTATAAATTCAACATACAATAACATAAATTATCTTCGTTTTCATAATATTGATACTTTAACACTAATTTGCTTTACAATAAAAGACAACAAATTGACGAGAGAAAGAAGTGGCATTGAAATACTGTGTGTCGTGAGGGCCGTGTGAATTTTTCTCGTTTGAAAAATGGCTAGAAAATAAAGTGAGTCTCCAAAACTGGATTTAAAGTAATGAGCAGTCAAAGTGGCTCGTAAAAAAATACATTCCCTGAACAATCTGCGAAAAGATGACTAATTATAAGCGAACGAACTCAATTCACAGAGTAAATTCATTGCGTCAAATAACACTTTTGGAGGTTCCATTCACACCCTTTAATAAGAAAATTGGGAAATAACATTCATTAGCAATTCATGTTTCATCCAACACAGGGATGAACTTTTGTTAAATTCTTCATTAAATTTTAATATTCAAGAGTGTGCGTAAATAAAACACTATCTAACAGAGATTCATTAACAACACAGAGTAGGCGTTGAAGCTCATATCATGAACACATCCAGCTATACAGGAAATTAAGTCTCGAAAAGCTAAATAACATTGACAGCGAAGATTAATCTACCAACGCCATCTTAATGAAAGGACACAGACGTGGAGGCATTTGGATGTGCTTTGGGTCATTTTGTTTAACGCCGTTAGCGAAGCAGAGTGCTCTTGGACCAAAGGCAGCATCCGCTTTTTCGAATCGTATCAATCATTTGCAAAACTAACGCACAAATTCGCGTAGCGTGCGAAATGTAGGTTTCGCTTACAAATGTTTCGAGTTGCGCAATGTAATGAAGTTGTGTGATTAATCATCGCGGCATGTCCATTGTTTTTAAACGGCCTCCAGTTCCTTGGGCGAGACGAACACTCATCCATCATATATTCATTTATTTTCATTACGGATTTCTCTCCGTTTCTACGTTGCTAAGCTATGGATCTTGTTTGGGCGTCCTTATTAAAATGTCAGTGAGGATTTGCATCGTGAATACTTGAGAAGGCGATCGTGTTGTTTTGCTTATTGCAATTACTGATATGATGTTTACTTCGTTTTATGGCTCAGAGCTTATTTTCCAGAGAGAAAAGTCAGAAGATCATTCTGTTCGTACTTTATTAAGAGATTAACTATTTTTTGTTTCGTATTTTCTGCGAATTAAGATCATTAGTTTGAATTTACATTGAGGTGATACGCCGGCGGAGAGGAGTACGTTTTGGACAAATCTATGTAAAAAAAATAATCATGCGATCTACTTGTATATCTTTTCGTATTTCAGAAAAAATAATCATCTATGTGAGCTGTAAGCAGCAACACAGAATTCGCATTTCAGTCTATTTTTTCTGATCAGAGAAAGGAAAGTACATTATACTAATTACTTATTGGTAGTGATAAAAAATTGTTTAACTTTTCTTCAGAAACGAGTTTCAATTTATTCTCTTCATATATTACCTTCGTGAGATAATAAATTAATGAATTACCCGTTTTGTGGTAGCTCATAAAGTATATAGTGGAACGCTAAATCTCGCGTGGGATCTCCCCAACGCTTTGGAAAATGTTTTTGAATTATTTGATTGGATTTAATGAAGTAAAAGCATTTTTAAATTTGAAAAGTAAAATAACAATTTTATTGTCAGAAAGCTGGATCAGCAAGCAATCAATAAAATTAAGTGTTACTTAGGGTAGCTTACTCTCCTCTAGGGACATAATCAATGCTAGGTTTCTGTCTCATGATAGACATTATCCAACTCTAGCCAAAATAGTTAGATTTTTCCTCTTAGAGTTTCTGTAATGGGCGCACCCCTTACTCGTTATCTCGGAAAAATAGGTGAAATCCACGATCAGCAGGAGCGAATCCTTGTGGTGGGGGAGGCTGTACGGATTTGTTGCCCGAAGACGGACGTGAGTTTGCCAAAACCGGTGACCAAAGGAAGGTTTGCCTTGTAGACATGCAGTAAATTCTTCTAACAACAGAAAGGTAATTATTTGATGCCTTTTTGAAAAGGTTCCTGAAATTTCTTGACGCCAATTACAGTTCTTTTATCATAATAGTGCTTCGAAAGAGAAGGGGATCGGTTAGACTATACCAGTCCATAGTTACAATATTGATATGTAAGAGAATAATACAGTAACAGAACCTCCGCATTAATTTGTTGAAACTGCTTATTAGAATTATTTTACTGCTTTATTAGAGTATTTTTTTCATGATTTTAATGTTTGGGCAGGCAATGTATTGTTCACGAATTCATTATTATCTTACTGAAAATTTAGCTTTTTTGTCGGAACTACCTCCGTTTCCATAGTTTTTTTGTTGTAATTTTTGTAGCATGGAAAACGGACATACATCACTCATAAAATGACTTACCTTTCACGTTGAATTCATTTCACTTTCCTAAATCTTATTTGCTGAGCCCAGCTACAAAAACGACATAAAAATTAACAATATCTCCTAGATATTCTATGCACTCCATTCTCGATTCGCAGTCGTCCACTGATCAGAAAAATGCTTCCGACCTTTCGAAACCCTAGTTGTTTGTTTACAAAACTCCCCACATCCCCCCACAGTGCCGCATACCTGCGATTCTAAATTATTATCGAGAACGATGCTTCTGGAAAAATATCGGACTGAAAAAAGGGGAGACCTACCTATATTTCACTACACAAGTTTCGCCGGCTCGGTGTTTGTTGGAGGTTTTGTTACGCGAGTATCGACTAAAAAAAATTCTGAAAGAGGAGAAGAAAAATGTAAAAGGCTGGCATGGCGCGGATGATCTGGCGGGAAGCCAGCAGGCGGGATGCAGAGCGAGGGCCGCTCGGGGCGGTCTCTAGCGGTGGGTAGGCAAAAAGGACGAGGCCACTCTCTAGAATTCGTAATTGATTTTAAGAACTTTCCCTAATTGCGGATATATATTCTGGGTGGGCGATGCTGTACTGTTTTTAGCGTTGTTTTTAAACGCTTCCGAATCCCCGAGCGCGGAGTGTGGGAGGTGCGGGAGATGGGGAATGAGAGACCGAAGACAAAGCGAAACACTGGGACAATGCAAAACTTTGGTAAAGCGTGTTGGAAGTTGGTTTCGAAATAACTCGCGGAATAACTGAAAAAGAAGGTACAGAAACGTGTTTTGTAACACTAGCAATTAATCGAAATTAGTATATCGGAAATTCACTTCTCCAAACGCTAATATGCGCAATTATCATTTAGTTAAGGTTGTTTATAGGGACTATCCATTACAAAGAGATCGTAAATTGTTTGCTTACAAGCGCAAGAACCATTTACAACGATATTATTTCGTGGTAGTATCAGAGAAGTAAATTTAAAATCCAAAGATATTATTGTAGTACATTAATATACACCCTATTTTAACACACAAAAATGATGCGTGCGCACTATAAAGGAGAAAACGTTTTTAAGTATACCAATAAATATCTCTCCTCCTTTTTATTTGATTCGAAGGAAACAAAACATGATTATATCTGAACAAGTGTTATTTGTTTTTACCGCACGATATTTTCAGTTATACACCAGAAAGAGACTAGAAAAATACCACAGGAATAAGTTTACTGTGCCTCCATTGCTCACAAAGACTTTCAGCTCTTTCTGATGGGATTTTTAATCTCATTCTTTGTGTTCCTGTCTCGCTTGAGTTCTCTAAATATTGATGCAAACCTGAACAAAGACATTTAAGTGGATATGGAATATTCAGTTCCAAAAATCCATCAAAGTTGCATGTCAAAATAGAGAAGTTTCTAATCCAAACGCAAAGCAGTGATGCGAAATTCAGAGAGCGAGGCCTTGCAGTTCTACTCATAGTGCATTAAATAAATTACAAAGTGTTATTGGGAAAATATGACGCATTTCAAGTTTTACTAAAGGTAAGTCTGTAAAAAAAAATGATTGTAAAATTTTATTTTCAAGAGCTTTCGTGTAGAAAGCAATTCAAGCTTTCTATTAGACCAAATTTCGTGATTTTTTCCTTTCAGTGAAAGGTAGTGGACCCCAGACGTGTTATCGCTTGCCATTTACCAGTTTCATAGCACAAACACTAAATTTTAATCAAATCAATTGAATGAACAAGTAAGTAAAATTAAATGAATGAATGCGTATTTGTTGTCATGTCTACAGTACGTCGTCTACAAAAAAAAAAACTAAAATTGAAAGACTTCAGACGTGGTCTGAGTAAGGTACGTTGCACGGGTGTAATGTTTGGTTCAGATGAAGGAATGTTACGTAGAACAACAAATGAAGAGCAACTGTAGATCAAGGACATGGAGTGAAAGGATGGGCAGCAAGAACGTGTCTGAAACAATATTACGATGTTAACTATTTAAACATATATAAAAAAGTTCTAATTATTGCATACACAACTGAAAATATATTTTCATTCTCTAAACAAATATCACCTGCATTTAAAATAGGAATCATTTTTGTAATTTCTTATTTTCCACTGTTCCAGGTTTCTTTTTTTATTTTATATATTCTTTCTCAACATTTCTGCCTTTCAAAGGTGTTGATTGAAGATTTACATTACGTTATTGGCTGGATAATTCTTAGGTCTAAGTGTCAATACACTTTCGGTATAAGTATATACATTCGATTGATAGGTGACATGATCTTGGGAAGAATTAGTTGGTAGTGTTATGTAGTTTCTTTTTTACCTCACTTTAAAGTCGTTTCTTTTCTATTACTTTTATTCTGTTTTTATCATTGTCGTAGGTGATAATAATGAAAGGAAGGAATGTAATTATCTAAGAAGTATTTGTATAATTCCTGGTGGTAAGCTTTTATAAGAATCAGACTTCATTAAAATGACTAAACCAGTGAATCTCAGCCAGATAAATGGGACTGCGTGAAGTCGAAATGAAGGTCTACAACTTACGTGAATTCTGACTCTGATTGAGATTCTGAAGAACTGAAAGATATGATCTCTCTAGGCACGTTTCAGTTTTACCAAATATTTATCAGTAAATAAATGGATCTTTTTTCTTTTCAATGAAGATTGAACCATTCAGTATTCTCTTCCTTACGGTCATTTTCACAAACAGGAAAAAAGTTTCCTCAAAGTATTGGTTACAATTTTTTGGCATGACAACGGAAATAGTCAGGCAGGAAAAACATACAATAGGGAGCTAACATAATACTAACATTTAATGTATGCATTACAACAGTAACGGTCAATGCAGAGATAGTTGTGAGTCTCATTCCTTTTCCACTCACAAGATAGAGATGAAATAATGATAAAGGGAATGAGTAATCAGTGTTTCTGAGCAAGTTAAGTACTAAGACCATTAGTCCCGTAAAAGTAGTGCATGTTAAAGAATGCGGTGTTGCTTTCCTACTGGAAAGTGAGATTCATGAGAAGTGAGAACATACACGTCGGTGTGCGGGGTTTTTATCTTCTCCAGGTATTTTCCCTGCGGACCCCAGCCGAGACTATTTCTAAGCTCCCGAAATGCGTGGTAGTGGAGTGCAAGCAAGTATGTGAGGGTAAGGGAAGAGGAAAAGACAAGAAAAGAACGAGGAAAGAAAGATCGCGAGCGGTCAAAGGTTTATTTGTTAGCATATAGCCCAACATTCGCGAGACTATTTTGGAGAAACTACTGATGAAAGCCGGCCTTCGCAAGAAATCCACAGAAGTCTCCTCTAGACCGTGACCGAATTCAATCTGGCTGAATAGAAACTGTCCGGACTCAAACTCTGGGACGGTCAGAGACGCTCCAGCAATGGACATTTTCATCGATGCATATCAGCTAGTAAATAATGAGAAGGAGATGTGGGATAATCAAAAGGATCATACAAATACAAAGCGCCCCGGAATCCAAAAGTGGAAAGCTCACCGTCTGGCCGCTAGGCTACCGCAAACACATGGAGGAGGCCGCCCCTCCCCCGTCATCTGTGACGCTCTTCCACCTTCAAAAGTGCATCCCCCGCCCACACGCACTCCCGCGCGGGTGAAAGGCGCCATCTTCCGGGAACTTCCTTAATTAAGGGGCGCCCTCGCCGCCGCGATTGCGGTTGCTTGGAATTCGGAATTACCAATATGCCCCTCCCGCGTTCTCCCATCAACGTATCGCGCACATACCTCTCACTCAGCTTTGCGCGCGCAGGGCGGAAGGCACCGGCGAAAGTGCTCCAAGGCTGTTGGGGGGGTCGTTGGAGAATAGAGGAGTGGTTGTGAAGCGAGAAGAATGTGTGGAGGAGGGGACAGGAAGAGGAGAGGACGGGACTGGTGGAGGAGGGAAGAGCTGGAGTAGGGGGAGAGATGGAGGGGGGAGAGGGGGGAGGGAGGTGAAGGAGGAAAGAGGTGGAGGGGGAGGAGGGGGAGACGGGGAGGGGGGAGAGGGGGAGAAGGGAGAGGTGGAGGAGGCGAGATGTGGAGGAGGAGAGAGGTGGAGGAGGGGAGGGTGGGTGGATGGAGGAAGCGTCAGATGAAGGAGGGACGGGAGGAAGCGGAGACGGATGAAGAAGGGATTCGAAGATTGATGAATTATTTCGTGTTTTGGAGCCTCGTAATTTTTATAGACATTATTTCTGTAAGTGTATGTCTAATGCATGTTTTTATCAATGAGGACAGTGATCTATCCCCTAGGATCCGCCGCCGATCTACAAGGCGGCTTGCATGGTTTTCATCTTCCACCAGCGGGGTGCTGCCCCAGCCGGGTCAAGCTCCAAGCTACCAACTGTTCCACCATCATATGTGGTAGAGTATTGCAGCGTGTAGCAGGAAAGTGTAAGTCACTTGTGTGTGAGTAACTAACACACATGTGTAAGTAAGGGGCGAGGATAAGAAAAGGAAGACGAAAGGATGATCGCGCGTGCGGTCCGTGGTCCATCTGTTAGGGTACTCCTCTGGCTTCCGCCTGGTATTGATAGGAGAAACTACGGGAAACTACAGCTATCAGAGCCGCCGACCGTAAGAAATCTCCCCCCGACAGCGGCCGCACTCTACCTAGCTACCTAGGTATCGTCGGAAATCCTGCCACCGTCGGAACTCAAACCGTACGACCTCCGCGGTCGCAGGCACTATAGTAACATGAGTTGGTGCGCTGACCCACCTCAGCCGATGGGGGAGGAGGTGGGCGGTGGAAAGGAAAATTGGGGGTGACGGTTGAGGACGGTGCGAG
The DNA here is from genome assembly GCA_964035755.1 of Teleogryllus oceanicus. Classification (NCBI taxonomy): domain Eukaryota; kingdom Metazoa; phylum Arthropoda; class Insecta; order Orthoptera; family Gryllidae; genus Teleogryllus; species Teleogryllus oceanicus. Next base: position 14,529,482 of record CAXIVR010000007.1, read on the forward strand.
GAAGGCCCTGTGAGAGAATGGGGCAGTGAAAGGAGGGAAGAGACGAAGAGAGAATGGTGGTGGTGGTGGTGGTGGGGGAGTGGAAGGGTTTATGCTCAAAGGCCGCAGAAGGGACTTTCATTTGAAGAGTACGTGAAGTGAGGCGTGACAAGACGAGGTAAAGGCAGCGGACAAGTCAAAAGGAAGGGGGTAAAGCGGATAAAAGAGTTCTGGACGATGACGTGATAAAGAAAAGGGACTAAGAAAATATCAGAGGAACATATGGGGAACAATGGCTGTGGAAGGGAAAAGAGAAGGACAACAGAACGAAGCAAATACACATTTGACAGTGCCCCAAGATTTGAAAATGATTACAGCATTCTGAATGGTCATGATCTAGATAGGACAAAAGTCACTTACAGTAGAATCGATTTCATTGTATATAGATGGTTGTAAGAGGGAGGAAGAATTGTGAAGCGAGAATGATTTGGATAATAAAGTGCTGGATTGAATAAAATAATAGATAAAAGGGTGCAATCGAAAGGGGGTAAAAGTATAGCGAGTGCAGGTATCGGCCAGACGTTAGAAATTTAATTTTGAAGAGTATAAGTAATTGGGGGTCCTTTTTTCAGCAACTGGTATATGCATATAATGAGCTTGATTATTTTGTTCCGAAATGGATGAAGTACACTTTGATATTACTGGGAAATAATGCATTACAATTCTGATTAGGAGAAAGCGTGAGCTAATTGTAAATTCAATTATATTAAAGTTTTAAACAGTAATTTTCTGGATCACTGATTTCAATATTTCCAGTTAAAATATTCAAAACATTTTCTAAATTGTGTAAAGGAGAAATATAAAACAATTCACGGTCCTACTCTGAGATTTCTCATATTAATATGTCATATTTTTGGGCAATACATTATCACATTTTTATACTCAGAATCCAAGTGCAGTGTAGTTTGCAAAAAAATAGTGAAAATGCTACATCATTAGTTTGTTTACTAAGAACTAATAAATCTCTAGTGATAGACTCAGAGTAATAATAACTAGTACTTGTGTAACATTTTTCACTGTTTTATTTTTAATGCTTCTCAATTATCTGTAAAAAAAACACTCTAGAATGTAAATTATTTACATTGAATTGAATTGGCCTTATTTTACGTGGCGAGACTCAGGCCATGAGGCCTGCTCTTCCGTCTGACCACGCAAATGTTACACTCCTTTCACCAATCATGGGAGAAAGAAGGTATTACTTCGGCGACGAAACAGGCGATTTGAATTTTGCTCAGAGGCATCATTTAGGCTTGACGACATGCAGTAAATGTACTAACATGGGACAGCCGGCTTTACTTCCTCTCCGAAGGAAGGCGTACGAAGGATTTTTTAAAAATCCACGGCTTCGATCGGGTTTGAACCCGCAAACTTGGGTATAGCAGTCCGATACGCTAACCGCTACACCATCGCCGCTACATTTGAAGAATAATTCACAATTACTTTAAACAAAAAATTATGTGTCCCAGTTTGTGTCATTTCTAGCACGAAGATTAGGTTCAATATGCCTTTACGAAATTCGTTTTTCTTTTAGCGCAGTTCATGTTACATTGGAAGCGTCTCTGAAGATTTTGCAGCTGCGCCCGGAGAATTTGTATCCTCAATCCTCTTAACAGCGTTGGGCTGAGTGGGTCAGGAGGTGAAGTCAGGTGGCCAAGAAGAATCAATAAAAGGGTCGCGCATCGGGGAGGAAGACAATGGAGTGAGGGGTGGAAAGGCGTGGCGGGCCAAACGCGAAGTGCAGGTGAATTAACGGGTTACTTCAGAAAATGCTTCCTTGGCACGCATGAATCTTAATTAATCTGTGTGAAAATTCAAATTATTTTGTATATCTGAAATAAATACATGCAGAGTTCCATAGAAGGAAATTATTTATCTTCAAGTCAGCTTGTTTCATGGAATAAGGCCAGAATTCAATATTTTCAAATTAATGTAAATCCACATACTTCAGCATTTTCATACAATTTGCGTGCTTAATCAGTTTATAGTATGTTTTTTTGTTCGATATGTACCTATTTTTTTTATTTTATGAAAATAAAGAGAAATAAAGCTTGTACACATTTGTCTTGATTATTTAAAAGCTGTGTTTTCTGAAATACGCCCATCTTTCCTCCAACCTCTCAATTGTTACTGGATACACAGTTAAAGTATTTTTTTCTATTTTACTGCTTTCATTGATGATATTCCGACATATATTTTTCACTTGTTTTAGCTGTTTCTTTAAAAAACTAGCCCCCGGTCACATGCGCAGCCGATACTTTTAAACTTTATTATTACTGCATGAAGCATAACAGTTATTGTAACACTAAATGCGTGTGTTTAATTTAAATGTTAAATCAAAATAAATTTTAAAACCACCATATACAAATATTATTTTGTTTACATAGCTCCGAAGTTAAATATCTCAAATTCTCAAAGTTATTTCCATTTGCGGATTATATAAATTGAATTTTATATTTTTTAATGATATATTTGCTTTGATGGTTGCCACTTTCCACCTTCCGATTTCACTTCCTTCTAAAAGGTTTTTCGCCCTGGTCTCAACACCCAGTATTCAAAGATTAGGCGGTCCACAGTTCGTTAATTTTTGCTGCATTTACACACAGAGAGCTCAGTGGTTCTAAATCGAACATGGCGGGTGGTGAACAGGCAGCGTCGAGAGATATACGACGATCAAGTTCCCACAATTCCATAATGAAGAATGGGGATTGGCATTCAAAAATGGTTTTATCGAATATGTCATGGCATAGAATGTGGTGGATAGAAAACGAACAAGATATGAAGATAAGAATTTGTTATCTGGATTTTGATTGTAGTATTTTTACAACTTTTGAAGTAATCCTCGTGTAGTATGGGGTAGAACTACTTTATGCAGGTTGTCATATGGAGTAGCTCTTCGCAGCTAGGGGAAGGAACGTTGCTAGGCCTGGGAACCTTGTAGCTGTTGCTTAATTTTGATTTGATTTGATTTTTTCGTGTTTCCGGGCATGTCAACTGCTTTTGTCATTAGTCCCGTTAGTGTAGTGCCTGTTTTTCTCGAAAGATGGCGGTGATCTTTCCCCTTTGGAAAGCGAGAACCGGCGCCAACCTACCGTCGCGTCGGCTAGTGGGGTTCCCACCTGACCAGGACTCTCCCACCAGCGAGGCACCGCCCCAGCCGGGTCAAGCTCTAAGCTCCCGACCGGTCTCCCAGAATATGTGGTAGTGTAGTGCATGTTAGTGTGTGTGTGTAAGGGGAGATGATAGGACAAGGAAGAGGAAGGACAGATCGCGCGCGGTCCGTGGCCCGTTTGTTAGGGTACTGCTCCGGCATTCACCTGGTGGTGATCGGAGGATCCACGGAAAACTACCGATCAGAGCAGCCGGCCGCTAGAATTCTCCTCCAGACAGCGACTGCATTCGACCTAGCTGAAGAGCTAGTGTCGAAAATCCTCCGGCCGTCGGGACTGCGGCCGTCTGACCGAGAGGTCCTAGGTGCTGCAGTGACATCAGTTGATGCACTGAGCTACCGCTCCCGGTCCTGTGGCTGTTGCAGTGAAGCGGGGAGGGAGGGGAGAAGGCGGGGGCGGCGAGGCGTCGATGACGCGCTGACGGACGACGGGGTCCTGGGATCGCGCCCCGTTGCCGCCGCCGCCTCGGGGTGTCGCTTGGTGCCTCGGGGCGCATTTGTCACGGCGGCGGGGCCGATGGCGGAGGCGGGGGCGGGGGCGGGGTGAGGGGAGGGGGCGGCTGTCGAGAGCACGCGGCGCTGCCGGGAGCGTGTCACGCCTCCGCCGCCCGAGGAGCGGTTGTGACGTCATCGCGCGCCTCGGCGTCTACGTTGCGAGGGTGGCCCGCGAGTCGAAGCGCTAGGCTACGACGCTGCACAACCTGGCCAAAAACCTGGACGCAGGGTTGGGCAGTATTGAAATACTTGCATTTGTAATACTTACTTCAAATACATTTTTTGAATGTATGTCCAAAAAAACGGAAATACTGTTATTCAAATACAGAATGTATTTGAAGTATTTCAAATACAAGTATTTAAATACTTTATTTGCGATATTGAAATACATCTCTAAAATGCATGTTAAAAAAAAATTTTTTTTAAAATATATCTAATATTTATAAAGACATGTAATTAGTATAATGCAAATGTAAATAAATGATATGTAATAATGTAAAAGATAATATTATTGAGTGTCTAATCTCAGGATGAGAAGACTTTCTATTTTTGATAATAGATGATATTCATGGAAAGTTTCTTATGGGTGTGAATTGGAATTTGAAGGTTTGTTCACTCGCCAGCTTAATTCAATGAACTCAAGAAATGAGCTCTTAAGCATTGTGCAAAGAGGGAAAAAGTGATAATGGAAAGCAAACTCATGCTTTCTGCTAGTAACGTCCAAACTCCTTATGATCGAAGTAAAAAGTATTAAAAATGCGGAGAAAAGTTAAGAGAATAGAAAGAAAACATTCTTTTTTAAATACAAAAATCAATAATTAATAAATATATTTGTTAAATATTAATAAAATAAATTTCTCATTATATATTTCCAGATATCTTTACAAAAAATCACAATTTTTACATCAAATGTTTAACTTCTTTATAAGTTGACATAGAAACAAAATAATATTGAGAAATGTAGCGAAAATGTTGTAGTAATTTAACATGATAAATAACACAACTTCCATTGATAAGAAATCGGTAAAAACCTTTTAGAGCGTAAAGATGTTGAGTGGCGAATTTGTTTTATGATGAATGTATTTGTAATTTGATCTTTAGTTCAGCTAATAAATCAATTTTTGTAAATACAACTTGTTGGTGAGACGTTGAGAGATGAACTTGAGAAGAGAAACCAGGAACAAGATATAATTATGGAACCACTTCTGTATGATAAGGAGACTTGCCAGCCGACGTAGTGCAAGTGGCAGAGCAGGAAACGGCATTGCACTAAAGAAGTGGTTTTGCATGGCGAATGGCGCTCCTTACCCATGGACTTCGTGAAGGACGAGACAATCCTATATTTCATCATCTATAATTACAAGGAGAGAATCAAGGCTTTAACACGGAACAACACATTGAAGACCTCAGCTCTAAAAAGGTAAAAATATTATATTTCCTATGGGACGAAAACCTCCAAGACAGAGGAGAAGGTGGAAAATACAGTTTTTGAATATGTGTAATAGAATAACCACTTGGCCTATTAACAAGAAAAAAAAAAAACACTGGTTCTATTCATCACTCTCTCACCCGCATTCTGAGAAGAATACAGATGAATACGTGATTGTAAATAGAAGAGAAAAATAAAAATAATACGCAGGAAGGATAAGCTAATGTTACTTTAGATATATGGTCGCTGAATTGTGTTTTCAAAGAATACTTTTGTTATTTTCACACTGACTAACTAGTGAATTTCGCCCGCCTGCATGCCCACCCGAATTTCGCCCGCTCGTTCGCCCAACTACCTGCCTGTCCGTCAGTGCGTCCGTCAGTGCGTCCGTCAGTGCGTCCGTCAGTGCGTCCGTCAGTGCGTCCGTCAGTGCGTCCGTCAGTGCGTCCGTCAGTGCGTCCGTCGCGCCCCCGTCCGCCCGTCCCCGTCCGCCCGTCCGTCCGCCCGTCCGTCCGTCCGCCCGTCCGTCCGCCCGTCCGCCGTCCGCCGTCCGTCCGTCCGTCCGCCCGTCCGTCCGTCCGTCCGTCCGTCCCGTCCGTCCGTCCGTCCGCCGTCCGTCCGTCCGCGTCCGCCCTGTGCATGCAAGCCTACCCACGAGCGGATCAAGGCAGTCAGCTTCAACCGGAAGTCACTGAAGCTGTGTTGGTCAACGTCGTGGCTCCGCCATCTCTCTGACAGAGACGCATAACCCGTTCGACTTCTGAGACCCTCCGGACGTCACAGAAGCAACATCACACGGCGACGGACTGCCATGCGACCATGCGACCATGGAGCCATGCGACGGACCAGAGATTCCAAACTGAATCGAAAATTTCAGGAGTGAAGTTGGGCCGGGGCGAGAATTTATACTAATTAATTCTGGATTTAAAAATTGATCTTTTCAATTTACTTAAGTTTCAGTTTGGAAAATAGTTGCTTCAATGTTTACTTATCAGCTTCCACTGCACATAAGTAATCTCTTTTTAAAGCCCTCTAAACCTTCGTAGAGCTTTTCTAAATGTGTTCTCTTTGCAACTCCTCAAAGTACTGAGTTGTTGCTCAAAACACACTTCCCTTTGCAAATCAACGATCATTATTTGATATTTGCACGGCTAAACCAAGTACTCGAGGCTGATATTTGGTCCCTAAGTCTCAGCTCGGAATTTGTCTTTTCCTGTGAAGCGAATTTGCACGTTACGTGGAATAGCAAACTGCGACTAGCAGAAAATGAAGGGAAAATATTCTGTGTTTTGCTAGGCACACCTATCAATATTAGATTTATTATATAATTTTATAATAAAGTACATGCAGAATTCTTTGTATCTTTTGATTTGACATTTTTCGACATGAATATAAAAATTACTTTCAATCATCAAATTTGAAGGTACTCTTGGAAAATCTAGCATTAGCACAACATTGAAACTTTTTTCGTACATGATCACTTTCTGCAGAAAGTGAAAATACTGATGTCATTTTTTTTAAATACATTTGATTTCATAATTTTTATTTGTATAATCAGGATTTTAATTCGTAATATTTGAAAGTTTACATCAGTGATATAATGATTAATTAATTAAGGTTGTATGTTCTAAAGTTGATCAATCGTAACGTTTGCCTTAATCCATAATCCGGTTATTTTATACCAAAATGAAATCTAAAGTTAAAGTAATCACAATGATTACGACAATAGTTGTATGATGGTAGGAAGGTCAAAAGGGGTTTCGTAATGGGAATAATTGAGTGAGGGCAAAATAAATACAAGACACCAGCCAGACTTGAACGTAATTTTAGTGCTCCGAAATATAGTATAATTTCAAAGCTGAAATTACCAGGAATGGCAGAGCAAACAAGATACACTGTCTATAGGACAACGTGCCATTGCATTTCAGAGCTTACTGAGGTGGGAATAAATTCAAAAAGGTTAAAAAAATTATAACAGAAACCTACATATTTTATGTTATTAAGTAAACAATGATAACCAAGAGGTCATGAACAAGTTTATAAAAGAAAAGTAGTGTTCCATATTAAATGTGACTAATCTTAATAAGATCAATTGATTATTGAGCAAATGGAGCAATAGTGAATACATGTGTTACAGAACTACCAATCGTCATCATCATCATCATCATCATCATCATCATCATCATCGTCATCATCAGCAGCAGAAGCAGCAGCAGGAGCAAGAAATAGTTAACAGCTGTGTCTGAAAATAGGCATAACAAACATTTCGATTCTCTAGAATGGGAACTCTTAGAAATGAGAACACGTGCAATTAAAAAGTTATTTCTATCGCAAGTCGAAAAACATTCATGAAACTCACATTGTCAAGATATAATCGCGAGATTACTAGCGTTTGAAAAGTTAGCCATCTCTAGTAACAGATTGGCCTTGCCTAACTACGTCAACCCGACGAGAATTCTAGCAGCCAGCTACTCTGATTGCTAGTTTTCTGTGGTTTCTTCGATCAACATCACGTGAATACAGGAAGAGTGCCCTAACAAACGCTTTTGCATCCTCTTTTTTGTCACATCCTCCCCTTACTTACATTTTCCTCTTACACTCACAAGCTCTACACTACCACACACATGTCGGGAGACCAGTCGGGAGCTTAGAGCTTGGACAATCTGTAGTGTTTTCCGCTGGTGGGAGATTTTTGGACGGGTAGGTCGGCGGTGGATCTCGCCATCCAGTGGGAGCAGATCACCGCCGACTTTCGCGATAAAAGAATGCACCACACTTACGGGATTAATGACCTTAGAAGTTGACGTGCCCGGAAACACTAATCTATCAATCAATGATTATGCTTATTAATAATGTAGTACCTAAATAATCTGTTTTATCTATTATACGAGAATGTGTAACGCTTGTTGTCACTAAAAAACCTACACTTTAATAAAACGAATTGTTATCCATAATAGAATCTAATTATTTAATTATTTTTATTGGGTTGATATTCAATTGTTCTTTATTTACTAGATTTTTACCAAAAAAAATTCACAAATTGTTATTACTTCACATTACTTTTTTTGTGAACATGTTTGTGAAGAAATATTCACTCTATACGGGTCCCTTTCTTGTAACTAAATATTTTTAATATATTTTTGAATAACCAGTTCTTATAACATTACAAATAACGTTACAAATTTCTTCTACATTACAAATAATCTATTCCAAATAAACTACATGTGATTTCTTTATATTATCAAAATTCAAATACATTATGAAAATCCATTGGCACAGTGCACAACACGCCGTGCAACCTGGAACTCGTCGCGTGAAAGAGCTCAGATGCCCACACGAAGACACAGCTCCATGCGTCCCCTTCAAACAAGCCCTCGCAGCTGCGTGTACGCACGAGGGCAGGTGAGAACAATGGCGCCCGCGCGGGTGAGTGACGTCACGGAGGGGGCGGGGCGCGAAATCCTGCGGCGCGGGGCGCGCCCGACACGTGTGATCCCTAATCTCCCCGGCGGCCGCGGGGTGTCCTAATCCTGGCCCAAAGCGGCGCCGCCGCCATCGCCGCCGCCGCCCGCTGCACTACAGGCAGACCGGTTGCGAGTCCAAAGGGCTCCACGGAGGTCATACACCCTCATCAAGAAGACAACATCCATATCGCTCATTTTAAATGCGCGCAGAAATTGAAAATAAAACATGCGGCCTCTGGTCATGTAGGAGATGTCTATGGTTTCGTTTGATACCATACCGAATTTCTTTGAATTCGGGAGAAATACAAAAGCAATGAAACGATTTCTATTTTGTCTGAAAAATACGAATATTTCTGTACTGCGTGTAATAATACCATACTCCTATTCCCAAACTGCGCGTAATCAATGAATTATGATAGTGCGTTACTGCTTACGACACAGGTGACGTCATGAAACATTAAGGCACGAAGAAAGAGAACCCCGCTATTAAATATTTGCGTTATAGAATAGCGTTAGTTCTACAGCAGACTTCTACAGCAGATGTTTGATATTCTTACTCTGTAAATAACAGTTGTTATATATAATTTTCTATGTTATTGCAGTATTTGAGAATACCATTCGTGTTAAAAAATGTTACACGAGAGTACGCTATTTGTTGTTCTTTAAGAGTGTGGTTGTTACTTATTGGAAAATCTTCTGTATGTTTGTGTTTCAGAATGTTTGCTGTTGTCGGACACTAGTTTTTGTAATTTTACTGAATTTATTCAAGAAAGTATAAGAAGCAAAATATAGAAAATTACGTGCGAGATCTTTGCTTCCTTTATTTGCTCTATGCTCACCCCTAATGCTACACTTACAGGGTCTACTCTACCACTCGTGTTTGATGGCCAGTCGGGAGCCTAAAGATTGTCCTGACTGGGGCGTGCCCCACTGGTGGGAAATACCTGGATGGGGAAAATCGCAAACCGATTGTCCACTCCGAATTTAATCATCTTATCGGAGAAAAATTCCTTCACATCTTGTGATAAGAACATGCACTTGATAATGATCATAATGGTTGACGCGCCCGAAAACACAAAACAATCAAACAACGAACATTGAAAATGTAATTTTCAAATGATCGCTAAAAATTCCTTTGCGTTAGAAGTTAGAATAAACGAATACTACAAACTCGTTTATTCTAACTTCTGGCACAAAATGGAGTTTTAGGTCAAAGAGATAACCTGGTAATAAATACAATATCTCTTAACAAAAAACACAGAGATAGATGTAGAAGATTCATGCAAGAATCGTAGGAAGTACTACGTTGGATATCGCTACATGCAATAGTACCTAATTATATCTTTCAACTACAGGGCAGATCACGAATGAAATGCTTAAGTACCATTTGAAATGCCACAATGTAGGCTAGTTATGAATTTTGAAGAACTGTATTATGTAAGAGATCACAAAATAAGAAATATCAGTAATTTGTGATCACCCTGTTAATTCCTTCAATGAAAAGATGAAAAACCAAAATCCAAGTGTTCGCGTACGTTGGACCTGTGTCTTCAAAGATTGAATTGAATTGATAGCTTACTTCGTGAGATCGACTTTCAGAGCAATGACCCGTGAGATCAGAAGTTACTCGCATTGCGAAGCTAGGAAATTTAGTGACATCCATTTCGTTGCCAGCATCTGTAGGATTTAATTGGAGACTCATTGACTGTATTAGTCGCTCAGTCAGGACTCCAATGTAGAGTCAATCAGGACTCAATTCCAGTCGCTCAGTCAGGACTCCGGTGCAGTTTGGCGTATCAACTTTGGCGTACATACTTCACTTCGATATATATATATATATATATATATATATATATATATATATATATATATATACACACATATACATATATATCACAAACGTTGAAAACGGCTTTGAGAACTGTATTTCCCAAAAGGTTGAACACGGTAGCTATAGGGAATGCTGATGGAATATTTCAAAATACACAAAGCTGAGGCTCGGAATGCGTTAATATTGAATGTGACGTAAATGGGAGGCGAAAAATATGTTGATATGTTTTTCCCCATTGCGATGATGCTTTTATTTCATTCGCCTGTGTCAGTAAATATTTTGATTCCACGCACCTCTGATTCTCATGGTCGCCGGATAAAAAATACAAATATTTCGTTTTCACTGCCGTCCGCATGAATACATTTTTTCATGGTCTCTGTTAAGTCAGGCGTGCACCATTCTTCGCTTCGGTGGCCTTATCTACCGCATTATCCTTAGGCTGGTCAATGCACTGGGGTATTTGTAATTGAAAGCATACATACAGATGTATATAAAAATGAAGCTGTTTTAACCAGATGAACACTTGAACCAGCTCAAACCGTCTGAGATGGTTGAGGGCATTAACTGATTGTGGTACCTTTGACCGGGATGTCATAGGGTTCGATTCCCGATGGTAGGATTTTTAACAATACGTAGATAGCTGGGTCGAATTCAGCCGCTTTTGGGGGACAGTTCTAGCGGCTGGCTTTTATGATCGGTAGATTTTCATGGTTTCTTTGATCAACAACAAGCGAATGCCGTAGCAGTACCCTAACCCGGACACGGAACTCGCGCGATCTTTCCTTCCTCTTCCTTGTCCTTGTCCTATCCTCACTCCTTACACACACTCTTAAACACATGCACTACACTACAACACACGACGGGAGACCGATTGGAAGCGTGGACCCGACTGGGACGGTTTCCCCTGGTGGGAAATACCTGGTTGGAGAAAACAGCCGTGTAGCCGTGTAGATCGGCGCCAGATCTTACCATCCAGCAAGGGAAGATCACAGCTACCTCCCGTGAAAAAATACGCACTACTGTTATGGAACCTTAGCCGTTGACGCGGCAGGAAACACGAAATAGTAAATCAATTGCACCAGCTCATGATTTTCCTCGAAAAAATGTCTTCTGAAATTTACTAAAATATTGGATAGATGTAAAACAATGTTTTCTAACATTAATATTTTGAAAAGGTAAATTTCAATAGTTCTGCCGCTTCGATGTCAACCGTCACGATCAGAAATAGTATAAACATTTTTTAGCTGGAAAATTAAATAAAAAATTCTTACATTGCTTGTATAGAATATTTTTCACATAAACAATGAGGTGGATAAGTGGAGTAAGTTGAAGAATGACACATATTTCGTGTTTTTTTCTCGTAATCGCGTAAAGTGAACATGGTTTTAAAACTCAGCACATTAAGAAATTCAACGCAGTTGCATTATATATTTTATTGGTTTCTAATGTATACTAGTTTTCAACCTAATTTTTGGCATGTTTTATTTCCGGTTTTGTATCTATAACGTTCTGTTCGTGAGTGTCACTATGTGCTTTGGGAAACTGTTTTTATTGGTATTGATACACAGTATTTCACTTTTACGAGTAGTATTTTTACACCATTAATTTTGCAATAATATGGGGTAACAAATATTGCTTATCGTACACGCGCTATTTTTATTTAGCAATAGTTTCTTTTTAATCAAGTGATTTTATTCCCAAATCGAACATTCTAATTATATTTACTATACAGCGTAACCCCTAGTGTGTGTAGGACAGATGGTCGTGATTAGTTAGTTTCAGATCACAATGTGTACTGGACCAGTCGACGTTTTCTAGTACCACGGGTGAAATATTTGGTAGAATTAATCATAGATGTAAAGTTACATGATGTAGGGGAGATATAAGTGTATACTTACTTTTAAGAGTATACCTTAATTTTCCTAATCAATAATTAGAGACAATCGTGAATGTAATTACTTGAAACATTTGGTTGTAGCTGTAAGATATTGCTAAACACTGCTAAAATATACTGATTAAACGAAATCGAATTTTAGTAAATTATATATCAGGAGAAAGACTCCTAAAATCCGTACATTCTCTATACATTCATCACAAAAAAATTATACCAATGACATTAAGCAAGATTGTCGTAAAATCACAATTATTGGTCTACAACACAGTTTCAGTACTTTGCCGTTTGAAAATTATTTAGACTGATCACTTAAGAGAAAAATATTGTATTAAGAAGTTGATGGTTGGAACTTGACACATTGGAGATGAAATGACGAAAAGTCATGTTGGTAAGGTATTTTTGGGAGTGAAATAGTAATGAATGTTAATACAACTCTTAATTAATTATATATTATTATAATTAGCATCATTTAAAACTGATACCATAATTGATTTCACTATGCCTTCGACAACTGCTCATCATTTAAAACGACAAAAAACCTGATGAAGGCAGTGTCAACTTCTATGACAATGTTATACTCGCTAACATAAATATAGGAGACTGTAAAACGCAAATATTTTGGAATTTTATCAGTTTTATGGAGAACCATGTGGCAGAAACATGTACATTTGGTATTCAGAGCGCAGTTAGTGTGCATGTATTTGTAAAAATGGCTACTGGCATTTGTTTGATGTTCTAAAATGCCAAGAGAACCAATATGAATAGCAAGGTGCTCTTTTTTCACGATAGAATCCTTAACACTGAATAAGAAATAACTAAATCTTAATTTTTTTATTTAATAATATTTTTGCTATGAAAAGTGTAAATTTAGATAATTTTGAACTAAATATTTATATACTTAATAAATTATTAAAACTTAAATCGACTACTGTGAAATACTTAAATTACGTGAAAAAAGAAATGAAAGTTTTGGTCGCTTGAACATTACTGTTCTGGAGACACGAGGCAACATATCTCGAACAACAATATTTTGCCCGATAGACAATATGACTTGAGGAGAGATACCGAGGACAATTTAAGGGCCGGTTTTACCAACAGCCGAGTAAAGTTAAGAGTAGTTACTCGAGAGTAAGCATTACTCCACGATAGTTACTCTGGAATAGAATATAAGCATTTCACCATGCTTCTGGAGGGTTATGTTACTCTAGAGTACATACTCCCCAATTTACTCCTCGTATCCGCTGAACACGCAATTTTTCATACACAGTAGAGAGCGATCCAAGAGGCCGTGAACGAGAGTAACGCTGTGAACCATTGCGGACCAACGGGAACTTCTGGTTATTTCCTTTCATTTCAGTTTTGGAGTTCTTTGCGTCGTCTTGGTCTTAGTTTTGTGTGGTTATTTCAGATAGCGTAGCTTATTTCTTAGTTTTTGTATCTTTATTTCTTAATATTCCTTAGTCTAGGTTTTCAAATGTATATTATTACGAACTAGTACGAAAATATCTAGTTTTTCAAATGTTAACCTCGCGCTTCTAAAAGAAATATTTGTTTGTTTTACTTTTTAACTTTTATTTATCTTTCAACTATTAGTTATAGTTAAAACGTTGGGAAGGGATTCTGGAACTCAAGAAAACGTACGCAGATTTTCTCGCCCATACGTCATATATATTTTATTACTGTTTTTGACTAAATAAATAAGTACTATTAGTTGGCATCGTTCTTATTTTTCCTTTTCTTGTCATATATTTACTATCTTTAATTCGAATCCACATCGGTGAACAATAAATTTACAACGTCCTCCACAATTCATAATGTACCCGATGAGTTAACAATTTACTTCACAAATAAAATACGCACTTGCACAATTTAAATGATTTTTAGTATACTTATGCTATTTGGATTCTGAACTGATTGCCTATATATGGGGATATACAATTCAAAAATAATAGTTTATGAAATGATTGTACTACTTGAATATATTTTTCATATTAATTTTTTAGTATGCAAATTATTCGTTTCTAAATCGTCTTCAATTCTTCAAAATAGAAGAGCTGATAATTTGGTCAAACATACCCTCGTGACAAAATCTCAATCGTCATAATTGGGAAACCAATCCATTCTCTCCTAGACCTATCTTTATCTTCGCATTACAGGGTAATATTCCGAATCATCGCCGGAATCATCTTCAAATATTCGCAATCGTCGAGCCATAACAACACCTCGGAGGTACACACACGTTGAAACCTATGCTTACTCCGTATTTTACTCGACAGATCTTCGCCACGTAAAGTTACTCTCGAATTTACTCTCGTGTATGCGATTTACACTCGAGTAAAGTGTTGGTGAAACGCTCCAAGAAGATACTCTCGTGTAAACATGATTTACTCCAGAGTAAACTCTTACTCTGTTTGTGAAACCGGCCCTAAATCTCTGTTAACATAAATACAGAAAAAAGTAAATATGCGAAAGTTGTGTCCATGTACATTTTTGAAGTCTCACCAAAGGAAAGAAACTCCCAAATTCAATTTCTTTTTAATTTGGTTTAGAACATTGTAGTTATCATTGCACAGGGAAGAAAGAACTACGTAATCTAAAATAGTTAAACCACTGATTTTAATAAATCTTTGCAAGAACCAACAGCTGAAATGTGAACAAATTGTAATACGATACACGAAACGTTTTTGACTTGAACAACTATATCAGAGTAAAGAAAATGAAAATGTCAAATATACGCTCACGTTGTACTAAGGTAGGGAATGTGTGCATAAATATTTGTTAATAGAAAAATGTGGACAAAGTTAGGGGTATTTTACCGAAAGTAGGTCGTACATAAAAATTAAGTATTGGAATCTGATCACCCCTTGATTTCTACGTCACATTTTCTATAAAAATTACTTTATCTGCGTGAAAAATTCTCAATTCGAGTTGATTGCGAGCAACTTTAAAACCCCTGTGCAGAATTACCTATACCGTTTTTTAATCAACGACAAACGTTCCAAAAGCTCTTTTCAAATACTTCATATTCTCAGAGAAATCCGGGTTAATAGCTAAAAAATTTTAATCGCTCTGAAAGATTGTATTTCTCAATTATCTTGTATTGAGAATTTAAAGGGTAGGAGATGATCGAATATTTCAACCTTATTAAACGCTTGTCTCAATATTTGAGTATGTGTAATTGCATTTGAGTATAGTTTATAAAACCAACAAATCAATCAAGAATTTTTTTTGAAGAATTGACACTTTGTCCCCAAATCACACTGCTCGTTATTTTAGATTGTGTTATACATGATCTCAATTTTTCTCTCAGATCTTATGGATTTTTCAGGTATTACAGAGGAAGTGTCATATTTGGCATTACCGACATGGTAAAAGTATGTACTACCACAATTTTAAATATAAACGGAATTCTGTAGATGGAATGTTATCTAAGTTTCATAGAACGGAATAAATTAGTTATTATGATCGAATTTGTGAAATTAGTTAAGTCGGTCACAGCATTACCAACTCAAAAATTGGTTCCGCATTTCCTAACCTGCTTAATTTACAATAAAAAATGTTACTGGTTATGTCAGAACAATACTCATGATGATGGAATTGTCTATGAATATTAAAAAGTATTTAACGGAAATACTATATAACATTCTTTCTTGCATTTTTTCTTGTTATAAAACATACTACATTTGGTTATCACTTAAAATGAATACATTTCTAAAAACAATATAAAAGCACTTCTGAATTTTTAAAGAGTAAACTGTGCACACGGGCTGTGAATGTATTGGTTTAATTTCATCAATTTGTTAACGTTCCTAAATTACCACAGGAAGCGGTGCCAAACGCTGCGTAATTTCCACTTTCTCTTCAACATGGTCGTTTTGGTTACCCCTGAATGTTGCCACAACACTCTAATTGAGAATAATGACGTCATCGTTAACGGCAAGTTTCGCGTGCAGGTAATACCTGTAACAGATTTTGTGGCCGACATGTGCAACACTACCCTGTCAACTACACATGTCGCATAGATATGTTCGGATATAACAATACTGTTTGTTACAGTGTTCATTACGCTTCAGTTATTCAGGATAATGAGATTCCCAAATATTCTTCAAGCGATTACTATCTTGCTAAGGGCCACATGCGAGCACTCTCCTCATGTTTCACAAAAAACGTGGAAAAATGAAGCGAAAGCCCATTTTCACTTTTTACGGAAAATTCTGTTCTCATCACATCACACGTCGAACTTGAGAAATGTCATTATTTTGAAAACGAGCTGCGGAACGGAAGGGATCGCGATAATAACATGCTGTCAGAGATCCGAAAACCTTATTGTAGGGGCATTGCCGCTGTCTACCTACCTCTCACACGTGCAACATTTTCCCTCTCTTTGTCCCCACTTTTACACACACACACACACACACACACACACACACACACACAACACACACACACACACAAGTAAAACAGTGGTGAGAAGTCCGGGCATCGATAGATGACCGAACAAAATAATAAAAATATTGTTGCATATTTGTAGTGCTCTTATTTTTATAAAATTCCTGCTCACAGAAACCACGCTCTTCGTCAAAAGCCGCCACTTTTAAAAAACGCCAACTATGCTGAATCCGGGAACTATGTAAGCGTAACATCCAAAAATATATTTGAGTTTCTCTTTTGTATGGCATACTTATGAAAGGTGAATCGTTTACAGTTTTTGTGCAATAAATGAACAAACATGTTACTGGACTTAACGAACGTATAATAATATTTAAAGAATAACAAGTATAAAGCAGGCGAATAAAGTTATATAAAAACGAGAAGAACGCATCTTTGCGTTAATATTAATATTAATATTATCGGCTGCTAGGTGATTTCCGGTCATGCCTGTTGAAATGCGCCATTCGAACTCTCTCATTCAGTGAAACTTGTGAGTGGAACAGAGCGATGAACGGTAGGCTCTGATTCTTAAGCGCTTGTACTAACTTTTAGTTGTGTGTTCGGGTTTTATTAAATGCCATGAATATTGGGAAAACGTTACGAATATATCTTCATTTGGTTGAAAAAAAATGGGTACGCATGAATTTGAAGGTATATTTTTGGTGCTGAAAGGTCGACTCAATCTTTTGTTATTACATTATACTAATAAAGATTACCAAAATAATGATTATACCAAGGTATTTATTGTGTTTACTTGTGAGTTTTACAATTGGCTCTGTGAGTGTGTCAAAGATCTTTTGCAAACAAAATGGTAAGATAACAATAACAGGTCAGTAAAATTGTCTGGGTTTTGTAAACTAGGAGTCCACAAAAAGATAAAACACATAGAAAATCGGAACAACGAACCGAAGATTTCTACAGCTATTTCAATTTCGGTAGGAACAAGGAGTTCAGAAGATTTAATAGAGCAAGTATGGTGACATGATGCCAGAAAAATTAACGTTTAAAAACGGTACAACATTAATTTTGAATCCCCAACTATTAGAAACTTCCGAAAAATATGACATTCGACACATCATGCTACGACTACGCACAAGTGCCATGGGTCATGGGAAACAAACAAATTTTATCACTGAAAACTGAAACATCTCATAAAATGTGAAATTTTCATCTGATTGTAAAAAGATCAGCAGCTATATTTTTGAAGTTGTTCATAAAAAGATAAGGCAAACCCCGACCTAGAAAAAAATCTATGTTTTACACAGACATTGTATTTACATACGTATTGTTTTTGTATATGCGATCTATATTTCAATTTAAGTTCAAAAGTTTGATTTAACCTTCATTTCTTGATGTTTTTAATCCAAAATGTATTAAAACAAAACTAAAGCGAAATTAACGCAAACTTGTTTTATTATTATAACAAAATTGAAAATAAAATTAATTGGAAGAAAATAATGATACTTGTGACTAAATGGAACGCCTCGAGTCCAAACAGAGAACTCTTGCCCTATTGGGTGCAGGCGGGTGCGAGTCCGTGGACGGAGGTGTGAAGCCCGCAACGTTCCAACAGCCCCGGCACGTACCGCCCGCAGCCGCCCCGCCCCGCCAGATATTTCGCGCGCCTCCACGTCCGCGCCCCGCCGCCCCCGAGAGACTTCGCCGCCGCCGCCGCCTCCACCGCTGCCGCAGTGGCTGGCGATCCGAACAGGCGAGCGGGCGCGGGAGCGGTAGCGCGTGGCGGCAGAACCGATGGGGGCGTGGGGCGGGGGAGCGCGGATGCGGGTGGGGACGTGGGGATGGCGCTGTGGGGTGGCGGAGTGGTGCAACTGGGTGGAGCGATGGCGGTGAGGATGGGGGGGGGCGGGGGGGGCGGCGGGGGCGGCGGGGCAGGGGCGGGCGGGGCGGCGGGGGCGGCAGGGGCGGCGAGGCGGCGGGGCAGGCGGGGCGGCGGGGCAGGCGGGGCGGCGGGGCGGCGGGCGGCGGGGCGGCGGGGCGGCGGGGCGGCGGGGGCGGCGGGGCGGCGGGGGCGGCGGGGCGGCGGGGCGGCGGGGCGGCGGGGCGGCGGGGCGGCGGGGCGGCGGGGCAGGGGGGCGGCGGGGGCGGCGGGGCGGCGGGGCGGCGGGGCGGCGGGGCGGCGGGGGCGGCGGGGCGGCGGGGGCGGCGGGGCGGCGGGGGCGGCGGGGGCGGCGGGGGCGGCGGGGCGGCGGGGCGGCGGAACTGAATGGAGGCGGTGTGGGCGGCAGCAGTGGCAGCATGGGCGCCGGAGCGAGGTTCATAATCTTCTGAACCAATAGCGTCGAGCGCCTCGTCTGGGCCGCGGCGGGGAGGGGCGGGTCGCGGCGGGATCCGCAGATAACTCTATTTTATCGAAGCAGGCCGAGGCGAGGCGGAACCGGTGGCGGAGTCTGTGGCGGTGGTCCAGGCGAGAGAGGTGCACATTGGCGAAGTGGTGATAATGGGGAAGTAGGGTGGTGATGCCGTTGGTTGGTATAGAGTAACAGCGCTGGGGAAGTTGTATCATCCGGCGTTAGATATTGGCTGGCGCGATTAGGAATTGTTGTTCGCCAAGTGAACATTTCCTTTTTGGAAGTATTGCTTAAGTTGGTTACGTTGAAATCAATTATTACACGTGACATAAATTTCAATTATTTCTTAACATTACAGTTCTCTGTTCCTTTTAACACTTACATACACTAGGCCCAATAAAATTGATTTCCTTCACTGTAGAGTCATTCAAGGGAAATGAGGCTGAAAGGCACGCTACGCAGAAATGATTTACGACCCATAGAGACTTATCTTCTTTCGATACTGATTATGTCGGTATAAAGAAATATTATTTTCAAATTAATATAAACAACCAATCAATTTACTTATTTATTTTTAATTGCAGCTGTTCTACACGTATTGCTACTATTCTGTTTCTAGGTGCATGATATGTCACACAGTGTAGTGGAGAAACTGATGGTCAATAAGTCTTTCCCGTCAGGGTCGAGAGTGTCTAAGCATTTGATTTTTCAATACTAAGTTATATAGAACTGAACTATATGAAGCGAAGTCCATAGTATCGACGATTCCACGAACGTGGTCGCGAGAGTATGTTAAGTTGTGGCGGTGGCTGCGGCGGCGGGGACGCTTCCGATGGCAGCGGTCAGGGAGTGGGGGAGCGTGCGAGGGAGCTGTAATTCGGGCGGCTTCCGCCGGCCGCGCCACTGTGTTACATTACATAACGAGAGGCGAGAAAATGCACGACCGCTGCGTTGGCGCCCGACGCACCGCCCCGTTCCTCCCCCTGGCCCACAACAGCCCCGCCCATGCCCGCCCCTCCTCCGCCCGTGCCCCGCCCTTGTACCGCCCCTGCCCCGCACCTGCCGCCATTGCCCGGCAATCCTCCTGCCCTGCCCCGTCTCTGCCCGCCCCTCCCCGTCCATACGTGCGTTGTCCCTATATTGCCGATGCCTGGTACTCCCATGATTTGCCCCTCTCCCCCCCCTATCTCCTTTTCCTACTGATGCCCTCCCGCCTCGATCCACCCCGAATCCACGACTTTTGAATCCCAGCGCTCGGCAGCGGGCCGCACCCTACCCCGCAACCCCCACCCCCAACCCCCCCTCCCCCTCCCCCGCAACTCGTCTCCAGCGCCGACACGCCTTGCCACGTCCGGTCGTCGATAAGCGTTTATATGGGCTCGCGCGAGGAAACGCGTACTCGCTTGTCTCGCGGCGCGGCGGGGGGGGGCGGGGGGTGGACTCAGCACAACACAGCACCGAGCGCCAGAGGTCACAGGCAGCGGGGGCGGTAGTGTTGGGCTCGACGAACCACGAAAGGAAGAGCGGCGTGGTGACTGCCACAAAGGAGGTGGAAGAAGAGAAAAGAAGAGAGAAAAGAAGAGAGAAAAGAAGAGAGAAGAGAAGAGAGAAGAGAGAAGAGAAGAGAGAAGAGAGAAGAGAGAAGAGAGAAGAGAGAAGAGAGAAGAGAGAGAGAGAAGAGAGAGAGAAGAGAAGAGAGAAGAGAAGAGAGAAGAGAAGAGAGAAGTGGTGGCTGCCACAAAGGAGGTGGAAGAAGAGAAAGAGAAGAGAGAAGAGAAGAGAGAAGAGAAGAGAGAAGAGAAGAGAGAAGAGAAGAGAGAAGAGAAGAGAGAAGAGAAGAGAGAAGAGAGAAGAGAGAAGAGAGAAGAGAGAAGAGAGAAGAGAGAAGAGAGAAGAGAGAAGAGAGAAGAGAAGAGAGAAGAGAAGAGAAGAGAGAGAAGAGAAGAGAGAAGAGAAGAGAGAGAAGAGAGAAGAGAGAGAAAGAGAAAGAGGAAAAAAGAGAGAGAGAAGAAAGAGAAAAGGAGAAAAAGAAGAGAGAAAGAAAGGAAAGAGAAAAAAGGAAAGAGAAAAGAGAAAAATGAGAAAGAGGGAGAGAGGAAGAGAAAAAGGGGAGAGAGAGGGGCTGGAGAAAAAGGCTGAGGGAGTAGAAGGCCGGGCGAGGCGGGGAATGCCGGGGCGGGCGGGTGGATTCCGGCCGTCCCCCGTGAAGTTCTGGGGCGAAGGTACTTCCGGTACACCGTTGCTTGTGGGCTTCCGCTCCTCACCCCCTCCTTCAGCGTCCTGTGCCTAGTACTCGGAGCTTGGCTTACAACGCATATATTTTCGGATTTTAATTTCTTGCTATCTGTTGAGTTAAGAAGGGGGAACTGTTTGAAAAAATTGAAGTCACGATTGAATATCAGTACGAGTAACACCTTCGAGTAACTGACTAGTGTCCAAGAAATGTAAATCAGACATTAGACTGATTATATGTTGGAATATATGGTTATTTCTTTTTAGTTGAAAAACTATGTCGGTATTGTTGCTAAACACCCAATATACATTCACATAAAAACATAGTTTCCGTGAGAAATCGAGTGATCGAACAGGGTACATTCCCACCAGGAGAATTCTTATAGCACATAGCTCTCTAGAGCGTGTTCAGTGCCGTAGCTTTAGATGGTGTCACCCGGGGCAAAACTAATGGTTTCACCCTATCACCCCCCCCCACACACAATTTAAATTTACAAATATCGTTGAATTCGAGACTCTTTGAACGATGTAAAATAGGGGCTTACCGCTTATAGTTTCGCATTTTAGTTTACATTATTTCTTTGCTTTGCTTTCTTAGTATTTATGATTTAAATGTATACTTATTAAATTAATATAAATAATTATTAACTAAACCATAAAATATTTTTAAATTAAAAAAAATTTCAAGTAAATGATTTAAATTATATAATTTCAATTATAAAATATTTTAATTAGTGTCACCCCTGAATGGTGTCACCCTGGGCGCCCGCCCCCCCCGCTACGCCGCGGGCTTTTAAAACAAGTACGTTTCCATGTTTCGAGATTATCGTTTTACGTGTCAGTAAATTATCGTATTACAACTTCATATACAGAACTGTTATGCAGCGCCTGTGACAATCTGATATTGTTGATTTTAGATTCTCCGACAAAATAGTAAATTGTAGCTCGCAGTATCGCAGTATATTCCTATTTTACACAGCGACTTCACCCGAGAGTTGTCAGTTACCGTGTCTAGTAACTCATACTTATATTATTGGCCTTATTTCTCTACAGAACAGGATCTTGAACTACCTTGCATCTCCAGTGTTTTCACGTCTCATACACTTCCATTTTCTGATATCGCCCCTGTCCTCCACTTCTCCTTACAAAATCGCGGCTAGGAGTTCCCCAAGGCCCATACTCACTCCCCATCTCCTCGACACATATCCTGCGCGCACAGCAGCCTAACCGATATTCACTCGTCCCTCCAGTTTTGGAAACTCCATCTTCGTTATCGACCGCCCTCTCGCCGCCCTTCA
Organism: Teleogryllus oceanicus; assembly: GCA_964035755.1. Taxonomy (NCBI): domain Eukaryota; kingdom Metazoa; phylum Arthropoda; class Insecta; order Orthoptera; family Gryllidae; genus Teleogryllus; species Teleogryllus oceanicus. The sequence continues at coordinate 14,552,070 of CAXIVR010000007.1, forward strand.
TCTCAGTGACGCGATCGCTCCGCACTCGCACCCCTCACTCCCGGTGCTCGTCGCATCCATGCCTTCCCCAATCGCGCCAGCCACTCCCCGCTCATCAGAGCGGCTCGTCGCGCCGCACCGACGCGAAAAGTTTCATCCACAGCCGTTGCTCCGCCGGGAGCGCGATGAGTTGGAGTTGGGCGTCGACTTTCTAGGCTTCTGGTGAAATTTCTAAACGCACTTTTCCGTATCGTGATTGCTAAAAATACAAAAAAAGGCACTGGAGTGTGACGACTTTTAACAACTACGCCGATAAGCTAATGCTATTAGGATTATATATTTGAAATGAAGAAAAAAATGGAAATTTATGGTCTCCAAAAATAAAATAAACAGAGGGGGGAAAATCTCATTAAAATACAAATCGTCTGTAACAGTTCCCAGAATGTTTCGGGTCTGTGATGCAGATAATTATTGCTGTATAAATATGATATATTAATTCACAAATTACTTCCAAAAGAAATCTGAAAAGCACTCTTGAAGTGTCATATAAAACGTCGAAATATAACAATTTCACAATGTTCCGTAAACTATCTCCCGAACTCTAAAAAGGAGAGCGTAGGGATGCGGAAGTGTCGTAGAGAAGGCAGGAGGAAGTGAGGAGATTCAGGTCAGTGGTGACGGAGGGGAGCTGAAAACGAAGAGATGCGAGGATAAAGAGGATAGAAGGAGTAGGTGATAGGTGTTTGCGGAGAGGCTGAAGGGGATGGAAAGGATGGTGAGATGAAAAGGAAAGGGGAAGGGGGAAGAGGGGCGCGGAAGGGGGCAGAGTTAGCCGAGGGGCGGGAGCGAGAGGTTGGGGGCGTGTGGGCGGGTCCGAGCCGCTGACCGGGCGAGGTCCTCCGCTCGACTCCCCAGAGCCTCACCCGCGCTGATAGGGGATTCAAAGCGCTGCACCGGGGCGCCCAAAGACAGAGATAGGGGCTCCGGCGAATCTCCCGAGCGATAGCCAAGGGACCTGCCCCGGCCCCGCCGCGCGCATTTGGACAAGTTGGGCTCCGCCGACGCCGCTATCTGCCTAGGCAAGAGCGCTTCCCGAGATCCCCTCGGAGAAAGCAAATCGATTCTCCCTCGCAATAGAAATTAATGTGTGTGACGTGACGGAGAAATTGAAATATAAACAGTGAAGAAATGATTCGCTCTTACCTGAGAAACCCTTCATTATTTCCATTACTGGCGGAAATAACCCAGTAAATTACCATAATTTCGGCGGTAGTGATGGGTCACTGCATTTACTGATGTTACTGCAGTGCTTCTGACCGGGGGGTTCTAGGTTCGAGTCCCGACAGCGGCTGAGTTTTGACACTAGCTTTTCAGCTAGGTCGAATTCAGTCGCTGTCTGAAGGAAAATTCTAGCGGCGGGCTGCTCTGGTCGGTAGTTTTTCGTGGTTTCTCCGATCAACACCAGGGGAATGCCGAAACAGTACCCTGACAAACGGACCACGCGCGATCTCGCCTTCCTCGCGATCATATCCTCACCCTTTACACACACACACTCACACACACACACACACACACACACACACACACACACACTACACTACACTACCAAACATCCCGGGAGACCGGTCGGGGTCTTAGAACTTATCCCGGCTGGGGCGGTGCCCCAACACTTACGGGACTAATGACCTCAGTAGTTGAGGCGCCGGAATCACTAACAATCAGCCATAAATTCTGAAAGTTTCCTTTCGTTAAACAGTTAACAAGGCAAACATTAACCTTCTTTCAAATTGTCTTATTTGTGAAGGGGATACGTAATGCTATAGATATGTTCTACATTGAACAATTGAAAAATTGCTAAATCTTGTCAAGTACTGTACTAGCGCATAACTTGGAGCTTTTCGCTTATTTACGCTCTTCAGGAATTTCAGTTGGAAAATCTCCGCAGTATGAACTCAAAGACGAAAACTTTCTAAGTCCATGAACTTAAAATTGTTTCATACCATTCCAAAATAGTGAAGATGGGATATATTCATCGTATTTTGTTCATAACCGGTATAAACAGTAGCGTATGTATATGAACGTTGCTTAGCGAAGCCGAACTTAGATTTTTCATCTAAATGAAATCGATTCAGAGTTGTACGGCTCAACACGAGAAAGAAGGCTGTGAAAGGTCTAAAGAATACAAGGAAGAGAGAATGAAAAAAAAAAGAATAGATGAATTAGGCCAGATATGAACCTGGTGTTAATTTTAGCATGAAATTCACAACTGATCTTAACGGAAAGAAAGAAAAGAAATATGATTATTAACAGTTATTTTAGTAAATTGAGAATATAGAGTTATAGAAAAACATACAAAATATCAACATTATTTCATTCGTTACCTAAGTTTCGTTGGCACCATAAATAATCAAGCTCGTCTTTTCGGCGGGTAAAGTGCATCCGTTTCGTGAATGTCTTCAGAAAAGTCTACCTTGACCAAGGAGTTTTTCACCTACAACAGCGCTTATCGTATTACTCCCATCTCGGTTTACCATCGCCACCCAACCTCGTCACCGCGCTGCCGCATTTCCTTCCTTCCTTAGCCGCTCCCCTTCCAACTTCCCCTTCCGCCGTTATATCCGCATTTCTCGCCAACGCCTCGAGTGTCACCCCGGCAAAGCCGCCACCGCCTCCACAGCCCCCCCCCCTCCCCAAGACCTCACAGCGCCGCTGCTGCTACATCCGCCCCCACCACCGCCATCGACATCTTTTACCCCTCCCACCGAGTCCACACCTCTAGTCCCCCCACCGGGAACGGTGGCTCAGTGCATCAACTGATGTCACTGCAGCGCCTCTTACCGGTAGGTCCTAGGTTCCCACTCCCCACGGCGGCAGGATTTTCGACACTAGCTTTTCAGCTAGGTCGAATTCAGTCGCTGTGTGGAGGAGAATTCTAGCGGCCGGCTGCTCTGATCGGTAGTTTTCCGTGGTTTCTCCGATCATCACCTGGCGAATGCTGGAGCAGTACCCTACCTAACGGGCCACGGACCGCGCGCGATCTGTCCTTCCACTTCCTTGTCCTATCATCGCCCCCTTAAACACACACTTACACTAACATGCACTACACTACCACACATAACGGGAGACCTGGCGGGGTCTTCGAACTTGTCCCGGCTGAGGCGGTGTCCCGCTGGTGGGACATACCTTGTTGGGGAAAACCCCGTTTGTCAATAGTAGGTCGGCGCCGATCTCGCCCTCCAGCGGGGGAAGATCATCTCCATCTCATGAAAAAAAACATGCACTACACTAACGGGACTAATGACTTCAGTGGTTGACGCGTCCGGAATCATCAGTCAATCAATCAATCTACCCCCCCATGATTCTATTCTCCTTGCCACCGTTGTCACTGCCACATCTACCGACGCCACCTCGGCCGCCCCCCCCCCCCGCCCCCCCCCCCCCCCCCCGAGCAGAAACCCTTCGCGACGCCGTGTCGGCACTTCGCGCAGCGCCCGGAAAGTTGGCGGCCCTGCCTGCGGCGGTGGCGGCGGAAGGAGCGTGTGCCTTCTTCCCGGTAGCTAATCCCGCGCTTAAACATGTCTCCGGGGGCTTACGGAAAATTACTCACATTTTGAATCTGAAGTCGGTTCCTTAAGCCGCTTTGCCGACGGCGGCGGCGGCGGCGGCGGCGCGCAGCGTCCTGGTACGTGCTCGCCCGCCCGCCCACCCCTCGCTGCGCGGTGGGAGGGCCGAGTGCCCTAATTTCAAACACTTAACAACCACTTCTCTGCCCGGCGTGGGGAGTTGCTACACTCTCTCGGTTTGGTTCCTATCAATCCCCACTCTCTTTACCGTACGGTATTCGCGTTTGCCGTGCACTTGAGAATTTGGGTCTATAGGACCTGGGTTTCTTAAATAATAATAATAATAATAATAATAATAATAACAATAATAACAATAACAACAATAAAATAACAACAACAATAACAATAATAATAATAATAATAATAATAATAATAATAATAATAATAATAATAATAATAATAATAATAATAATATTACAATTTGGATCTCGCTGTTTGTGCTTCTTTCGTATTTCTGTGGGTCTTTTGTTTCTTATTTCCCTTTCTTTTCTTCTTTCTTTCTTTCAGCACGATGGCTTTGTATGTCTCTGACAATGGTCTTGTATGATGGAGTTCTAAGCACTGTTATTCCGCGCGCTATTTCCTCATATCCAAACATCTTTGATTGAACTAGCAAGAGAAGCTATTGACATTTCTCAAAATTGAATAAATCTATTTTGATGAAATTTGGTAATCAACTAACAAAAAATTATAAGAACAGACGTTATGTGCATCGAAGGAACAATGAATTGTACTTTTTAAAGTAGATTGCATTGTTTCCGTCTAACGGATAATTTTCACCTTATTTCCTGGTGGTGAGTTAAGATGGTTGAGAGAGTGGCCTGGTTCTATTTCTAACAATATCATCAATATCGACTTACTATTTTGTTAACACATTTGAATATTCTTGTTAGATTCCAAATTATAATTTCTCACTCAACTTCGAAAGATGTTCACACTCCCCAAATTTGTGCTTAGATTCAGTTCCTAACAATAACTTCAGCATCAACTTACTTAGTTAATACACTTGGAGGAGTACCTATGTTCGATTGCTAACAATCGTTTCACTCTGAACTTAACTTCCTGCGAGTGCTCCCTTGGATTCAATTTCTAACAATAATTTTACTCTCAACTTGTGAAGTTGTTAACATTCTGGAGAGTTTGGTTCAATATCTAACAGTACTACTTTCAACTTGGTGAGTTGTTAACAATCTAGATATGTACTTACAAACTAGATTCCTGGATTTCGTACTGAAATTGGTAAACTGCATTTGAGATTGGCTTCGAGTTCAATTATCGCATCATCAGATGGGGAAGTTTGGATTGGAAAATTAGTTTGGATCGTTCCAGCTTTTTCTAGGTCGGAACTCTTAAGTAAAATTTCTTCGACGTTCAAAATATCAACGATGTAACTTTTAATCTGATGTAAAATGTTTGTGTTATACATACTTAGGAAAGATATTAATGAGATATAAACATGCGAGGCAAAATAATATCTTCAGTGTAGAAGTATTTAATTGAAATTATGTTTGCAATTTCATTCCTCCAGTTACTTAGGGAAAAGAAGTAAACGGAATGCCGAGAAATATTTTTAGGATACCCGTCAGGAAACTATTGCAAGAGATATGTTAACACAATATTGTTATTTTTGCTATCTGAGAAGTGTCTTTATAAAAGTTGTTAATTAAGAAGCACTTTCTAATTAAAGAATTCTAGCTATCAATAAACGAATATTTTAGTAGGAGGCATGGTACAAATGGAAGGCAATTATTCATGTTACTTCAAAAGCTTTTTATTTCCTCATTTGTTTCATTTAAATTTACCAATACCATTCAGCAGTTAAATGTGTAAGTGATCAGCTGAGATAACAGTAATTCGATGACTCTCTTCTATGCGCGTTTTGATGGAGTGTAATCGGTTGAGCTAATAAAAGGTAACAAGCGTAATGACTTGATGAGTACTGATGATTTGATATTTCGTTTCCATTACAGCTTCTATCATTAAAGCCTTCGATCACCAAAAGTAATTTAATTTTGATTATCAACTATTATTCGTTTACTCTTTGATGAGCCATATTCATTTTCTTTGAATGAATACTACATCAATCGTATTTTCCTTTCGATTGACCCACAAAAGGGTCAACGATAAGTAACCGAGAGCATGTTTCAATGGAACAAACTGATTATGATGAATACCGGCCAATCTGTGACTAGGAAAATTTATATGGTGCTTTCCATAGAATAGTTTTACTCCTTGTTGTGAAAGCAGAATACTAAGCAATACATATTAGACAATATGACATTTTGGAATAGAAATTTGAAAGTAGGGTCTTCGAGAATAAAGTTCATAAAAAGAGAAAACTGTGAACTTGTAACTTTCCAGAAATCGGATGTAATTTAAATGGTATAAGTTCAAAGAATATAATGCCTGTGTCATGTGAGACAAGACAGGCATTTTCGACAAAACGGCTACATGACAAGACACAGGAAGGAAAGTGTCATGTTTGTAGACCCCCAAAAAGGAGTGAGGACAAATTACGTCGGGATTTGAAAACGTTAGCCATAAATAATGCACACTAAATACAGAGGAAGAAGAAGTAAAGTGTAATTTATTAAACTGACTCCTGCTTATTTAAGTAAGTAATATATTATCTTTCGAATAGTTTCTTTTCGAATAGTTTGCTTGTGATTCACATTCAGTGATTAGACGATGTTTCCTCATTCAACCCATTAAATTGAATTCAATTGATCGTAAACACAACTTATAAGAGAGTGTAATGAAACTAAAATTTATAATTACAAAACATCTTAGCTTGACCTGTGAAAGAAACTGAGAAAAATTACAAAAGTCCTTCAGTGTACGGATATAATAGGCTTCAAAGAAAGCAATGTTGCACCGTTTAGTTGCACCGCCCTGAATCTGCCAACCCGCTGATCAAACCTAACACTTATATTTTGCTGAATGCTAGATTACGTGTTCTCACGAAAACTTCAGTGACATAGTTAGTGCATGGTATGTCGAGTGAAAGTGCGGGTCGAAGATACTACGTGCCATGAGCTACTGGAAAAGGAAACCATTAAAAATTCTACGCACAAGACAAAAAAGTTGAATGACATCGACTTTTGTTCAATTAATGCCCTTTTGTGCATACCGATGTCACAAATGTCAAAATTTATAGAAATAACAATGCAAAATAAAATAAATATATCGAAAGGTTCAGTTACATTCAGTAAAAAACATGTGTATCGATTTCTAGCACTAATCTATGTGTGTATTAAGGAAAATGGCAACTATCTTGTCTATTTATTACTAACATTTCTAAAAATAAAAAATAACAAAAAAATTAAACAAATAAACCTTGAGCAAACGCTTCTCAAAACCCTGAGTAAAATATCTGCAAAGCAATCAGACACTCTTTAGGCAAGTGCGTATAAATCATGAAATAATGGGTACATTCTTATTTGTAGTATATTGACAGGGGTTGAAATGTAATGGTTGAAAACAATACCAGTTAACTTTCATTGGCCTTTGGTCGACATTTTAATAGTTCCCTAAATTAGTTACAACCTAAAGTAGTTCCTTGAAACACACCATCACCATCTCACTCGATGTTCACAAAAAGCTTATTACTCCAACGTTTCATCCAAGACCTCAAGTTCACAGAATATACTGTCGCCCGTCGCCTTGTATTTCTTATTAAACGCACAGAATAATCCACACTCAAGACTTAATGAGAATGAAAAGCTGCGGGCAAATTCTAATGCCGCTGCACAGCCTTTATTCAGGGTAAATGTACGAACGAAATTAAAGCAATGGATTGTTGCTTGTCGGGAACAGAAGTGAAGCCGACGAAGGCCGCGGTTAAGGACAAGATTATGGCAACGGATTCAGAGTAAAAGCGTAAGGTCGGCAAGACTGTGGAGGCCATGAGGCGGTGCAGAAAATTGGACACAGCTGACGGAGCGTCAAGAAATTGGGTTACGAAATGACAACTGATGTCAGTGTTTGTGACGGCGAACCTTTCAGATCGAGAATGAAAGAAGAAACTGAGAGCTAGAATAACAAAGTGAAGTTGGGTGAAAGAAAAGTATTGGGATGAAAACTAGTACATGATGGGACAAGAATAAAATGCTTGAATCATGAGGGAATGCTTAAAACATGGACAATGGAGCAAGGTAAAAAATAATAACTATTTAAAATGGTGTGTACCTCTTTTGGCAAAATGCTCACAACTGTGAAAGTTTGGACCATGTATATAATAACTTGAACTTGAAAAAAAAATACTCTATTGAAACAGTACATGCATAAACACGAAGTTCAATTAAACGCGCTTGAATGAGAAATATTTCTTTAAATCTTTTCAAGTATTTAGGAATTCAATACCAATTTTCAAATTATTCAATAAATATAATTTGCATGGTTATATTGGTAGTGTTATGGTTAGGGTATTCCCGTCTAACGCTACACTTGCGGTGCGTCATTGAAACCAAGAGGAATATTAAGGTGCAGAACGTGTGACCGGGACAGTATTTCTTGGGTTTTCCCGTTCCCACGGCCATTCCACCATTGGTCAGTTCACTCATGCAATCTATACTTCTAATTTCCAATGCGAGTGGAGATTGAAAGAAAATCAGGCAGTCTCTGGCCATAGGAAAGATATATATGATTTAGTTAGATTCCCAGCAACTCGGGAATCACTCAAAAATATTTATGTAGTGATTTATATACTGATATTTTACCGATTTTCAATGTGACATTAAACATTTGCTATTTACAATCTGTGTGCAGAAACTGCAATACGGAACTGCGTTAACGAAGCACCATAGGACAACATGGATAAGAGCCAAACTTTATTGCCTTTTTATCCTTGAAAACAGATTTTATTACATGGGAGCTTTTTTTTTTCAAAATTTAAGTAGTATATGACTTAGTGTAGGGATGACAGAATTTTGAAAATGTGCACACAATTCACGTTTTCCCATAGCACGTCATACGCAGTTTTTAACTGTGTTTTTGACGTAAAATAAATAAATAAATAGTTTTATATTATTGATTTGTAAAGAACTCTTGCACTGCGTATCCGTATACACTATATATATAGTTATTGCAATACACGTAAAGGTCGATTTTGGTTAAGTATTTAATTTGTTACTGCGTTAAACCTGCCAATTCAAATAATTTATCCATTCAAATGTTACAGTTAAGCTGACGCGTTTTCTTACAGGGAGGCTGCTGTAATGGCAAACATATCTGGAAAGGGACTGCAATGGTGGTGACGGCAATGTGCATTTTGCGCGCCCGCACGCAGTAGAAAGAACTCGGCAATCTACAGCCGCTGAGCATGAGTTAAGTGCAGACACGAAGACTGGGAACAATTTGACTTAACGACGTACTTTTTACAAAGGCTTAAAAAAGAAGTGTTGCGTTGGGCCGACGGCTTTGCCAGACCACCGCAACAGAAGGCTCCCTTTCCTCACTGCTTCTTAAATAAAGCCCCGCGAACAAAGACATTGTATAACCTGCTCAGCAATTATGCTTAACGTCGAGAAGTACACATAAACAATGGCAAGTTTCTGTTGAAATTTTATTTACTCATAAAATAGAGCGGAATGAATTTAATATTACACTTCAGTGGACAATAGAAGTAAATTTAATTAAACACGTGTCCCTTTATTTACTTTTCTTTCACTAAAGTAGCCGCTTTCTAAGGAAGGATAATTAAGAATTCTTAAGAAGTCGGGGAAAATAAGTAATTTACGAGCTACATAATAATCAATGAAAAATCTTTGTTCTTCTATTATTAAAAGGCAGAAAAATATTATCTTAAACGGTAGTGCCAGATAAAAAATGTATAATCTTGTAGATTAAAAACAACTTTAATTAAATTCTTGGAGAGTGCTTCATAATAATACAATAATCTGCTTGTGCCATATTCAAAACTATTGCATTTTGATGAGAAATACTGATTAATATCAATAGCTTGTTTAAAGACATTTACACTTCTCAAATGCATTATGGAAGATTCAATAAATATCGGTTTGAATGATGGAAGTATTAGAACGCCTCAAATCTTAATAAGAAGGGTCGTGGGTTCGAATCCCAAACTGGACATAAATGTTCGTGTCTTATGTTTTATGTTGCACGGGACTCTGGCGTACTGCTGACCCTAAATTCGAAAACTACGAATTTAAAATGTCTAGTAAATAGCTTGAGACACCCTGGCGAGGGAAAAACGGAGAAAAAATCTTAAATAAACATTTCAAAATCTGTTTTACATATAAAACCGATAAAGCGTCACAACAAATTCCTGAAAATTTTTCATGCTTAGAAAATCCCAGTCAACGGAGCCGGTCCGAAAGCAGAAACACAATGGCGAGTGCTGTTTGGCGGAGCGCGGTTTCGAGTCTCGTGCACGCATGGCCGTTTTCCTGTGTGTTGTGGTGTGTTGGGCCGTCCCATCCAGCTATGAGATCCCTTCGTTCCCGTCCGGCTCGGGTCGCCTAGGAGCATGTGATAGAGGCATGTACGCCTTGCAACTGGACGGTACGATTCCTAAGTACGTGGCCTCTCCCCGGTTATTACCTATTGGACTCGGCGACCCCAGGTAGTGTCCCGTACGGTCTTACGGGACACAGAGGTGTACTTCCCAGGCGACAATTCGGGGGCAGTCTAATTATCGTGTGGCATGTAGAGGCTCAAGGACCACGCTAATATTAGTGTTCACCAAATAAATGGTTCATTGGGCTACTTCGATATCAGTGTGGGGATAACCATGGTAAGTGCCTTGGTGACCGAGCCTGGAGGTGAAACAATCTCAGTCGGTGAGAGGAAAGTGACACAACCACTCAGCAGAATTCCTCGGATGACTCCTAACTGTTGGAAAGGTAATGTGTCTATACAAACTGCCTCTGTAGGCAAAGGAGCGCTGTAGAGCGGTGGTGGAGGATCGAGGAAGAAAATTACTATCGAGAATAGTCCAAATTGGCGCAAAGAGCCCGCAAGAGTTGCTGTGCTGTGGAAAATTAGAGATGGTACATCTCATTGCGGCTCTGTCGACTTGAAAAAGAAATCACCAAAAAATGTATCTCAAAATGCGTTAGTTAAAAGACACGGCCTTTCAATGAAACCTTGGAATAGAATGTTGGAAACCGCTGTTCTCATCCGTAAAATTTTCCACTCTATAGAGGTAATAGGACTACACAAATCTAGAGAGGAAACGTTTCTGCGAGACCCCCTCCGTGGCATGTGCATTTCAAAACGCCTCTGAATGTGCAGCGGTCCGGTAGGAAAATTGCAAATTGAGCAGGAGACTCATATTCAGGACCCCTAAAGAGTTCAGAAGTGTTTGTGTGGTGCTTATAATTCGAGGTACACCTTAGTATGTCACTTCAGAAACAGTCATCCGCTTGAAAAATTACGATCAAAATGTTGCAATAAATAGGCAATACCATATATTACTCCGATGAAATAGCAACGTCCAGAAAAGCCCAAACACCGAGAGAGGTGGCTCAGAGCATCAACCAAGTCACTGCAGTGCCTCTGTCCGAGGTACCGACGATGGCAGGATTTTTCACACTAGATTTCGGCTAGGCCGAATTCAGTCGCTGTCTCGAGGAGGATCTAGCGGCCGGTTGCTCTGATCGAGAGTTTTTTGTTGTTTCTCCGATGAACACCAGGCGAATGCCGGAGCAGTTCACTAACAAATGGGCCAATGACCGCGCGCGATCTTTCCTTCCTCTACCTTGTCCTCTCCTCATCCCTTACTTACACACACTTACATTAACACGCACTACACTACCACACATGCCAGGAGACCGGTCGGGAGCTTAGCGTTTGTCCCAGCTGGGTCGTTGTCTCGCTGGTGGGATATACTTGGTTGGGGAAAACCCCACTAGCAGACGGTAGGTCGACGTCGGATCTCAACATCCATCGGGGAAAAATCACCACCACCTCCCAAGAAAAAATGCACTACGCTTACGGGAATAATAACATTTGCACCTGACGCACCTAGAATCACAAACAATCAATCAATCAAAAGCCCACACGATGGAATAAGTTGGTGCAAAACTGCAGAGCAAACGCCTCGTTGTGACTCCACTCAGTGTATGTGCAAGGGGAGCCGCGTGTGATGCACTAGCGCTGAGAGCGGTCGTAGAGGGAAATTGCAAATTGAGCGAAGTCCGTCCGCCACCGCAAGAGGCCATCGAGCCGGAAGTGTAGATAACCGCTTTGCCGACCGCAGTGGACTCGAGCGCGCCCCGCTCCGACTGCGCTTGTTTCGTTGGGTGCGGGAAGATCAGGCTACTGGAGACAAATGTGGAAGTGGTGCTTTATTACAGGACAGGGCGAAACAAAAAGAGAGCGGATATATTTTTGGAGGCTTCACGATATGGGTGCCTCTATTCCACTATAGTGTGAACGGTTAGATAGATTTCCACATGGAATGCGTCGCTACATAGGTCTGTATCTCTTAGTGGCACTGTAATATATCCGCCATTAAAATTATTATATTTTCACATTAAAAATCCACCATTAAAATTATTATATTTTTACATTAAAATCCTGGTGTCAAGTTTTAGTCGGGGGTTTCAGTATCTTCAAATTATCTACCTTTTACTGATGATTTGAAAACTAGATATGTGAGCACTTCACTTCCATTTTCAGTAGTTCAGGTCAACTGATGTCACTGCAGCGCTTTTGGTGTCCTAGGGTTCTAATCCGGATGGTGGCAGAAATTTCGATACTAGCTAGATATCTGGGTCGAGTTCAGCCGCAGTTAGAGGAGAAGTTAAGGAGCTGGGTGATCTGATCCGTGTTTTCCGTCATTTCACCAATCAACACAAAGTCCTTCTCGCTGGAAAGTGGAATACGGCGCCGACCAACTGTCGGATAGAGAGGGTGTCTCCCCCAATGGCCCAACCGGGATTAACTCTCGATTAATATCCCGACACGTGTGTTATTATAATGCAAATGTATGCGTCAAAGGGGAGAGGAGGGGATTGATTCTTTCATTGATGTTTCATTGATGTTATAGTGTCTCTCAAGAGATCTTACTGGACTAATGACCGAGAGAATTGACGCGCCTGGAGTAAACCTTTCCTCTCTCACCCTTTTCCGCAAGCAGTCGTCACACGCGGCGCATTCACCCATAAAAGAGAACGGCGGGGTGGCCTCGTGCTGGGTGATGTGCGTTGCACGTCAACATTTCTCGCGGTTACCACGAGTTAGTTGTGGGTCACCGCCGACACGGGCGCCGCGGCGCTAACATACATCTTCATACCCCGGCTCAGCGCAGATCTCACGCGAGCTCTTTCGTCAACCCCGCCCTCTGCAAGTGGGTCGCCGCGTGCAGTTCAATGCTGCGCAAATATTTCCCCATTTTTCAGGTTTTCCAGAGCGGAATTTCAAAGTGGCACTGTTCCTTTGAAAAACAACATGGCCGCGTTTCATGCATCATAAATTCACACGGGAAACTGTTCTCGGAAGTGAAAATATGTCTACTGTGGTTTTGTTTAATAATTCGAAACCACAACCCGGCGAGCGCAGTACTTTTGCAGTCGTGGGTTCCTGAATGCGCCATAATGAAAAAAGTTGTATGTGAATTCGAGATGTGCGGAAAAATGTGTTAGAGAGAGAGAAAGAGAGAGAGGAAAGGATTGTTCAAAATTATCCAGTAGCTTTCTGTTGTAAACACAGAAATATATTTACTAAGTAGGAATGAAATAATAAAAATATTACTATTTCAAAACTACATGCTTTTCAGAATTTTTCGAAGAATAATACCCGGAACATCAAAGAAGGTTTAAGAATTTTACAAAAGAACCGTTATGAAGCTCTAAAAATTGAAGAGGCCAGCAAGGGATAACTATAAGCCACGCGAGTGTAAGTACAAACAATTTAAGTTGGCAGAGCTGTATAAAGCAGACTGGAGGCAATGGTAATTAGTCAGGTGTTATTGTTTCGTACTAACATCTAAAAATTGATGTCGTTTTGATTGTTAGAGAACTTTACGTGTTCAGTAGATGGCCAGTCGTGCGTGTATTTTTGTAATTATTAGATGCAAACATCAATTGTATGAATTTTCATGAAGTATAATTAGTTTTGTCTCTATTTTCTTCGCATTTTTTCTGACATTTCAGAAGACATAAACGAACATTTTCTAAACTTTTATTGATTATACGTTTACGTATTTTTCACATTATATATATATATATATATATATATATATATATATATATATCACACACACTGAATAAAAACATACACTACGAACACATACGAGTATTTTCACTGTTTTAAATAGCAGAGAACCCTTATATCTAGAAAGAAATTACCGCGTATCTTAAAGAAACTATCTCAAGAGTCTAGGAGAATTCTCGTTAAAGTTTTCACGTGACCTCCGATAAAGTCCCCTCCAGTCCATCTTCCCCGGCATCGGTTTCGCCAGCGCGCATGCGTGCGCTTTCTTCGTCGGGCCGCAAGCGCTGCAACACAATCGCAGATATACACCCTCCTACAAATCCGTCTCGTGGACAGATGTGGGTCGCGCGGCGGAGGCGGTGGCACCACCCGGTGCGGCGGCGCTGGAGCCACTGTGGTAACTGGGGCAGCGAACAAGGTGGTGAGTGGCAGTGGGAATGGCTCTGGGGGGGGTGAAGGTGTAGCGTTGACGGGGCGGGCGTGCTGGAGAAGAAGCGCTAGCGGGGCTGGCAGTGGAGGCAGCAGCGGGGGGCAGCGGGGTCGGGAGCGGGGTCGGGAGCGGGGGCGGCAGCGGCAGCGGGGGCGGCAGCGGCAGCGGGGGCGGCAGCGGGGGCCGCGGCTTAGCAGGAGGCAGTGACGGTGATCGAAGCGGTGGCGGTAGCTGTGGAGAGGTTGCAAGGGAGTGGTAGAGATGATTGTTGGGGGGGGGAAGGGGGATGAAGGGGGCGATACAGGAGGCAACAGCAGTGGCTTCTGCGAGGGCGTTGGTGAATATCACGGTTGCAGTGGAGTTGGCGACGGCAGAGGCGTTGCGGGGAAGCGGGGGAAAGAGGAGGGGTGGGGGCAGTGTGGGCACCGGTCGAGGGGTGAAGGTGGTGAAGGCTGCGGAAAAGGCGGAGGCGGTGTCGGAGGTGATGCAAGTGGCTGAAATATATACTTGAGTGAGGATTGCGGTGGTGGTGGATGTGGCGTGGCAGTAAAAACGGCAGCGGGGGCGGTGGTGATGGCGGTGGCGGTGGTGATGGTGACAGTGGGTGCGTGACGGTGCGGGTGACAGGCGGGGCAGAGACAACGCCCAGCGTGGGACCCTCTCGTGCCGCCGCCCCCGCCGCAGAGCACGCTGGCTAAGCACGGCCCCCTAAATAAACGCTAAGGTGTTGAGATAACCCTGACGCGGACAGGAGGCTGAGAGCCAGGTGGGCGGCGAGCGCGGAGTCGGGGGAGGGGGAGGGTTGTGTCGAGGAATGACAGCGGGGGCGAAGGGCAACAGAGAAGAGAGGTGATAGACCGCGACAGCGATGGGCTGGGAAGAGAGGGAGGAAAGGGAAGTGAAGGCGATAATTCCAGACAAGATCGTAGAAAAAAGATAGAAAAGGCTGAGGTATGACGACAAAACGATAATCAAACAATAGGTGTGAAATAATTACAGAAATATTAAAGGAAATGGGAAGAGGTAGACAGAATGAGAGAGACAGACGCAGAGAGAGAGAGAGGGAGAGAGAGACAGACGGAAAGATAGAGAATTAGTGTGTGTGTGTGAGAGAGACACAGAGAGAGGGAGAGAGGGAGAGGAGAGGCAGAAAGATAGAGAATTAGTGTGTGTGAAAGAGACAGAGATAGACAGAGAAAAGAGTTTCCCCCAACAAGATGGAAAGAAGGAACATTACGTAGAGGAAAGCAAAAGGAAATACGTATAAGAATTACAACGGGATATGCCGACAGTAAACTTCTTAGAAGCAAAACAAGAGTGATCAGAATTGAACAACGATGCTGAAAGAAGAGATCCACGGGAGGGGTAGAACGGCGGCGGTGCAAGCGAGGACTGCGAGGCGGCGGGGCGGGGATAGTGCGGACGGCCAGAGGGACGCGTTTAGCGTGCGTGTGATGGGATGCGGAGGGCGTGGGCGGTGGGCACGCCCATCAAGGGGGGGCGCAGAAGCCGGCGAGGGGCGTCGGTTGCCTGCGATTTGCGACTGGCGAAACATCGCTCCTCCCTATCACGGTCTGAGCGGCCGTGACGGACGGGGCGCCGCGCCCTATCGTCAGAGCGGCGCCGCGCCCCCACGCCCCCGAGGCGGGAAAACCCGCGCACGAAATGTCGGCTGCGCCACGCCAAAAAGATCCGGAGGCGCCCGCAACGAAATTCGCCACAGCAGCTTCAATAATTATTGACTGATTGATTGTTAGAGACCCTGAGGCGCCCGCAACGAAATTCGCCACAGCAACTTCAAGAATGATTGACTGATTGATTGTTAGAGACCCTGAGGCGCCTGCAACGATATTCGCCATAACAGCTTCATTAATTATCTGATTGATTGTTAGTGATTCGGGCGCGACAACTACTATGGTCCTTAGTTCCGTGAGTGTAGTGCGGGCTTGTTGCTCGGAAGATGGCGGTGGTCTCCCCTCCTGGATGGTCACAACCGGCGCCGACTTACCGTCGGCAAACGGAGGTTTCCCTAACAAGGTATCTGGTGCCCGCTGGTGGGAGAGTCCTGGTTAGGGGGAAACCCCACTAGCCGGCGGTAGGTCGGCGCCGGATCTCACCATCCGCGGGGAAATCTCCGCCATCTCCCGAGAAAAACATGCACACACTAACGGGACTAATGACCAAAGCAGTTGACGTGCCAGGAAACATGAAAAAATCAATCAATCAATCAATCAATATATACTTGAAGGATGGTGTTACATCATTGATGCTGTTAAGTTATCAAATGTATGTTGGATAGGGACAGATAAAAGGCGACGTACATTCAGAAGCGAAAGGGAACAGGGGATGGGAATTTAATACATCTTAAACATTTTTTATTTTGCAGACACGTTTTATATGCTATTTACTTCAAAATAAAACGTATTTCATTTCTATTTTTGAAGTATATTTCTTTACTACAATTTTCTCATTGCGAAATTTATCAAACCTTTGGCTGAAAGTACCCAGAAACAATGTATTACTTTAATTCTAGGAAGTAAACAGGCTACGACAGAATTAAGTTTGTGAAAGGATTCTGTCACCGGGGGTTATAACTAAGACGAAAATAAACTCCTCCATGTAATTTACTAGGAAAAGAGATGTAAGGAGATCACGAAAGAAGAAGAGTTGCTTTGCATGCCTTGCAGAACAAGGGCAACTTGTTGGCTCAAGGAAAAAAACTGTAATGCATAGATACGATCGCTGTGTATTTCCTTTTCGCAGTTTGTGTTAGCATAATTTAATATTAGTGCACAATTACTTTTTTCTATTTTTAACCTGACATGTTTAGATATTGCGGGCTCATAGATTCGTAATGCTTAAAATAGTGCTGTTTCCATAATAATACATAACATGTCGCATTATGTTTATTTTGATTTAATGCTGTCCGTGTGTAAGGAATTTATCTCGAACGTTCACGTGTTTTACGTATTTTTAACATTATTTTAGCAAATGAGAGTACAACTATTACTCTCTCTCTCTTTCTCTCTCTCTCTTTCTCTCTCTCTCTCATTATCTCTTTCTCTCTCTCTCTCTTCTCTCTCTCTCTCTCTCTCTCTCTCTCTCTCTCATATTTTAAGAGTTTTCAAAGTCTGGTGATTTGCTCTTAAATTTTTTATCTAATTCTGTTTTCTTTTTTTGGGGGGGGGGGTGTTCTTGACTCTACTCTGAATTTGATGTAAGAAAGTGATTGTTCCCTACAATATTAATTCTAATCAACACCCAACATTGTTGCTTGTGTCCGCTTTTGAATAATGTATATTTTATATACTAAACTAAAGGTCTGAGGGTTGGAGCGAAGAACATTTTTCTTACCCTTTTGTAGCTGCTTAGCTACATAAACGTAATAGTAGAGCTCATTATTTTTATGTGAATTTTCCAAAATAATACATTTATAAGTTGCTTTTCTTCATAAATTGTATATTTATTTTAATACATAATGTTGTAAAATTATATATTAAAATAATGTCAGTCTGGTTATACATAGGTCCATACAAATGAAACGGTAATCGCACTGATCAATCTAGCAATCCAATGAAGCCTAGCTCTTTCCTGACCATAAACGAGCTGAAGAAGGAATGTGTCTAACAGACCCACAGTAGCAGAAGCACGACGTTTCAGAAGGGGAGCTAGAGAGTTAATGTTGTCAAACAAATTCTAAGGGAAACTCGGAATTTGACGGCGCCCTGTACTATCTCGCACCGGGGAAGGCGATAACATTCTTGAGCCTTGCCGCGGACTGCGGGCTATGCTCGTACGTCGAGTCGAAGGGGATAATTACATTAAGGAAAACTGTTATGCCTGAAGTTTCAAGATTGGAAAATGAGATCATACGATTTCATTAATAGCGCTTTCTGGGCTTTTAGAGATAATTAAGCAGAAATCGATACACCACAGACGACGGGAAGAACCGCTTGCGAACGGAATTGCGTTAAAGAAGCTTCGCAAGTGTAATGAGCTTAATATGGAGGTTATCCTCAGGAGGAGATGATCGCGAAATGGCTGGTTGTTGAAGTGAGCTCCTTTTGGGAAGTACGTACGAAGGGATAGGTCCAGAAATCCGATGCAATTGTTGAAATTACATTTTTTGAGAAGCCTACAAAAGATCACCAATTCTACTGAACTAAAAGAAACGATTTTTTACCCTTAGAACTTAATTTTACTCACTTTACTAACTTAATTTCATAATAATTGTCCATGATTTAACATTTTAAACGCTTGTGTAGTGTTGCTTTCAAAGAAAATTTACATTGAAAGCAACTCTACTGATGTATTTAATAATGTTATTTTGAACACTAGGGGAAATGAATCGTGTTGTGGAGCTGAAACTGTTCGACAATGGTTCTCTATTTGTTTATATTATTGACGTGTTTTCATGCGTTATTCTAGTCCAGCAATTGCATTTTTTAAAGACAATGTCAGTTATTTTTATTGTCATGTATTTTTTTTTAGTTTTAATAAGTTACTGATCATTTGAACGATTATTTACTGTGTCTGCAATGGAAGCACATAGATAAAACCAGAATAGAGCAAACGTGTGTAAAAAGTCAGTATGTTAATTCTCGTATTGTTAGCACTATGTATTTATGTTTCAGCTGTGTAAATATTTATACATTTCCTATCCGCTTTAGTTGAACATATAACACCTCTAAATGGATTCTATCCGATGTCGGTTAAGAGGGAACTGCATGTGAATAAGCAGATTATCAAGCGAGTTCTCTTGCGACATTATACTAGGCGCGCTATAACTAGTGTGCAAATACAAAGTGAATTATTGAATAAGTCACTTCGTGCAATGGAGTTGCAGCACGGACATCGGAATTGCGAATCGAGTCGCATCGTCGCGTATTCCTATTGCTTCCGCCGCCGCCCGGTAGCGCCTCTAGCGGCGACGGGCGGCGTTAACGCGCAGCTAATGGGCAACGGGCGCGAGGGGCATTTCCGGCCAGTGGATTGGAGAAGCCGCGGAGGCGACGTCCTGTTGGTTGCACCTGGAGGTCGGCTGCCGGCACCGGCTAAGGGGGGACGAGGCGGAGAAGGAGTGGGAGGAGGAGGGGAGAGGGAGGCTAGTTAGCGCGCCAATTCCTCACGGCCGGCCGCCACATTGTTCTGTGTCGGCGAACGGGGCAATATTACGTCTCCATGATGAATAGCTGGCGGGAGCGAGGGAACTGCCTGGAGGGGACAGGGCGGGAACGGGGTTGTGTGGGGACGGTGGGGGCTTGAAGCCCTAAGCGCGAGGTGCAGGGGAAGGGGTAGTTGGTTCGCAGGAGCTATGGGGCGGTTGGAACCCGAGGCTAAGCAATTTTGGCAGAGGGGTGGTTTGCTGGCCCGCGCTTCAACTTGGTTGGCTAAGGAATGAGGGCGAGGAGAACGACGACGGAGGGTGGAGCCCTGTGGAAAATACTGCAGTTCGCGACGAGACTTGCGAATGTAGGTCACCGTTTCTGAATATGTGTTACTTCGAGAAATTGAATTGCACACGCCCAAAAATGATTATCTAAAGAATTGGTTGGTAACAATTTCTTGTTCAAATATGACACAGAGGCTCTTTATTATTTTATCAGCATTGTGTGATAAATATTGTATAATCTTAATGGTTCTTTTTAAATTCATGTAATATTACAAGAAGGCCATTATAGAAGGAACATTTGAAAAACATTACATACATAATCATGTACTACATATAATTTTAATCCACCCTTCATGTTAACTCTGCTATTCTTCATACAGTGAAAGGAGAAGGCAAATCACCATTGTAATATGCCAAGCAAGGGGACTGTCATAACAGCATAAGCCTCTTACTTCACCGCAGCACAATAGTGAATAAGGTACGGGATTCTAAGAAGAGCTTGTTCACTAATGTATAGCACCTGAACATGGGTGACTTGCTTCAATCACACCTGCGCTTTTGTTCTCGTTTTGTACTTCAATCTACTTATTCTTTGCCATAGAGGTTTCCTATTGCCTTTATTCTATCAGTTCCCCCACATGTTCCACATATTCGAATAATACGTCCATTTTTGAAACTTCTTCAGCACTTGCAAAGCCATACGCATTTGAGGCAATTTATTTTAAATAATGATATTTGACATTTGGAAAAAAACAGTCAATGCAGCACCACTATTTTCACGAAATACGAAGTACAAAATACAAATGATATTATGTGCGAGTAAATACTCATATCATCTATATTATTTTGTACATTATAGAGTCCAGATGGATTAAAGAGAGAGCTACTCCCTCTTCATAAAACATAAAGATCTCAATTTTGCTCAAAATATCAAGGCAACTTCTTGTTCCCTCCTACTGTCTTGGCCATTTCCGTTCTCGATTTTGTTTCTTCGATTTCTTCATTGTTGGCTCTTAACCTCCCCGACCTGACCCAGTGACACAAGTTCATCAATCTACTCTGTCTCCACTACTACTGCTTCTTTGGCCTCCACTACCTCCATCCCCGCCACCAGCACCACGTCCTCCATCACTACTTCCGTCTCCTCTTTTGCATTCGCATTCACCTCCGCCTCCACCTCCGCTTCCGTCTCCCTCTTCGACTCTGTGTCTGCCATTCTCTCTCATCCGACTATGCTTCCACCTTCGCCACTTCTCCGTCTCCATTTCCGCCTCTACCTGCACCTTTGAAGTTTATCCGCCCCCGTTTCGACTCTGACTCTGCCCATACCATTTTCTTCGCTCCCTTCCCCGGCTCTGCTGTCGCCTTCTCTCGCATCCGCCTTCGAATATACCTCCGCCATCACCATTTTATCCTCCTCCGTCTCTGCCTTCGCTGTCTTCTTCGACTCCCCCTCCGACTCTTCCTCTGTCATTTTATCCACCTGCAGCTCCGACTCTGCCTTTTTCCTCCTCCACCTCCGAGTACGCCGTCGCTCTCACCACTTCCCCTGCCTTCGTCGACTCTGACTCTGCCCATACCATTTTCATCGCTCCCTTCCCCGGCTCTGCTGTCGCCTTTTCTCGCATCCGCCTTCGAATATACCTCCGCCATCACCATTTTATCCTCCTCCGTCTCTGCCTTCGCTGTCTTCTTCGACTCCCTCCGACTCTTCCTCTGTCATTTTATCCACCTGCAGCCCGACTCTGCCTTTTCCTCCTCCACCTCCGAGTACGCCGTCGCTCTCACCACTTCCTGCCTTCGTCGACTCTGACTCTGCCCATACCATTTTCTTCGCTCCCTTCCCCGGCTCTGCTGTCGCCTTCTCTCGCATCCGCCTTCGAATATACCTCCGCCATCACCATTTTATCCTCCTCCGTCTCTGCCTTCGCTGTCTTCTTCGACTCCCCCTCCGACTCTTCCTCTGTCATTTTATCCACCTGCAGCTCCGACTCTGCCTTTTTCCTCCTCCACCTCCGAGTACGCCGTCGCTCTCACCACTTCCCCTGCCTTCGTCGCTCTGACTCTGCCCTCGCCTTCTCTCGCATCCGCCTTCGAATATACCTCCGCCATCACCATTTTATCCTCCTCCGTCTCTGCCTTCGCTGTCTTCTTCGACTCCCCCTCCGACTCTTCCTCTGTCATTTTATCCACCTGCAGCTCCGACTCTGCCTTTTTCCTCCTCCACCTCCGAGTACGCCGTCGCTCTCACCACTTCCCCTGCCTTCGTCGACTCTGACTCTGCCCATACCATTTTCATCGCTCCCTCCTCCGGCTCTGCTGCCGCCATTCCGCCTCCCCCCTCCCCCCCCGCCCCGCGCCTTGCGTTTCCGGTCAGGCGCCGACGTTCGCGACTTCGTTAGGGCGCCGCTGCTCGCCGCTTCCTTTGCGCCGTCCCTGCTCCGTTGGGTGCGCCGCCGGCTGACGAGCCCCATCCCGACGCATCCGGCGCAGCAGTTTTACAAGAACTGCGGCCGACGGGCTGTTTTAGGAGAGATTTTATAGTTATTCTGATACTTTTTCTTTCGGGTAACTTGTCAACCTGCCGAGTGCACAGGAAGTCAATCGGATTCTACAGATGTCTCTGAATAACTATGAAAAATCTCTTGAATATGTAGCCGACGGTAGGTCGGCGCTGGATCTCGCCATCCAGCGGGGAAAGATCACCGCCATCTTCCGGGGAAAAACATGCACTACACTAACAGGACTAATGACCAAAGCCGTTGACGCGCCCGGAAACACGAAAAAAATCAATCAATCTTGAGCATGTAGAGAGCTTTAAGGATAACTTTTTGCAAAAATGAACATTTTGTGGGAAATTTTATAAAAATCTCCTTTGATCTCTCCCTGATTTTTAGGCGACTCCTGCACAGATGTTCGGTGAACTACGTTCTGACACAGGGATGGAGATTTTATGGAGATGGTGGACATCTGAACATATGGAGTTCTTTAACACTCAGGAAAAAATGCATCAAATATAAATTTATACAGGATGTCCGGCGAGGAAACATCGAAACTTCGAAAATAAGCTCATAAGATAATTTTATGCATATTTTGTCTAATAAAATTCATGGATATTGGAACGGCTGAGCCGCAATACGCATTCAAAAGTTGGTTTGAAATGATTTCTAGGCACAAATTTGCATTGTAGAAGCATATAAACACCCACAGAAGCATGTAAATTATCTATTATTAACAAAATAAACGAATATATTAGTTCAGAAAGAAAAATTAACCGAAAAATAAAAAAGAAGAGTAACTGTGTAAATTGAGTGGAAAATACATGTAGTTTATTAGACAAAATATGCTTAAAATTTAGTTAAATTTAGTTAGCTTAAAGTTTCGACGTTTTCTACCCGGAAATTCTGTGTAACTCGGATATATGGAATTTATAACAATGAACATAAGTTCAATAAGAAAACATGATCTTTTCACCCTTCTATATGTCTTAGAAATTTATTCTGAGCCACCTGCATCAACTGTAAAGCAGATTATAAAATGATTAACCTCGAAATTACGGAAGTCGTTATTTAAAAGGTTGTGCAATCTTTAATCTTACCTACTTATATTTAAAATATAAAAATAACAGTAGACGTATATTTTTCCGGATTGAATAAACATTTTCCGTTGCTGTCAATTGCTTGAAGTTTGCAAAACATTTAAGGAAACATTTTATCATTATCTTATGTAACTTGCTTTCCGCCGTGAAGAAACTTTTTAAAGTGAAAATAAATTTACACGTTTTCAAATGAAATGAATGGAGAAATGACAACCCAACCCCGGCCCAATCACTTGGTGCAAACACCCTTGAATTACGCTGGACTAGAACTCGGAGGAAGTGGGCTTCACATGCTTAAACCTGCCCCAAGCCTCTGCATGCTGAGATTGACTATCGGTTATCTATATTACTCATTACCAATGCGTGCTGAAATTGAAATAAATCTATACAGCCTCTGAAGTTTTCAGATGTGTTTGGCTTCGTTAGATACCCAGAAACTCAGGAAAAAAACAAAAAAAATAATGAAACCGTTTAGATTTTAGTTGAAAAGCGCAATTATTTGATGGTGTTATTTCATATGTTCTCATACTGCGCATACCGACTTGATTCTCATACTCAGTACGTCGCTGCTTATGAGGCTGAAGTCATGCGACAGCAAGGCTAGGTTGTTGTGAGTTGTGAGAGCATTTGCGTTGTTTTGTCAAGCAGAATTTTTGGTACTAAACTAAACCAGTAATAACCACGAATTCGTAAATTAATAAGGACCACTTCATAAGGTGTTCAAAAATAATCAGTTCTCAACTTGGGAGGCAACATTTACCCTGAAGTCGCGAGTGCCCGGGATTGAGCAGCAAGTATCACGGAGTGAATCCTCTAATACAATGACAGGAGGAAGACTAATATGTATTGCAGTGTGTTTCATGTTAGGAATGTGGGAATTGGGAATGTGGGAATGGTAGTTTTGTATGTAAATTAGCTGGATCCGCAGGAAATTTTTAATTAGTACACATTCATATTTCAAAAATGAGCATAACTTCACACTTAACTCCTAACGGGAAGACCTAAACAGTGGGGTACGTCATATAGACGTGCAGTAGAAACTTTACTAGGGTTTGTGCCGATTTCGTCTTATACAAAACCATCAGATTTTCCTATCACATTATATACTAGATTGTCAAATGATCCCCGTTTGTGAGTAATAACACTGGCGAAATAACGATCTCCCGAGTGTACACGAAACCAAAACAGCGCGGTGTCATTATGTGCGTGATGCTGAGAAGGACGGGATGGAACAAGTTGGGGATGAGTGAAGTAGGCGTAGCGTTGGGGGTGGAGCAGAGCGTGGCGGAGACGAGCGTCACGTGGCGGGTAGGAGCGTGGCGAGTGGAAGCATGGCGCATAGCAGGTTGGTGAGTAGGAGATTGGCGGGACGGAGCGTATGGGGGAGACGCGAGGGGGAAGGGGGAGGGTTGCGGTGGGGAAAGGGAAGAGCATGGCGGGGTGGGGCGTATCGATGCAAAGCCAAGCGGGAACAAGAGTATGAGAAACGAAGTGCCGGGAAGGAGCGTAGGGGGAAAGAAGCGTAGCGGGTCAGAGACACGCAGGGTGAGCGTGGAGGCGAGCTACAAGGAGTGAAGGAGGAGGAGCGTGTCGAGATGGGCGTAAAGAGAAACGAAGGCCGGGAAGGGCGTGGGGGAAGAGCGTAGCGGGCAGGACACGCGGGTGGGGGAGGCTGCAGGAGGAAGAGAGGCGGGAGAGCGTAGCGGTGAGGGACACGCGGGTGAGCGTGGAGGCATGGCTAGGAGTGAAGAGAGGAGGAGCGTGTCGGGATGGAGCGTATCCGGGAGAGCTAGGGGTGAGGACACGCGGGGTGAGCGTGGAGGCATGGCTAGGAGTGAAGAGAGGAGGAGCGTGTCGGGATGGAGCGTATCCGGGAGAGCGTAGCGGGTGAGGGACACGCGGGGTGAGCGTGGAGGCATGGCTAGGAGTGAAGAGAGGAGGAGCGTGTCGGGATGGAGCGTATCCGGGAGAGCGTAGCGGGTGAGGGACACGCGGGGTGAGCGTGGAGGCATGGCTAGGAGTGAAGAGAGGAGGAGCGTGTCGGGATGGAGCGTATGGGGTGGCTAGGGGAAGGGGAGGAGCGTGTCGGGTGGAGCGTATCCGGGGAGCGTGCGGGTGAGGGACACGCGGGGTGGGGCGCGGAGCGGTGGTCTCTCGAGCGCCACTCGGAGGCGGCGCTGGGGGTGAGGCGGGGGCCGGCCCGGCAGCACCGTCCGCGGACCAGCCGCCGGGGGGCGCCGCGGGCGGCGCAGCGGTGGGAGTGGCGCGGCGCGGCGGCCGCCGGGAGTTAAAGGACAGGAGGCGAGGAAGCGAAAGTGAAACGTCAAGCCGGAGCAACTGCTCACAAGCACGAGCACGGGCCCACGGAGGGAACTCACCACGCGTTCTCTAATGAAGGGGCCCGTAAGACACAGATTTTACTTTCTCATCCTCAATATTAGGGAACGTCTTCTTATCCGGTATTATATTTTTCCATTTGCGCGTCAGATGGCATAATAATACTTATCGTGGCCATTCATTGAATGAAATGCGTCTCTCCATACATTAAACGAGTGACAGTAGCTCTGAATACTGATATAATTCACAATATTTCTGACTTATGCGTTTAATTCATTTTGAGGTTATCACTCTACGAGTCACGTTCAGTGTATTGTAGCTTGTCTACTCTTGAATTTGGTTCTACTCACTTGAATTTCTGACGGTTGTCAAGTTATTGGGTTATGTATTGTTGTTGAGTTATTGGGTGTGAGCCCTATTAGGATGGGGGGAATTGAGTAACGTTCGATCCTAAGGAGGGGAAGGGTGATGATGATGATGATAATAATAATAATAATAATAATAATAATAATAATAATAATAATAAATTGTCTTCATTAGTGCCGAGGCTCAGGCCATTAGGCATGCTCTTCCGCCTAACCACATGGAATACTGACATTGTAATTTACATTATGAAGAAGATCGAGGGGTGCAGGAAGTTAAATTTACTTCTGGGAGAGCAAACGAGCGACCGTCAAGAAAGGCGCGCTCTAGTCAGTGGACGGATATTTCAGGTTCTGCTGGAGTTCTTTTTTGTAGAAATTGATCGGAGGAAAGCATATAATTGACTGACAAAAGTGTCAAGCTCTCGACTTCCCGATCAACCAAGATTGCGTTGGGGACTAGTTACAACATACACTATCGCAGCAGTTTCTTTTTATAAGTGAAAAAGATATCGACGATTATTTAGCTTTGAAATTTACTTCATGTAAAAGAGTTTGAAGAACCATGACAGTGGTTAGAAAAGTGAAGAGGACGTTTAGGTACTGAATGTGGGAGAATTATGAAAGAGACTTAAATTCAATGAAAAATTCATCGATACGATGCTGAAAGGCTGGTTCTGAAAATGAAGGAGGAATATATGTAATGGCAACCATGTAATGACAAAAAGAGTGATGGTTAAGGAAAGTATTAAGAAACCAAAAAAAACTGAGGATGTATTAATGTATGCAAATGATTAGTGGCTAAAACAATTTCTGAGATTTAAAAGGAATTTCGAGAATAATTTATTTTTATCTCATGGTGTCATACGTGTGCTCAAAAAACTAACTAATAGGAATGTTATCAATCAGAAAATCTATCCTTAAAAATATCCTCGCTCATGGAGATCATTTTCTTTGTTGTTGTTGTTGTTGTTATTCTTCTTATTCTTCTTCTTATTCCTATTATTATTATTGCTATCGGTATTAATAATAATTCAATAAAATATAACACATTTTAAATAAAATTATATATTATTTAAAAATCCCATCTGGTGAATCATTTTATAATATTTTGAGATTCAATTACTTACAGAGACGCCCTGCAATGAAAGGAAATGTAGTTATGAAAGAGTTTGCATCACGAAAAGAGCCGGACAAAAGAGTATTCGCAAAAAACTGAAAAATATATTCGTACAACACTCAGACGATCCCTGAAAAAGTTATATTTTAAAGCGTGTTCTGTTTACAAAATATTTCAATTCTAAAATTAAAAATAAAACTCAGTGAATTAAGGAAATTAAAATTGAAATATAACTCATCTGTAAATTTATAGAAATGTACGTAAATACACAATATGTTGTGTGTTTAAAAGGGTTTTTAAGTCTTTCATAGTTATCCATGAGTTTACTCCGCTCAGGGCACAATCAACGCTTGTCACAAAACGCACCTGCTGTTCGTATTCCCAGTACGTCGGACGGAAACTACGATGTAGTGAATGTTAAGGCTTCCGCGAAGCAAGAAGGAACGGGAACAGAGTCTGAAGCGGGTTGGGAAGCGGGATGGGGTGGGGATGAAGCGGGGTAGAGAGTGAGGTGGCGAGTGGAGGCGGGAGCGGGGACTGATACAGTGTCTGTGGAGTTGGAATTGAAACGTGGGCTTGCAAAAGGGTCAAGATAGTGGATTGGGCGGGTTGGAAAGCGTGGGTGGGAGCGGGACTGGATCGGGTATTGAAACGGGGGGGGAATTAAGGTAGAGGGGAGACGCGGCGAAGGGTGGGGAGTAGGACAGTTACTGAGGTGGAAACAGGAGTGGAGACTACACAGGAACCAGAGCGGGAATAGGAGCGGGGATGAAACGGGACTTGGGTGGCAAGTATTGCGGGAAGTACCACGGAGTCTATGGTGGAGACTGGGGTGCTGGCAGGGGTTGGCGCTGTGATGGTTTCTGGGGTGGGTACTGGGGTGGGTGGTACTGGGGTGGGTACTGGGGTGGTACTGGGGTTGGTACTGGGGTGGGTACTGGGGTGGGTACTGGGGTGGGTACTGGGGTGGGTACTGGGGTGGGTACTGGGGTGGGTACTGGGGTGGGACTGGGGTTGGTACTGGGGTTGGTACGTGGTAGGGTTGGTACTGGGGTGGGTACTGGGGTGTGGTACTGGGGTTGGTACTGGGGTTGGTACTGGGGCTGGGTACTGGGGTTGGTACTGGGGTTGGTACTGGGGTTGGTACTGGGGTTGGTACTGGGGTTGGTACTGGGGTGGGTACTGGGGTGGGTACTGGGGTGGGTACTGGGGTGGGCACTGGGGTGGGCACGGAGCGGGGACTGGGTGGGCACTGGGCGGGGACTGGGGCGGGGCCTGGAACAGAAACCGCAGCCGGAAGTGTGGACTGGTGCGTAAAGGGACGGGCGCAGGACCAGGGGCGGGGGGGCCCGGGGGGGCCCGGGGGGGGGATGGAACCCCTAGCGGCGTGGTGGCGCGCCCCCCCTCACTCTCCAGTTAAAGGAGTTGCAGAAAAGCGTGACTTGTTTTGCAGTGCGGGCCTCCGAGCTGAGATCTGTGGTATCGTTCATTATCAGCATTAGGAGGAATGTTTACGTTAAAAAAATGCGCCACTCCACGACATGTGTTATGAGGTAGTTGGTGCAAAGGGGATGAAAGTAGTGCACAGCGATTCGTGGAACATTTAATATGTACCAAATTCTTCTTCTTTCAGTGCCATACACTGATTAGAGAGTAGGCTAGTCTCCTGAAGCCCTTAGCGCCTTCTCCTGAGCAACTATACCTAGGGTAGTTTACCGTTGCCTTCCCTATGGGCGCTAGTGCGCCAAATTTGACTTTTGATTTGAATACCAGATAGCGCAGGTCAAGATACGATATCCGCAATCTTATGTCGTAATTCAAATCGACACTCTGATTGGTGCTAAATTGCTACAGGACTTAATTTTGCCACGAAAGACCAAGTGCCTTTCCTTTGACATGCCGACAAGCGTTCACATGCATGTCGTCGATTTTGGCGTCTCAAAAATCCCCCGATTTTGACCGGCTTTGAATTCGCGAACTTGGGATTAGTAGCCTGGCATGATAACCACTATACTATCAAAGCCGGTGTGATTGAAATAATGAAATCAATTATGAAAACGTAGGTTGTCTGTTTTCGATGGAATGTTTGGATCAATAAACCAAAATTCAAATGACGTAATGTCTTTAGCATTCTTTCTGCTTTTGTTGGTTAAATTATCGGACAACTCATCGATTACTAAATTTCAAAACGACATTACTATCACTGGAAGTTCGAACATGCGTAAAATAAATCACAATTGTTTATATTTACTTCTGAAAATTCAAGCTGAACATTTAGAAATAATTCGCGCATTGCAATACAATTATGAAAACTCGGATCTATAAAAATGTAAAATCCGTTAAAAATTTTATTTCAATTTGCACATAAAATCGAGAATGTGTTGGAAGAGAATGAGCACGTTTTGATGTTATACTGTTCGTTGATCGAGGCAATGTTCGACCGAGAATTCCTGTCTTTGACAACGCAAACCAAAAAAGTTGATTAAAATAAGTAACGTATGGTAGAATCTATCCAAAATATTTATGACAGCTAGCCCTATAACCATTTTATGTAACATCACTAAACAATCTAATCTTTTATAATTTTCATTTGAGTTAAAGGAATTTATTAATTTAGAATAGTCTAGTAATTGTTAACGAAAAATTAATTTGTAATGTAGGTGTCCAGATCTAAATATAATCCAGGAATGTAATTCTTTTGTAACGAAATTAATGAAAAATAAAAATAAAAGTCAGGTGAGAAGTGCTAGTTCTATTAGTACGTATTTCATTTTCTGTAACGTTGACATCATTTTTAAGAAGTTTCCCCTTCGTAACCACACGATGCATCAAACGTCGATCCTGAATGTACGAGTTGGGCCTACGAACACGCAAAAGCCAAAGAGGTCATTAAGGCAGAGAAATTAAAAGAAATTTGAGAAAGACTGTGAATACATTACGCATAGAAGACGCGAAATTAGTGGGAACAGCAGGGAGGAGTAATACATCAAAGGCAACGATAGCGGAGAGAAGTGGATAAAGCAAAAATTTGAAAAAGCTAGTGTCAGAAGGCCTCTGAAACGGAGTGATGCAGAAATCGGCTAATAACGAATTCTCATTAAGATGACGAGGCGGCAGTGATAGCAGGGAACATGCACCTCCTGGCAATGGCTGGGAGAAGACATGGTGGAGGGGACAAGGGGAGGAGGTAGGGGAAGGGAATTGAGGAGGGAGGAGGAGGGGGGGGGGGGGGGGAGGGGGGGGGGGAGGGGGAGGAGGAGGAGGGAGGAGGAGGGAAGAGGTGGGCAGGTAGGGGGGAGGAGAAAGGAGGTAGGGGGCAGGGGGAGGAGGGCGGTTGAAGGGTTAGGAGGAAGGAGAAAAGAGAGAAGGGGATGTGCTCCCTTGGGCCTCGGAGAAGGGGATGGAGCAGCTCATTAGCGGAGAGGTCTGGGTTGTGTGCGCCCCATACCGCCTTCGTTCCTCCCTCCCCCCTCTTCCTCCTCCTCCACCTCTTCCTCCAGCCCCCTCCACTGGCGTCGCCAACAGCCATTCGAATCTCGCGATGCGTACAGCCCCCTCATTACCAGCCCACGCTATTTTCTTCGTCTGACGCCGCGCACGCGCACTCACTCTCTCTCTCTCACACACACACACACACACACACACACACACACACACAATCACACGCGCGCGTACGCACACATGCGTGTCGCTAGTTGTCCCTTGACGCGCGTTCCCGACGCACGTTGACAATTCACTTATTGTAGCGTCGCGGAACAATGGAAATTTGAAGCTCGTGTGCAGTCTCCTTTGCGTTACCTTATAAATGCTTTGCGTCACGTACTGATCTGAGATTCGAGCAATGAATGAAAGCCACAAAGGAGAATAAATTTTGAGGGTGTTGTGGTGTAAAATTATTAGTCAGAATTTCCAAACAAGGCTTAAGAGAAGGAAATTGAAATCAATACTCTCGTTTGTTCACAGGAAACTGACTGGAATATTATCCAGAAAAAATCCCAAAAGTACGGAATGAAATTCATAGGAAAAACATAATTATTGAAAAAAATTGTAGCAATGAGATCATATTGGTTGGTAAATAGAAATGCACAACATGTGGAATATGCAAGAAGTGCTGTTGATTGGCAACACTCTACAACTACTTCGTTTGACATGTTTCTGATTCACACGTAATTTCTGACTTCTTTTAGGTAAACTGTACTATTCATGCAGAGTAAATTTACAACACTCATTTTGCGTGTTATAAACTTATCCATGAAACTCTTTATGTTGTTATTATCAAGCGTATGATATGTGAACAATGACTAATGCACACAAACACGGAAATCTTTGGATTATTTAAGCCAAGAGAAAAACAAACTGCAGAAAATAAACGGCCTAAAAAAGCAAGAATGAATAAATGGCCTACTAAACCGCAACACAAAAATGGTTTGAAAATTGAATTCGTAAATGATCTTAATTGGTATTAAACAATTGAGATACTGTATCATTCGCGATGCAGTTTCAGAAATGAAACATCAGAATAAGGCCCATTCAAGTATTATAATACCGTGAAAACAGAAATTCCTTCATGGTATTAGTTATACGCACGTGTAAAATTCACAAAGTCTCTATGTGGATTACTCTAAAGGGAAATAATATAATTATGGAAGTAATAGTCTTTCATTTAAATGTATTTCATATGTTTCTATGAATGATTCGTATTATTTGGATATATCAATGGTAGAATCTGAAGATAATTAAGCACATTTAGTAATTAATTATCCTTTAAAAATTGGTTACACTACTTATAGTATAAATGTCAGATAAGAGCGAAAACATTTAGAACATTATATAACAACTCATTTACTATGATTCGAAATTTTAATACTGTTCTTTGCGACGGAGAAGATAGTATACTTTCTATAAATAAATAGTATAATAATTAGCAGTGACCTATGGACAGATAATTTGGATGTATACATTTTTGATTATCGGTTTATATAACTTTCCAGACTGCATTTATTTACTATTGAGTTCGAGCATAAGACGCTAAGTTGTTCATTTAATGTTGGAGGTGAACACCGGAAATTGTGAAGTATATTTGGTAGTCGAATAAATGCTCAGTATTCAGAATGCGTTGCGAGTAGACCAATCCAAACATATCTTGTATCTAGGCAATCATATTAATGAAAGTCACATTTATTCATATTATCATTTCTTGTTTCAAGTGACTGTTGTAATCCAAGAATAACTTTTATGAAAAGAAGATTAAAAAATACTGACACAAACACATTTTTGGGAAAATACACTCCTGGCTTTTTCATTTTAGCATTCTGAATTACTATATTTACTAAAACCCAACAGACGTCAGAAAACCCTCAATGAAATATTCTAACACCACGTAACACCAACATTTCAACGAAGAATCAAGTAACCTCAGTGGATGTTGCTTCAGGCAACTGTGGCCTTAGCCATTGAACTGCTTCAAATAGAAAAGAAAATCGCTTCAAGGTCTCTCGATAGCATCTGCAACCCGTTTCCTCAATCCAACTCCCGCAAAAATACTCCTACTTTTCTTTCCCGCACAAAGTCTCCCGCGTAGTAGAGTTCCTAATAATAGCAGGCTCGCGACCTCGCCCGTCGTCTTCCGACAAGCAACAAATGACGCGAGTTATTTATGGGAAGATATTGATGAGAGGCGGAACTGCCGGTGGAAACCGTTGAGCGATGGCCCGCAGGGAGCCGACTTTGACAACACAGTGGTCTGGAAAGGGCGCGTAATTCTCGAGCTTAACGTTCCATTCAAATGTTTGTACTGAACATGTAATCCATCTAAAATAAATAAATGTGTTAGAAAAATGTGTTAAATGTGTTAGCGTTCTATTTCTCTAGACATGTAATTCAGTACACAAAATATTTTTTTATTTTTTACTGATACGTTATAGCTCATCACTGCCTTCGATACGGAGTTGGATATACACTGCATAACATACCTGGATTGAAAAGATTATGGTTACGAAGGAAATATGAAAACAGTTGAATGATGCTACATGTTCTCTAATGGAGAGAATTATGAGAGGGAAATATGAAAAGGCCGACCTGGATGGCCGAGGTGGCTAAGAGCGGGTACCGACTCAGCGCTTTAGTCCGAAGGGTCGCGGGTTCGAGTCCCGCCTTGGGCATGGTTGTTTGTCCCTTGTCTTTGTATGTATGTGTTGTCGCGGAGGGCCTCGCGTTCTGCTGACCCCAGATCAGAGGAGCCCGCAAGTGTGTTGGTGTCTAGTGTATGGTCAAATATGCGCCCCATCGGGACGCAAAGGGTAACCGGCTGTCAGCTGAAAAAAAACCCTAGAAAGAAATATGAAAAGTCAAACCGAGTCAATTTAGCATCTATTTAATTAGTAAACAAGTAAATGCGAATCAATAAAATGAGATAAAAAATAAAATTATATACGTTCCCCGGGCGTTAACTGGTTCTAAAGATCTCGGGTTACAACTAAACCTCGGGCATTTTCTTGCGGCTCCATCATTAGAACCCTTAAAACGTCCTTAGTACGTATATAATTTGGTGGCCAAGAAACTTGCAATTCTAATGAAAATATAATTTTTTCAGCACTCATGCATGGAAACAAGTACTTAACTTCATTGTTTATTGATCAAAAAGTGTAACGTTGCGGTACGCGTACGGTAAAATAATTTGCCGTAATGAGTCTTTGAAAACCGCAAAAACGTCATGACCAAATTAAACTAATGGGAATTCGCGGTGTACCGAAACTTATGCTCCTCTTAGGCTATGACACTTTGGTTACGTGAAGGCAAAATATCGGTTGTTCGCTACAGCGAGCAAATGCAATACTGCACATGCTTTACATGCGAGCAAACTCGTCCGACTAATTTCATCCGAAAAAACAAACAAACAACAACAAACAAATAAACAAACAAACAAACAGAAAATTTGCAGCCTAAATCGTCCGAATATACCCATAAACCAGCAGTTCATTGTATGAAACATGCGAAAAGCACGCTCAAGACCATCTGCATATAATGCAGATAATCTTGGAATTACTTTGTGCAGATGGCCTTGACCTTCCAGGTGATTTTGGGCGAATGGAACCGGCAGAATCAAGCGAAACATCTTCGTCTAACATCCGATGTTTCCGGAAAACGTTGGGAGAGGTCGTTTGGGTTCAATATGCCCGTTTCCATTCACAAATCGGGCCTCTCGGGCGCGACCGAAGTTATCGCTGAAATCGGCTCCACTGTGTCGAGTTCGTATTAAAATCATATTAAATTCGTATTAAAACGTCTTTGGCGTACACATTTCAAAATGTCGCACTGTGTTCTGTCGTCGCCTCCACCTTCAGCATTTCTTTCGTACGCCAAAGACTCACTATCTGTACTAGTTACTTAAATAATTATTTAATGCCAATACATTTTTAACTTCAATGATATCTTTTGAATATTTGGATTGCTTACAGAAAAGCAAAGTATCATTTGAGAACAGCAGAGAATTGTTTCCACTCCATATCATACTAGTATTTATTTGAGCAGAACACGTAGCGTCAAAAAATTCCTAATGCTACATTCGTCGTTTTTAATGACTTCCAGGAATATTCATGTCAAAAATCGAACTCGGTGTTTGCTCGTGAATGAGAAACAAACATATCTGCAGTCAGACAAAATGCTGAGCGATCGAGTTACAACAGGATCTCGTTTCGTTTTGTCAATAAACTAATAAATGATCGCCATTTTCTGAGGACAAAGTACCTGACTTGAAAGATAATATAATATTATTATCCTTTTTATAACTTATCTATAGAAACCTGGCATTGCTGTCGATTTATTTATCATTCTCATCTCTTACATTGCTGATGTACCTAGCGGTTCTCTGTAAATAAAATTTAAAACATACAATTCACACACTCATTGAAAAAAATTCTCGCTAATAAATAACTAAAATATACAACATAAACGATGCAGTTTCTCTTTCCAAATATAAGTGACATAATCTTATTTTCTTTTGAATTGAAGTCCATTAGTGGTTTCGTTTGAATATTCAACTCAGTTCACGGGTGCAATTTGTGTCCTTGTTTGTTATTTGCTATTTGGTATTTTAATCACCGTAAGTCAACAAACATGAACTTTCACTTTCGAAAAGCTTTAAATACTTAAATCTGCGTTGGAATACTAATTTCTTCACGGAAAGAAACTGAATGGGTTCCGATCTGCTGCCGCTTGACCGCGTACTATGCAACCCGAGGACTAAGTTTGTTGTGATTTATTTTCGTCAAAGAACATTAAAAACTGTATGTGATGATTTGGAGAGAAGTATGATCCCCACGTTTTCTTGAGCTTCAAAATCTCTTCTCCACCCTTTTACTATGCATAGTTGAATGATGAATAAAAGTATCAACAAAGCGAGGTTAGCAACATTTGAAAACTAGAAATTATCGCTTAATGGTTATCGAAACTTTTTTGCAACGTTAAATGAATTACAGAATTGATTTCATAGTATTGACGATAGAAAACATAAATCCCCAACTCGATTCTTTCCATTACTAGAAAAAGGAGAGCTCAAAGAAACGTGCGCATAGCAAAGTTACAATTACAGTCTAGAAGCAAAATACGGGACCATCTCAGCATCTGCTCAATGGATTAGGGAAACTTGACGAAAACCCTGATCGATTGCTGATACTTTGTTGATCATTGCCACAGAAGATCAATTAAATTACTTGATATAAGTATATTTATATTATTTTCCGAATTGCACAGTACAAATGCAACCTAATGCAATACATGATTATAAAAATCAATATTATGTTTTCCTTTTGGATGGTCATACGAGTCTCTAACTATACAGAAACGGTTATGCATCAGAAAAGGTTTGCAGATAGATAGAGCGAATAGTCTTTCGGCAGTCTACAAGCGTTGTAATATTTCAAAGGAAATACAACATAATTTGGAGAAACAATTTGAAATGCAAATTCACTGTTTTGTAGTGCTGTCCGCTCAAAAGAATTTGAGTTACGTTTGGGAACAATCACTCTAGTAATTCAAACGATTTTTAGCATGTGTATGTACATACGGGCACGCTTGTAAGTTAACTTCAATATAATAGATATTAATTTAAGATAATGTTTCAAGTGAATAATACCCTGCTTTTTGTCTGCGCGTGCGTTTGGGCCCTGGTGGTGCGGTTTTGTATCCGAGTGCGGCGTCGGCAAAACGCAACGTTGCGTCAGAGCTCCGAACGTCACCGGCTTACGCTAACATCTTAATTTATGCAGCGAGCGGCGTAATTGCTGTTGGCAACGGGACTTCGCGTGCCTCCGGTGGCGCGGGTTGCGTTGGCACCACTGTCAGTCGTTGGCTTATCGCTGGGGCGTGGCTCGGCCCAAGGTCGCAGTGCGACGCCCGTCGCCCGCTTCCGTGACAAGAGAAAAGCGCTTGCTTCGAGCCTCTATATATAGGACTGCATGCACTCTGTTTTAGACTCGCGGAAAATAGTGATGAATTGCTGATACTATATTCAGTTGATTCAAAGGTTTCTCTGCATTGTTACGTGACGAGAAAGATTGGGGGGGGGGGAGAAGATGCCGCTCAACGTATGTAACAAGCCATGCCAGGTTTCAATTCAATAAACTCGGCAGGTTTGCAGAAGACTAATTAAGAAGAGAATAAACAAGAAGAATCAAGAAGAGAATAAACAAGGTGAGATTTAAATGTTCAATCCATAGAATGAAGAAAGAGAAAATATAATAAGATAACTTCATGGGGCAGCACGATGAAAAAAAATTAAACATATGGGACTACCGAAGGCAACTCTGTGCTCAGATGAAGAAGAGATGATGTAAGAAATCTAGGACGGAGGCTCTGAAGATTGGACAGGTATATGGTCAATGAAGAAGACAAAGGGGAAGAAAACGAATAACAAACTTGTTACATTTCATATCGTCTGGTCGCAAGGAAAGAGAAATGTCACAGAAATAATCATTTGTAGTTAAATTAATTAAGTGATTAGATTAAATGATTAAAAATTAAAATTAAAAAATTAAATGATAAAATTAAATGATTATAACTTTTTCTTGAAACAAAGTAAAAGTAGCGGTAAATGACAATTGACTCTTGCAAAACGATAATTATGTAAATGTGGTATCCGGCATATGAAATATAATTGATTTCTTACGAGTAGAGAAATTCTGCTCGTGTTTTCATTCATTGGTGGTACAAGTCCGTTTCAAACACTCAGAATTACAATTCAGAGCAGGAAGTATGCTAAAAAACAATTCATTTTGAAATTTCAACCATCATCTGTAACTCAAGATTCGGTTTGACTTGATTTACAAAAACCAAAAGTAAGGAAAACCCGAGGCAGTGAAATACAAATGACATAAATCATTATTTCGCGAACATTATCAAACACAAAAATCAAAACGTTTGCATTATCGAAACCGGAAGAGCACTTATTTACAAGAATTTACGTATTATGTGCAAATAATAAAGAAGTACGAAAGAAAAGATTAAAAATTCGTAATATAATCAATTAGACAAAAAGGAAAATATGTAAAAAAAGATCTCTTTCTTTGCTTTACGTCAGTCCGCAACTTCACGACAACAGAAAAACAAAAAGGCTTGCCTTGGAAGTCACATTATCTCGTCACACCCAAACACTTTATCGCCGGCAGCGAGAAAGAGCAAAAGAAGCCTCTTGTGTTCGGTGGAACTTCACGGGCCGAAGTCACGTGACGATCGGCGCGCAGATTACATCGCAGCGAATCCCAGTGCCTTTCGACATCTGGAAAAACAAGCGACGGCGACCGCCGGCCGGACGTGGATCGCCCAGCGTTGCCTCGCCTCAGCCTCCGCCACATCCCCTGCCGCTGCTGCCTCCGTCATCCCTTTCATCTTCGTCGCCTCTCTCGCTGCTGCCATCGACCTTTCAGCAACGACACCAACAACCTTCCTGCATCGACTCCATCGCTAACGCCTCTGCCTCCGCAACCACCCCCCCACCACCTCCACCCTCACCCCCTCTACCACACTCATTCCACCACCAGCAACCCACCCCCACACCTCCATCGCCACCACTCTCATCCCCCTCCACCACACTCACCCCCTCCACCAACCCACCCCCACCTCCCATACCTCCACCACCTCCACGTTCATCATCACCACCCTCACCCCTCCACCACACTCACCCCCTCCACCAACCCACCCCCACCTCCCATACCTCCATTACCTCCACCTTCATCATCACCACTACACTCACCCCACCTCCTTTACCTCCACCCCCTCCACCACACTCACCCCACCTCCTTTACCTCCACCTTCATCACCCCACCCCCACCTCCCATACCTCCTTTACCAGCACCACCACCGTCACCTCTTTGTGCGCTTCCTCCCCTCTTCTGCGTCTTCGCCGCCCTCCCCCTCCTCCTCTTTCCGCGTCCGCCGTCGTCGCCGCTGCCCCCTGAAAGCTGCTGGAGAGTATTGCGGGTTTCCATGGCGACGGCACAGCGTCTCCCGTGATCGATGTTGCGGCTGCGACAGGGCCTGATCAAGCGGAAGGTCGTCACGCACTGAGCACCGCCTGCGCGGCCACCCCCCACCCCCACCCCGCGATCCGTCTTTTTTGAAATTCGTTTCCAAGTTGAAACAAGAGGCGCCACACGAACCGGAAAACGCGAATTACTGGGAAATTTTTGGAAGACTTAGCAGCTGAAGTTGTGTGAGCGCCACGGACAAATCTGCCTCTTTGGTGATTCTCTTCATTAAGGCTTATTTTTAGGCTGGAAAATATTATGGTGCGGAGAGAAATTTTACCACACCTGGCTCCGAAACTTATTACTCATTTAAAGTTTTTACCCGACAACGAGAAGAAAAAGAGCTGTATTGGACTGTTTGTAAATTTAAAGGTTTATTTATTGTATTCTAGAACCTGAGCATTTTGACAGAGTGCTGTATGTGAGAATTCGTTAAATTGGTTTTCATCATCCGAGTAACACCTTGCGTGTGAGCCCATGTAATGAGAATCAATGTGTGCATTTGAAGCAAAATAATCTTACGTAGAATGCATTATTAAATTAAAATCGGGCAATATAACTTCCATGAAATAGAAAACAATGAAACATAATTTTTCAAAAGTTAAAATAAAAATTCGAATACTTATAGATTATTTATAATTTGTATACTACTATACTTATTTATACAAAGTGATAGAGTACTGAGTGAGAGAGTATTACTGACGTACAAATTCTGTAAAAACACTTTTACAAATTAATAAAAAAATATCCTCAAATGTAATAAAGAGTGCGCATTAATTATTTTTCTGAACTTTAAAGTTAAACATGTTTATTCAAAAAAATTTTAATTCTCGTGTTCAGCGTACTACCTCAAACTCTAAAAGAGAGTAGCAAACTTTAATTCGACCCATCCCAAATGATGAAAGAAAATACAGAAAGCGCAAATAATGTTTTAAAAAAATACACTCAAATGTATTAAAAAGGGACGTTAATTATTTTTGTGGACTTTAAAGTTAAACATATTTTTTGAAGAAAGTCTTAATACCCATTTTCAGCGTACTACCTCGCACTCTTAAAGAGAGCTTCAAAATTTAATTCGACTCCTCTCAAATGATGTGGAAAGAACACAGAGAGCGCGCGAACGCATTGGGAGTCGACGTTCTGGCACAGACGTCGTCGCGTCAGTGGTTCGCCGCGCCAACCATCTGCTCGGTTTCTCCGCCGTCCCGGCCGGCTCTACCGCAATAATTCCCCAGCCACCGGCGTGCGGTCGTGACGTCACACTTTTGTCTGAGGAGATTAGCTTTGTGTCTTTGAGGGCGCCCTCCCCCGCCTCCTTTACTCGTCTTGTGTAACGTTGGTTTCAGAGGGAGACGGGGTAATTAAATTTCATTTACGAAATGTGTCCCTGAGTAGAAAAAGCCCCAGCGCGAGAGCGGTCGGAGAGGGCTCTTCGGCGAGCTGACGTCGCTCCCAGGAGCGGAGGTGTCGGCGCCGCCCTCTCCCCTTGGGCTGGGAGAGGCGGAATGTTGCCATGAGAGGTGGACGTGGAAGGTTCTCAGAAAACTCGCAACAAAAAATTGGTTCTTGTTCGACAACTTTTCATGTCTGCAAATAAAAGTACCCAAAGTTTTTAATGACAATCATTTATTTCAGCAAAAATTTTGCTGAAATAAATGATTGTCATTAAAAACTTTGGATACTTTTATTTGCAAACATATATTGAAAAGAAGGAATGTTGATTTACTAATGCTGAAATAAATGATTGTCAATAACAACTTTGGATACTTTTATTTGCAAACATATATTGACAATCAAGAAGGAATATTTATTTACTAATGTTGAAATAAATGATTGTCATTAAAAACTTGGATACTTTTATTTGCAAACATATATTGACAATCAAGAAGGAATATTGATTTACTAATGCTGAAATAAATGACTGTTATTAAAAACTTTGGATACTTTTATTTGGAAACATATATTGACAATCAAGAAGGAATATTGATTTACTAAGGCTGAAATAAATGACTGTCATTAAAAACTTTGGATACTTTTATTTGCAAACATATATTGACAATCAAGAAAGAATATTGATTAACTTTTCATGTCCCCTGAAAAGTATTCATTAACCCATTAATTCGTATTAGACGTAACTATACACAAAGTGTTTGATGTTCGAATGAAATGATGACGAACGAGATAGAACGAACCGAATCGCGAAGTCGGCATTTTAAAATGTGTAAGCCAACATTCGTACAAGTTGTGTACATTAATGTTTACTTTCTCGCCTTATTTAGAATGGATTCATGGAAACTAGCAAGACGCTTTTCAACTTGCGAAGCAGCCGCCATGTTGAAGCAACCACAGTGCATTATTTACTTTACCATTTGTTTTACATTGCTATGTCTTCTTTGCGGTGCAAGTATGGCATACTTTTATTTTGCCATGTGCACAAGGGAAATAATAACTTTCAAAAAATGTTCAGAGAAGTGGAGTAGTACTTTCAATACACGAGGGCTAAAAATATATATTTCTATCTGCAATTTATTCAAAACGAAACATGAGTTGAGCAGAGATCCTTGAGAATATTTGAATATTAAAATAAAAATATGCATTTATTTGCAAATTCACCTAGAATTAGGAGTCAACTCATGGAGTTAAAATTTCGTCGCTTTGATTCAGTGTTTGAAGCCGACATCAATAATCAACAATTGTCATGCTGCAGACATACATGTAATAATTGACTCGTGCATCAGTGTATGTAATAGATGTAATAACTGTCGAGAGAGAGGTCGGAGATGGCTCTTCGACGAGCAGACGTTGCTCCCAGGAGCGGACGTGACGGCATTGTCAGCTGCTTGGGCTGGGAGAGGCGGAATGTTTTCAGGGGTGGTTGTGGTAGGTTCTCGGAAAACTCGCAACAACAAAATATGGTTATTGTTCGACAAGTTTTAGCGTCTCCCGGAAATAATACGTTAACCCATTAATTCGTTTTTTACGTAACTAGTACCCAAAGTGCGTCTTTGGCGTACGAATGAAATGTTGACGCTTTTTGAAAAAAAAAAAAAAAAGTTCAGCAAAGACTCTTTTGTATGAGTTGCGTGCGTTATATTTTTAGTACGAATTCATGGAAAGTAAGAAATTGTATATACTCTTGAGATCATTCTCAATATTCAACAAGGCAGGCTTGTGGAATCAACCACAGTCTTTTGTTTACATTGCAGTAGCTAGATGTCTTATGTACCCGTCCTTTTTTGATGCTAAACGTACGTCATATTTTTATTTTGTCGCCACGTCTGGCAAAGCAAAATTTTCTTATAAATACACAGTAAGTACTAGATTCCTTAAGCTGGAAATTATATATTTACGTCTGCGATTTAAATATTAACTAGAGTATCGTCTAAACGATATTTGAATTGAGCAGACATGCTTGAGAATATTAGAATGTTAAAATAAAATTATTTATATTTTTAATTTATATAACATGTCGTGCAGTAGCCAGTCATGTAATAACCGATTCCTACATGAGTGTAGATAATAGAAGTAATAACTAGCGAGAAACTGGC
This sequence comes from Teleogryllus oceanicus, assembly GCA_964035755.1. NCBI lineage: Eukaryota > Metazoa > Arthropoda > Insecta > Orthoptera > Gryllidae > Teleogryllus > Teleogryllus oceanicus. The sequence continues at coordinate 14,594,160 of CAXIVR010000007.1, forward strand.
CCTTCGACGCGGAGACGACACTCTCAGGCACAGGCAGCCTAGCTGCTTGCATTCAGGAGAGGCGCGTCAGGCACAGGCAGCCTAGACGCTCCTAGCTGCTTGCATTCAGGAGAGACGCAATGTTTGTAAACGAGGTGACAGTTATAGGCTCTCACGAAACCCGTCTCAGGAGAAAAATATGGTAGTTGTTCAAGGTTTCGCGTCTCGTAAAAACTAGACATTAACTAATTAAAATATATTTCCGTCGGCAATTTAAATATTTAGATATTAAATGAAAACTATGTTATTGACACTTGAGTCAAGCAGACATACATGAGAACATTGGAATATTAAAATAAAAGTATTTACATATGTTGGTTACAATTGGTTGTCAGATGATGTGATTAAAAGGTAAACAATTTGATGGAGTGTTTGGAGTCTTCCTAAGAAATCATCAATGACCTTTCTGCAGTCCTTGAGTCAGTTTTTATGTATATCTTACGGTTTTGCGATTCAATACAAATTTATCGGTCACATGGTGTATTTGTTTTACATTTATTACGGCAAAATATTTCGTGATACTATAAAAATAACTTACAGTACTCATATTAAATTTCAACATGGAAACAGAAGAGTTACAACTTTTACACAATATGTTATGAAAAAAAAACAGTGTGCAACGAACGCATAAAGGAAATTAAAATTCTCCGCGAGAACGAAAACTTCACCAGCGCGACGTACGCGATCCCGCCAAACAGAGTTGCGTCACCTCGAACGCAGGAAAAAAATGACGGCGCGAAAGGGAGTGCGCGTCACGTCCGGCACTGCAGGCAGACGCCGTGTGTGTCGGGGGCGGGGCGAGGGACAGGAGGGCGGCTGAGTGCCCAGGTATAAAACACCTCCGCGCTGCCGCCCTCGCCCGTAAACCGCGTCCATTACTTCGAGCGAATTCGATAGCGCCTCCCTCTCTCTCTTTCTCTGCCTTCCGCAAGTCGTGTGGGCCGCGACATGGTAAGTGGCGGAGGCGGGGTCGGAGGGAGCGGGGGCGGTGTTGATGTCAGTCAGTAACAGTAGTAGTGATCTCGTTGTCGGTGTAGGTCATCGTCTCAGAGTCCGGTTTGGAGTTGGTGAATGTGTCGATGATGGAGTTAGTGTTCATGTTACAGTTGATAGCAATGATTAGCTTGATGTCGGTGATGTGGTGGGTGTCCGTGACGCAGTTGGTGTCCGTGACGCAGTTGGCGTCCGTGACGCAGTTGGCGTCCGTGACGCAGTTGGTGTCAGTGACGCAGTTGGGTTGGTGTCGTGACGCAGTTGGTGTCGGACGCAGTTGGTGTCAGTGACGCAGTTGGTGTCCGTGACGCAGTTCGTGTCCGTGACGCAGTTGGTGTCCGTGACGCAGTTGGTGTCCGTGACGCAGTTGGTGTCCGTGATGCAGTTGGTGTACGTGATGCAGTTGGTGTCAGTGACGCAGTTGGTGTACGTGATGCAGTTGGTGTACGTGATGCAGTTGGTGTACGTGATGCAGTTGGTGTACGTGATGCAGTTGGTGTACGTGATGCAGTTGGCGTCAGTGACGCAGTTGGTGTCAGTGACGCAGTTGGTGTCAGTGACGCCGTTGGTGTCAGTGACGCAGTTGGTGTCCGTGACGCAGTTGGTGTCAGTGACGCAGTTGGTGTCAGTGACGCAGTTGGTGTCAGTGACGCCGTTGGTGTCAGTGACGCAGTTGGTGTCCGTGACGCAGTTGGCGTCCGTGACGCAGTTGGCGTCCGTGACGCAGTTGGCGTCCGTGACGCAGTTGGTGTCAGTGACGCAGTTGGTGTCAGTGACGCAGTTGGTGTCAGTGACGCAGTTGGTGTCAGAGACGCAGTTGGTGTCAGAGACGCAGTTGGTGTCCGTGACGCGGTTGGTGTCAGTGACGCAGTTGGTGTCAGTGACGCAGTTGGTGTCAGTGACGCAGTTGGTGTCCGTGACGCAGTTGGTGTCCGTGACGCAGTTGGTGTCCGTGACGCAGTTGGTGTCCGTGACGCAGTTGGTGTCTGTGAGCAGTTGGTGTCGTGTGGGTTGGTGATGAAGATGATGCAGTTGATATCGGTGTTGCAGTTGCTGTCGATGATGGAGTTTGTGTCAGTGATGCAGAGGGTGACCGTGTCGGACATAGAGTAGGTATTGTCTCCGCCTAGAGGCCCAGATAGTTTATAAATACAATTGGAAAACGCACGCCAACAGATCTCAATTACTATCCAAATACGGTTACCTTTCTATGCGGTTAAAAGTTGGAATATAGGAACTCGTGTTATTTCTGAAGTCACTCAAAGTTTCTCGCCAGCTTTAAAGGTCGAATCAATGATATAGCTGCAAATTATAACGCCAGTATTCAGACCAAAGGTCTAGGGAAAGAAAGCGAGCTCTTTCATTTCAAAGCTGCCAAGAAGAATGTGTGGGTGCAACTGCTGACACATTACGGAAAGTTCGAGTAGGTAGAGCAAAAGAAATGTTATCTTAAGAGGTTACCACCCATTTTGAGTCTCTAATACAAGGCAACGGATAATCATTTGAAATTAATTGATTGATTGATGTGATATGCTTGTTTCGTGAAGAATTTGTCCACCATCGTTAAAAAACAGCAATACTATAATATGTAACAACATTGCACTTACATGTTTTTCGATATCCTATTCTTAGAGGAAAGTTGACAATTTTGCGACTATGCTATGCGGTTTCTGGTTGACCGAAGCTCAGACTGACACTTACGTAGTGAAAGCGTTTGAAGCTGATGAATACAGCGAGGAGAACGAGCATGTGAACATGCAATGTCAGTAGAAACATACGACAAAATGAGACGATGTCGGATGCAGAAAAAACAAAACAGAGATGAAGCGAGCAGCGAAATTAAAGATGGTGAGCGGATGGAATGGGCATGTATTACGAGTAAGCGCTTCTCTGGATTAAGGATTTAAAATTTCAGCGTACTACGCAACTCGTAGTTGCATGTTATAAATGCAAAACACATTGTGAGGAACAAATTGGTGTGATTAAGCTGTATGTATTTTATAACATTACGGCACTGATGAACTCTTGAATTCACAGCTCAAAGAAGGCTGTAGAAAAATTAGAAAACTATTACCTACTGCTTGTACCGAAAATAGAAAACACTCAAAATATTGTGTCTTGTCCGTAAGTTATTTTCAATGAATATTACGATGAAGGAGATTTACTTACTCTAGAACGATAAAATAATTATGCGCCATGAACTCAAAGTTAAATATGTTTCTGAAACCATTTGTTTTAGATATGAAGGTGAATTACTAAAGTTTTTCGAGATGCAATCACGAGATAAAATTTTCCATGAACCTTGCCGGGAGACATAGTCTTCCGTTTTTTGCAAATTGGTTGTCGTTACTGTCCATTACTGTGGTCACAACTGTCTATTGCTACGTAGATCGGTTCAAATAAAGTAATAATAAAATCGGTGAGAGACTAAAGATAAAAAAATAAAGTAAATATATAGCAACAAACTTATTAAAAAGAGTAACTTTATTTCTAGAAATAACGTGGAAATAAATATTTTTTTAAAAATATTCACTTTCAGTTTGCCAATAAATATTCATGATTGCAAAGAATAAAAGACACCAGGACTTTCACTAGATTTGTGAAATTACTATGTACTAGTTCCTTGTAGCAGCAAAATGCTGCTGAACAAAACTACAGAAAATAGTTTTCCAAAACTAACACTGCTCAAGAAACACAAACACACTTTTCTGTAATTGGAAATTAGTAATATAGATTGTACATCCTGTGAATGCAAAGAAATTGTATTATTGAAGGTCACAAAATTAATGCCATTCTTCAATTACCTTAAACTTGTTTAACTAGGTTCAGCATTTAATAATCCAAAGTCACTACTATTTATAAATGAAACCTAGTTTTTACCTACAGTTCACTTCCCTTAGCAGCTAACTACTCCGCGCATTCTCGCATCAGCTCTTCTGCCTCCTTACCTTCCCCTCACAGGTCAATCCTCCCCTCCCTCACCCTGCGGACCACAGCCTCTTGATCCTCCCCCTCCCCTGCCCACTCAAGAGCCGGCTAATTCCCACAGCGCCCCTCCGCTCAACGGACAACGGGACGCCTCGGCGAGACGGGACAGCAAGGGACACTGGAGGGGGGACCGTTCGGCCAAGAATAAAGGACGTGAACGGCCCGGCACATTAACAAGCTCACGCATGAATTGTGGTATTGTTAAGCTTCAAAATTATGGGGCGCGTTAGTTAATTACACTAACTCTCGCGAAAACCGCAGGTTGAATCATGCGGCGTAAACATAATTTTACAATCAAAACGCCACGGCCGCAACGAACGCACGTAGCGCGGCGACGCGGGCGTTTGCGTAACTAATGAACGGGGGCGAAGTCGCTGAAAGGGAGTAAACTATGAGGGGTGGGGCGTTGAATAAAGAAGACCGTCTCTCTGGTTGATCGTCCATAATGGCTGAAATATGGGCGGGCCCGGGCCGGAATTTAACACGCGCAGGTTTCACGCTTGCACACGCAGAGGAGTCGAGAGGAAATGCGACAGTTGCGAGGCAGCTGGGTAGTTTGAGTCCATTGGTTAGCGGTAGACGGTTGATAAGATTCTATGTTTTGGGAAATATTATTCAAGTATACTGTAAGTGGATGATGTGTGCCCTAAGGATATCTGAGGATGAGTGATAGAAAAGGATGAAACATCTGTCGACCCAGTTTCTACTCAGGTCGTCAGAGAGTTAAATGTTCGTCTTCCACTAAATAGAAGAGGGTGGGCTGACAAGCGGCGAATAATGACATTAAAGAATGGTTATTATGCGCATGATGACTCGGGTCGTACTGTGAGACGTCTGTCTGTCCATTGGAGAAACTCCCACGTCTTACGTAGAGTTTCAACCCGGTTCTTTGACTCGACATTATACTTGGACGCTGCACTGGACATAGCAGAGGGGCCGATGCTACATGCATTGAATTTAAAAATTGGTCTAATGGAATAACCGGTAGTCGCCAGTTTATATTTTGTCAAATGAATTACGGTTTTGTTATTATAATATTTTACTGTTTATTGCCATACTCATTTTCACTACGAAAAATAAATTATATATTGTTGAAAACTTATATTTGCGATATCAAGTCGTTCATTGTTTGAAATATAATGTAAATAAATATCTATTTTATAAACACTAGGGAGTTCGAGAACTTGACACACATATATAGTAGAGGCATGAATGGCAATGACGTATTCAAACAGCGACTAGAATTTACTTGTGAAGCAAATAAATATTTTAACACTCAATACTTTTCCTCTAAAAAACGTGAACTCTGTATCACCTCTGAAGAATAATACAACCGTTTGGCTTTCTAGGAACACCATAAATTCTCATTACAAGACAAAATTTATATTTTTTAAAATTTATCAATCTCATAAACATAACTTTTTACAACAACTTCACTCCAATAACTTTCAAATAATTTAAAAACAAATCGAGTATATACGTAGAAATAGTATGCACATCGTTTAGATTTTGGACATTATCCTCAAATGAACGAAGTGACTCGAAAATGTATTTACAAAATTATTTAATCACTAATGACTGTGCCGAAAAAATATAATTCAATGGATTAAAAAAAATAGTTATTTTTCGATAGAATAACAACATATGTACCAATAAAACCGTTCTTAAAACGGGTTTAAGGGTGTCACAAACCCAATAAACACCTCATTTTTGTCACATTTTAGAAAATAACAAATAAATATTATTTAATAATTTGTATCATCAAATTTTTCATTGAGGTGGCTCCCACGTTATCCCACAAGAATGTTATCGTCATCAAATAATACTTATTTGACTCAAATGGGGTGCCGCATTAGTCCGAAGATGACTAATGTTATGATAAAACAGTAGAAAAATACACTTTTTAAATACTATAGCTTCGTAAATTTTTATCAAAAATATTTTAAATTTTGTTAAGATTAAAGATTGAAGTCTCTACTTTAAGAACCTTCTTTCGAACAACTCAACTATTTCACTGCAATCGGCTAAAACTGCGCCATAAATGTTTACGACCCATATTTGAGTGGCACTGCCGTGTCTGATTTCTTTATTCACTTTAATGAACAGATTTGTGGGGGCATCAAACGGTTTCGAAAGTTACTAGAATTGAAAGAACACTATATGGCAATTGATAGCTCATGAGTAGGAAACGAAATTTATTGTAATAAAAAATGCAAAATATGTACATATATATGTACTTACTTTTTTCCAAAATATGTAAGAAAAATAGGAAATATGTAAAATAAAAATTCATTATTGTGTTTAAAATTGTTCTCTACCAGCATTTTCGGAGCACAGAACGTCTCCAATCAGTTCTTAATGAGCATTCGGAGTGGCTGAAAGTAGGTTCTACCTCTACTGAAGATTTCACCACACATAAGAATTTTATTCGAAATACAAAATACGTTCATAGTATATATTACAATGTTTACTAGAAGCCAGAGTTCCAATGAATACCCCCCAATTACCCCCACCCCCATCGAACAATGCGTAAGACAATTTTCTGTAGAAAATATTTGTTTTCGATCGAGTAACGAATGTGCTGTTTGAAACATGAGCAAAATCGGGGTTGAAATTACTTTTATTCACAGAAATCCTCTCATTCTTGACTCCAGGTATGCAGTAAGCCCTGGGGGGGGGTGACAATTATGGTGAAGATATGGTGGTCATAGAAGCCCGGCAGCATTACATTTGATTTTTAAGACAGATTATCCCGTAACATACAATTCAAACGCGCATCTGAAATGTTCCGTTTTGACGTATAAATATATTAAAATATAACAAAATATGTAGCAGTACGGAAAATATGTAATTATACCATATATATATATATATATATATATATATATATATATATATATATTGTGTGTGTGTGTGTGTGTGTGTGTGTGTGTGTGTGTGTAAAATGGTTTCAATTCATTCAGAATGTCTTGAAAACTCAAAACAAATTGAATGCAGGTATTTAGTTCCTATAAAAACATGTAATTACATAGAAATCCGTTCTATCCCTTTTTGATTCGGGTCGTACAGTAGAGCCAATATGACCGCCCTTACCGGTCTGCCCCGTTCGCCGCGCGAACCTGCGCCGCTGAAGGAGGCATGCTCATTAATGCCTGCTGAAGAGCCACCCTTTCCTTTCTTCAGATTTATTTTGCATTTCAAAACCTCAGTTAATGATATGTATTAACACTGCTATGCGCAAGCATCAGACGCCATGGAACCTGTTAAATATCTAAGCAAACCGTCAATAAAACAATTCTTCACATTTTTAATTTAACCCACATTATAACATCCCTTCCAAATCCATATCCCTACTTCACATTTTATTTATTACACCATATAAAATTTTTTTTCTGATTTTTTGTCAAGTAAAGAGTGCAGAAAGATGTATACTGATCGTGGAATTCTAGGTTCTGAAAAAAGAGAACGCCCAATTTCAAGAGAACAAAAGCTTCCCCATGTCATGCTGGTATGGTTCTCCAATTTCATCTCATTCTCAAATTTATTATTGTTTCTAATGCAAATTAACACAATATTCCTTTCATGCACCGTGCTATGAACCCCATGTACATAACAAAATTGCTTCCATTATGATGCTTTTTCTCGGCACTGGAGGTTAATGTATTCCCTTTTCCACTTTCGTAAAATCCTTTCAAGCTCTTTAGCTTTGTCAGCTACAGTAATATTTTGAGTCTCAAATACTCTATTGTTCTCCATAATGAATTTACGTAAAACATTACTGTTGTTTGCTGCAATACTTGAAAAAATCAACTTTACCTTTACTATGCTTATTACTATTTTTCTTACCGTTTTATCAAAAGTAACTCAAGATAGAGCATTGTTTCATGCAACACAGACACACTATATATATATATATATATATATATATATATATATATATATATATATATATGCGTGTGTGTGTATGTGTGTGTTACTACGATTTTAACATACTTCATATTATAGGATTATAACATACAGAATAATTTCATATGGTGGGAATATCAACAGCCTACGACAAAAAATAATACTCGTAAGTTATTTTGAAACACATTACATGACAACATTAAATCATTGAGACTGGTAGATAGATTCAAATACGAAATAAAATATGGCTTTTTATAATCGCTATTTATGTGCAAGAAGAGACCGAAATATCAAACTAAAAATATATTAATGTGTTAATGTCAATAATGTATTTGTTACTTTTTATCATCATCATCATCATCATCATCATCATTAACATCATCATTAACATCATCATTAACATCATCATCATCGTCTTCATCATCATCATCATCATCATCACATCAAGGACTAGACCAAATGACCTGTTCCGTTGCCAAAAAGACCGTCTCTCCATCTACTTCTAGGTCTACCAGGATCTCGAGTTCCTTGGGGTGCGTAGTGAAGGAGCTTATTTGGTAGTCTTTTTACTTTTCTTAATGCAATTTATTAATTAATATATTTTTATATATAATAATATTTTTTAATAATAATATTTTTTTCAGAAATCATCAAAACCATTCGAGTTAACGGAGATCTAGCACATTGCTTCTGCTAGCGAAAGTTGCGGCGACCCAAAACTTTCGCTCATTCAAAATATTTAATTTCCTGGTTTCCAATATTCACCTATTCTAACTGGATGGATCAGTACATCATGAAATACATTTCGTTCAACTCCAGGTATCCCACAGCGTAATCTGACAGAACATGGTCACCGGGTCTCATTCATCTCTGGCTGCTTCACCATCCTGCACATTCTTAAATATCTCTACCTGCCTATGCATCTGCACTGCTCCCACACTTCTCATTCCACCTCCTGTATGTCTCCACCTACGTCTGCATCTACCCCTACGCCTACGTCTTTGTCTCCACCTACGCCTGCGTCTACGCCTACGCCTACGTCTTTGTCTCCACCTACGTCTGCATCTACCCTACGCCTACGTCTTTGTCTCCACCTACGTCTGCATCTACCCCTACGCTTACGCCTTTGTCTCCACCTACGTCTGCGTCTACGCCTACGCCTTTGTCTCCACCTACGCCTGCGTCTACGCCTTTGTCTCCACCTACTTCTGCGTCTACGCCTCCGCCTTTGTCTCCGCCTTCTGCGTCTACGCCTACGCCTTTGTCTCCACCTACGTCTGCGTCTACGCCTACGCCTTTGTCTCCACCTCCCTACGCCTGCCTCTACCCTACGCCTACGCTTTTGTCTCCACCTACGTCTGCGTCTACGCCTACGCCTACGTCTTTGTCTCCATCTACGTCTACATTATCGGCTCCTTCTCCGCCATCTCCACCGCCTCCACCTTCGCCTCCCTTCCCTTCTTTTCTGCCTCCTTCTTTGGCTTCTCCAACGCCTCTGCATGCCCATCTTCCCTTATGACTCCGCCCTGTTTGTCTTACCCTCCATCCGCATGCTGGTCCCCCCCAAACACGTTCCTCCATCCACATGCCCACTTCCACCGTGGCCACCCCCACACCGGTCCACAGCCCCGCCGCTCCCGCCACCGACTCCAACTCGGGTGCTGCCACAGCCGCACATGAATCGTCGCCCAGCTCATCGTGGACAGGGTGATGAAATTGGAGTTGCAATGGTGGGTTTTGGATTGGGAATTGAACGGGGTATAGGAGTTGGTATTGGAGTGGGCGTTGGAGTGGATGGTGTAGTGAGTGATTGTGTGAGTGGTAGAGCGTTTAGAGATTTCTGAACGAACGTTTTGAGAATATAAGGAGCCGTGCTTTTTTACGGAAATTCTGTTTACGGATTTGTGGTAAACTGTCACATCACTCAAAATTACGCGATTATTTATTTTAAAATGGCTTGTTTTGAGAAACGGAATAATATACCAGTACATTCTGCTTAGTTAATAAAGATGGGTAAACTACACATAAGAACAAATACATCTTATATCAATGTATTTCGTTTTCTTTCTAGAGCTTTTATGACGCCGACAGTCGGTTATCCTTTACGTCCCGATGGGATGTAAGTCTGCCGTACACTAGAGACCAACACACTTGCGGGCTCCTCTGATCTGTGGCCAGCAGAACACGAGGTCATCCGCGAGACCATACATACGAGACAAGGGACAAACAACTATGCTCAAGTTGGGACTCGAACCCGCGACCCTTCGGACGAAGAGCTTAGTCGGTACAGTGTTCTTAGCCACATCTGCCATTAAGATCGACTTTACTTGTATTTGTTTAACTAATTCTATTTCAGAAATTCATATTTTCATTTTTGAGTTATTTATCATGCATTTTGTATGAATATGAGGTACCTTTTTGTAATATAATATTTATAGCAATAAGAGATTGTATGTTTCGTGTTAGTGCTAAATATATTTACCGTACAGATATATTTTATTAGGTTTAATGTTTGGAGATCTTTTGTTTGCTAGATATCACAGTGTTTTTTAAAGTAATGTTGGGATGCATTTAAAATATATTTTTATGCTATTTTATTCTTTTATTTTTCTACACCGATGCACTGACTTGTTGAGTAAAACATGTTACTGCATTTTTTCAGAAAACATATTATTGATATTAAAAATGAGAACAACGCGTATTAATTTCAAGAATAATATGCATTGTGTTTTTCGAAAAAATTGTAACAGTAAATGATACGCAGCTATTGAAACAGAATAAATATTTTTTGTAGTCAGTTTGTACGAGTTGCAATCCTGGTCATAAGATATTTCATTGAGTTTCTGCTAGGCAACCGGCACGACACTCCTGTACAGTATATTGCGTTCTGAGCAGTAGAAAAGCCGTATCAGGATTTATATAACATTTCCAGGAGCGAGAACAAGAACAATATTCGTTATTATGACTTCAACTGATTAACTATCTGGGGTCAATTTATCATGGAGTACCACAAAATCTCTGCTGCACCACAGAATTTATTCAACTGATTGTTGAAATTGTATAAATATGAGTATCTCGTGTGCTATAAAGTAAAACTGATAATAATGAATTAACTGATAAAATGAAGATTCAGTTCAACGTAGGTAAATCATTAATAACTCATGAATTCTGCAATATTTGGTGGCAATTCTTAGAGAGAGTATTATAATCTACTTTGTTTGGAGAATGTATGAACAGAAAAATAACAAAGGTGACAGTTATAAAATCTTACTGACTAAATTAATACGAAATGTAAAAATATAAATAATTTAATGCTGTATCTAAGTACTCGAAAAACAGTTCAATTCTTGAAAAAAAGTCCTTTACGAGAGGAAACTTACAGAGCGCTCTAAGCCGTTCAGGAGACACAACGGTCGAAACTTGCTGGATAAATGAAGTAATAAAGTACGCAATATAACCACCTGAAATGTCACAAAAACTAAGGATGGTATCATGTGTAAGATAGACTCATACATTTGACGTGAAAATGTTACATGAATGGAGAAAGAGGTATGAATATACCAAAATGAGGCGGTCGCTATTTGACAAGTAAACAACCGACGTTAAAGGCCATTTTTGCTAGATGAAGAGGATGTGGAAATGACCAAGTTGAAGTATTGTTTTTATTAGACAAAAGAGAATGAAATAGAATCTGATGTTTTGGGTTTAATGAAGGACAGTGACACTCTCTCTAGCAATGCTGTTAATGAGCGGGTCGGCTCCTGACATTTTACCAAATCGAGGAAAGACTGTTGATGGACATCCAAATGCGATGCAATAACTTGTAGTATAATTAAATCTATTGTTTCTTATATGAAGATAAAACGTTCTTGTGGGAAACGACAAAGGAATTCTACAAAGTAATAGTCAATAGGCGTCTACACGTGACGCGAGTAAGGGAAGTAACGGGTAATAATAGTATCGCTGGGAGAATTTCAACCTGATCGCGAACATTAGGCGGAGGACTTTATGAAGAAGGAAGATTCTGCTGCGACGACGCAGAAGATTCAACGGGGCGCCATCGAATGGAGAAGTGAAGAGCGTGCAAAGATGTCTGAATATAACAATGTTGATGTATAATTATTACAAGATAGAGAGAGCTAGTCATGACCAAGGATAATTTTATTTTGGATTGACGATGTAAAAATTCATGTATCACTTTTATTAGAATCATATTTCACTTTATAATAAATTCTAATTTGTTACTTAAAAAGAAATCTGATTATCATTACGTGAAATCGAGAATTAGGTATTTTGATAGGTTTTTCAGATTCCTCGCCACTCCGTATGGATGGCATACTGAGTAATTGGTTGCAGAGTAAGTAGCAACGATTATAAACTTCGAACCCAATTAACTGAGCTAGTGCGACATAATTTTGGATGAGAAATATTAAAATTACGTAGGAAACATCCGGGTTACAGTCGTAATTATTTCCTGGCGCTCAAATTAATAACTAAATTATTCAGTCGATTTGACTATTTATTTATGGAATTTTATTTATTTTTTATGTCATCACCTTGCGGTCAGGAAGAAAACAAACTACTCTGACCGAAACCATCATATTTTTTCTCCACTTTACTGAAGCAAATGGAAATAAATCAAACCAAATATTACGAGAATAAATATATTTTAATATTTGTTTTATTACAATCGGTTTTGTAAACCACTGGAAAGTTATAAATCTAGAAAAGACACATAAACATAAAAAATATTTCGTAAAGCGTGCACTCGTTCTAGGGTAGTACATACGCGATTGTGACCGTCTACTATACAAGCAAATACCGGTTTAGTGTAGAAAATCATTGCTGTGACTCCACACCATGTTACAGTCGCTTCGAAACGGCTCTGTCAGCTACAGAAGAAACCCGCGGTTTACTCCAACCCCCATTTTCCCCCTACCGGACGCAAAGAAGCGAAAGTTAAACGACAGCCGGAACTAATTTCAAGTAATTACGCTAAGGAGGAGGAGAGGGTGGATGGAGAAAAGGGAGGGTCGGTTCTTTACAGCGAGTTCCTTTTCCCCGCGGAGGGAGAAAAAATTAAAAACAATTTAAAGTTATTCAATGGTAATAAATGTTGGCGCTGCTAAAAAAGAAACATCTCGACCACACTCAAGAATTCGCGCCGGAAGCGACCGCTGGGACGGGAAGGGGGCGGGGTTGTGGTGAGCACCCCGAGGGGAGAGGGAGCTCAGGGAGAGTCGGGAAGGAAGCGTCGGAAACGGGGTGAGCAGAGTGGGCAGAAGTGTTGGCGAAAGTCGCCAAGTGGGGCGGTGGAGAGAAAAAAGGTTGAGGGAACTCGAAGAGGACAACGGAGAGTGGTAGGGGGGGAAGAGGACCGGTGGCGGGACGGGGGATGGGATGGGATGACGCAGGGGGATGGAGAGGCGACGGACACGAAGTGGGGGTGGAGGGTGTGACGGAGGGGCGACGGACGGGGGGGGGGGGGGGGAGGGGCGACGGAGGGGCGACGGAGGGGCGACGGAGGGGCGACGGAGGGGCGACGGAGGGGCGACGGTAGGGGCGACGGAGGGGCGACGGAGGGACAAAAAGGGGCAACGAAATGGCGGCGGAGGGGCGATCGTGGGTGGCTGGAGGAAGAACTGATATAATTACTCTTTTGTAGACCGCAGCGCCGACTTTTACGGCCGCCGCTTCGTTAATGAAATAAATAGGGCTTTCTCCTCATTACTCACGGAACGCTGAAGGAGGTAAATACAAAGGTGTCTCCTGTATCATTGAGGTCACTAAATAGAGTAAAAAGGTCGTAATTTATAACAACCATGCACATAATCACTACAGATGTAATTTTCAGAAAATGAATAAAACGTAGCACTAAGGTCTTGGATATTCAGTATTTATGTGAACACAAGTTCATGTATATAAAATGAATAGGGGCACGGGTAATAAAGATGCCCACATATCTTTAATAAAGGCATAAATAAGTCCATTAGGAAATCGATGAGCATTATTGTGCGAGTAACGAAAATTGATGGAGAATCTGTGGTAAAGGCGTTAGGATAACAGAATAAGATGCAACTTGTATAATGGTATATTGCTTGTTCTGGCAAGGAAGTTTTCCTCTTACGTTGAGTTTCAAACGTTGCTCAGCTGTAGTGAAGCTTAAGGGATATTGGAGACTAAAATTGAGAATATTGTAGTAGTGTTTGCACAAAGAATAACACAATTTAAAAAGCGACAAAATGAAGCTGGGTAATAAATGACACACCACAAAATGAAGAGAAATTAAAATATGTCTTTGTGTCAATAATTTTCAATATTGTTGAGAAATGGATTAAAATATTAGGTTGTATACAAAATCTGTTTGGTAGGATACTGCTACGGCATTCGCCTGGTGTTGATTGGAGAAATCACGGAAAACTAGCGATCAGAGCAACCGGCCGCTAGAATTCTCCTCCTGACTGCGACTGAATTTGACCTATCTGAAAAGATGGTGTCAAAAAATCCTGCCGCCTTGAGGACTCAAACCTAGGACCTCCCGGTCAGAAACGCTGCAGTGACATCATTTGATGCACTAAGCTACCGCTGCGGTTACAATGGCAGGATTTTCGATTCTAGCTTGATAGCTAGGTCGGCTTCAGCAGGTGTTTGGAGGATAATTTTAGCGACCAGCTGCTCTGATCGGTTGTTTTCGGTAATTTCTCTGATCAACACCAGACAAATGTCGGAGCAATACCCTACAACACGGATTATGACCCGCGATCTTTCCTTCCTTTTTCTTGTGCTGTCCTGACCCCTTACTTCCACTCATTATCACCTACGTGCACTACTCTACCACACATGTCAGGAGTGTAGTGTTGTCCCAGCTGGGGTGGTTCCATGCTTGTGGGAGATACCTGGATGGAGAAAACCCAGCGAGCTGACGTGTATGAAGACGCGGGATATCACCATCCAGTGGAGGAACACCGCCAGATCTAGTGTGAGAACATGCATTTCACTTACGGGGTTAATGACCTTGGCAGTTGAAGCGCCAGGAACCACGAAATAATCAATTTGTCAACCCAAAAAGGTATAGTTCGATTGCATTACGCTCGGGTTACCTCTAGAGTATAGAGAAGAGATGGCCTATGTATCAGTACTTCAAAAATCACCTTTTTGCTTCCGTATTTGAAGAACAGAAAAGAAAAAATGTTACTATTGACGATGTTCATTGTTAAAATTCATGCTCTTTTGGGTTTAAACTGTAATCAATATTGTTAACTTCTTGAAACTGATTTTCATCTACAACACAGATTGCTCCAAGGAGGAAATAATGACCATGATTTCCTCATGTAATGGGGAATTAAAATAATTATATGTGAAAGAGATATCATGGACAGTTATACATTCTTCCCCGTTCACCTGCGTTCCAGAACCCAATTTTGCGTTACTCATGAATGAAACTTAGCTAAATTGTTTTATACTTATCCCTCCCAAACGACCGGCCGAAAAGCAATCGAACTGCGCCTTCTGAGGAAGCCGAAAGTGAAGTTGTGTTAAATGGGGAGCATTGTGAGAGAAATTTGGCCGTGGAACGCAATGAGACAATTTCGAACAGACGTGTCTCGTTTGCATTTCACGGGAAACTTACAGGTTGGAGGGTTTGATATCAAGGAAAAATATTTACCAAATTTTTCCTAATAGTTCTTAATAAATTAGTTGAGCACACTAGATTTGACAATTATGACTAGGTTTTTTTTTTGAAAGAACTTTTCAAGAAAGCTTCATAACACCATTAGAGTTCAATCATTGATTTCAAATTTCTTGTACTAACAGTACAGGGAGGCACTCGCCTTGGTATCAGTGCGACAAGGATTGTTTTTCCCCTTTCACATTTAAGAACCCGAAACAGAAGTTACACTTCTTTTAATATTGTTCATTTTCTTATTTTCTATTGAAATGCTCAGTTTACTGACAATTTTTACGGGCACAATCGGAGATTCCAGACGTGAGTGATGCTGGGTCGCGGATTGCGGGAATTGTGATGGCGGGGGCAGTGGAGGCAGAGGGTGAGAGGTGGCGAGGAGGGAGGAGTTGTGAGAGAAGTTGTGAGAGAAGTTGGAGAGGAGTTGTGAGAGGAGTTGTGAGAGGAGTTGTGAGAGGAGTTGTGAGAGGAGTTGTGAGAGGAGTTGTGAGAGGAGTTGTGAGAGGAGTTGTGAGAGGAGTTGTGAGAGGAGTTGTGAGAGGGAGTTGTGAGAGGAGTTGTGAGAGGAGTTGGGAGAGGAGTTGGGAGAGGAGTTGGGAGAGGAGTTGTGAGAGGAGTTGTGAGAGGAGTTGGGAGAGGAGTTGGGAGAGGAGTTGTGAGAGGAGTTGGGAGAGGAGTTGGGAGCGGGGTTGTGAGTGGGGTTGAGAGCGGGGAGACCGGGACGGGCGGCCGGGCGGGGAGGAGCGGGCAGCAAGAGCGCTGCCGGGCGTGCGGCGAGCAGGGGGGGTGAGACAATGAATGGCGCCGGTTACCGCGGAAGCGCCGGGAAAAAGCCAACAAAGCGGCGTCGGAGGAGCCCATCGCTAATTAGAGCCATTTAGCCCGACGCCCCAGTAAAGGACGTAGGCGAGGAGGGGAAGGGCGAGGATGGGCGGGGAGAGGAGCAATGGCCGGACAAACCGCCGGCGGGCGGGCGGGGGAAATGGGAACGCGAGTGGCAGGAAGAGTTGGGCGTTGTGCTTGCGACCGAGAGGAACCGGTCGCATCGGCAGGCCACCGTATGCCCAGCCTGGGGTGGCAGGGGTTGCGATTAGTTAACGGAGAAGCTGGCGACCAAGAAGAACAAGGGGGAAATGAAAGTCACAGCACAACTAGCAACTGGTGAGAGTGAGTACCAGGTGAGAGCTGGGCGCGGGCGAGTGGCGGCGGGCGAGTGGCGGCGGGCGAGTGGCGGCGGGCGAGTGGCGGCGGGCGAGTGGCGGCGGGCGAGTGGCGGGGGGTGGGGAGCGAGTGGGCGGGGGACGAGAGTGGGCGGGTGGCGAGCAAGGGCGAGCGGCGTTCAAACACACGGGCGAGGCGGGCGGGAGAGTGGGTAGCAAGGTGACCGCCTACCTGCGCAGCCTGGGCGCCCCCTCGGTGCCCGCAGCAATCAGCCCGGGCGGCCCCGGGCGCCGCGCGCCAATCCCCTCTGCACCCACACGCCAGCCGCCCACCCGCCTAATTATGGCGGCCTTTGAACAAACTGTTGATCTTGCTGTCACACGCGCGTTTACGTTCCCTCTCTCTCTCAATATTATTATCATTGTTATTATTATTATTATTATTGTTATTATTATTATTGTTACTACTATTATTATTATTGTTATTACTATTATTATTGTTATTATTGTTGTTATTATTATTACATTATCAGTCTGTTATCCTAGCAGATTTATTTAACGTAGTGCTTCACTTTGCGAACCATATCATATTTTCTGATTTACTGTTGTAAATGGTCAGATTTCGGAATATTTCGTTGTTGACTTAATATATTCTTATTTTTTGTGTTATTTTCAGAATATTCTTTTTCAGAAATGACTACACTAATGATCACTAAGTGTAATATGGATTGCCATATTGATTTTGTTTTAATTCATATTTTAACTCAAGTACTGTCTAATTGATCAGGGTATTAGAATTACGTATTTATATTTAATGATACAGTTCAATTAACTATATTGAATAATTTCTTCTTAATTTTTGCAATGTCAGGCCTAGTGTTTTAGAATTTGTGGTGTGTATGTGTGTATGGCAAGTGCGGATGGTTGGCACTGAACTTATTATTAATCTTCATTTCTTAAATCTGTTTCTTGGAACTTGAATTTGCATATTATCATATTAACATAGATGAAATTATTGATTTGTTTCAAGGTTGTTGTGAAATAGTAATAATTATCGTTTGAACCGAAAAGTTTTATATCATAATGTAAAACATGTACCGGATTTTGGTGTGGAAGTGGGTCTCTGCATTAAAGCGTTAAAGGCACATCAAGCCTTATATACAGGATCTAAAAATCTCAATGCAATGAAACAAACGATAAAAACAACCAATTACAATTGTATTAAAGCTACGAGTAATACATCACATTTAGAAGTTGCATGACAAATTACTACCTACAATTCCCAAATGTTGGAGTGCGAAAACAAAAACTTGGCAATAAATATTTTTATCACATCAATGACAACATATACGTAAAACAGATAAATAAACATGCTTGTGAGTAATTAAACCAAAGGTTTTCAGCGCAGATAAATAAATAATCCAAACAATTCAACTGAGAGTTTGAAAATAAAATTTCCAATATAAAAACTAAATATTCGAATATTATTGGTTCATGAAATCATTTGGAAATTTCAGATAAATGTTGTCCTATAGGTTTAAAATAATATATTTGCAAAAGTGAAAATTTGGTATAAAAATATAGTTTAATGTGAACGCATAATTTCCGTAAAAAACTTGCGACGTTAATATGAAATCTATTTACTGCAAATGGACCACTTGACCACCTACTATCATTGAACATTATTTCCTATTGATGACAAATTGAAAATTGTTCTTTTTTGTTAGTCTCAAAATCATTAAAGAAGTAATAATTTATAATGTGAAATTGTATTAATCCGAATATTTTCACATTTGTTATTGGTATTATGTTTGCTTTCCTTGTAAGTTCTAATATTAGCCATACAACTGCACATCTGATAGAAGTATATTTAATACCGTAAAACTGTGTCGTGTCATTGCCAATTTCGCTTGAGACCAAACAAAATATCTAAAAATTAATAAATAATGCCACATAATATTTTTCTTTGATAAAATAAATAAATAATGTGCTTTATTCGATCAACATCAGGGGAATGCTGGGGCAGTATTATAAGAAACTGGCCACGGACCGTGCGCGATCTTTCCTTCCCCTTCCTCGTCCTCTCCTCACCCCTTCCTTTTATATATTTCTACTTATATGCACTAAACTACCACAGGTGCCGGAAGACCTGTCGAGAGCTTAGAGTTTCTCCTGATTCCGGCGGCACCGACAGATGAGAGGTACCTGATTGGTGAAAATACCGCAAGGCGACGGGTACTCACCGGGTACTCGACGGGTACGGCTGCAGAACTCGCCATCGAGCGGAAGATTATCGCGTTCCCGCGGTAAACAGATGTATCACATTTATGGGACTAATTACCTTACCAATTAACACGCCCAGAGTCGCTAATCACTCACTCAATCAATCCATAACTTCCAGGTCACGAAGTTCCCACAACCAATCCCACCATACCATCGCCCAAGCCACGCCCGGCCCCTCCCCGCTGCACTAGACTAGGTGTTACTTCTCTATGTGCCATCCTGCTCTACCCCGCCCTGCTCCACCATAACCAACGTGCCCGCTCCGGCAGGTCTCTCCCTGCCCGGCCCCGCCCCGTCTACACCCCTCGTTCATTCGCGAGCGAGGCAACGGGGCGGGGGGAGGGTCCTTCCGTGGCATTTGGCTGGCACGCGGGCGGCGGCGCCTCACCGGAAAGTGACGGCTCCCCGGCGCTCACAGGGCGGTGGCTGGCTGCCGACACTTCGTTCGCCGGCGGACTAGTCAGGGAGAGAGGCCAGGCAGAAGAGAGAGCGAGAGAGAGAGACACACACACAGAGAGAGAGAGACAGAGAGAGAGAGGAAGACAGGGAAATCAGAGAAAAGGAAAAGGGCGGATAAGAAATGAGAGAAAGAGAAAAGAGAACAAATGAGAAGAAAAAAGGGAAAATAAAGAAAAAAAAGAAAGAAGAGAGAGAGAAGAGAGAGAAGAGAGAGAAAGAGAGAGAGACAAGAGAGAGAGAGAGAGAGAGAGAGAGAGAGAGAGAGAGAGAGAGAGAGAGAGAAAGAGAAAGACTGTAGATTGTTCTTTTTGAAAGAACTTTTCAAGAAAGCTTCATAACGTCATTAGAGTTCACGTTATAGATTTCAAATTTGTTTCTTGCTTAAATCTAACCACTTTTCACACGTCATAAAATTTGGCTAATGTAAATTTAGGCTTGATTAAAACATGTAATAATTTTGATAGTAATGAAATGAATATTTCGTGTGGTAGAGGAATAGATAAACCGATTTATTTATACATCATTTGCTCATTAGTCTCATAATGTGGTCGTTAATATCATTCTTTAGTTTCATTTGTGAGTAATAGTATACTAATTATGACATTCAAACTATTTAAAACAAATTTGAAATATGTTGAACTTCATTGAACGAGAAGAAATCGTTAAGATCTGGAATAAATACTACATTTGAACATCGGCTAGAGAGTCAGCAAAAACTCATTCGGGATTTAAATCAGAGATGAAATTAAGATGTCCCTCTTAAAATAAGAATCTATTGAAATTTTCACATACTTATATATTTTTAAAAGGAACTATCTATTTAAAAGGAACATTACGTGCGTTTTTGCAAGATCCACAAATTGTAACCAGATTTCTCAGGGAACCCCGTTTCTTTGCGACGAAGATTGATAGTAAATCATGAAATAAATGGAAAGCGTAACCATTTCGGAGTAAGCGCAATGTTCTCTCATTCAATTCAACATTCTAACAAATTTAATTAAACAAGAGACCTCGTTATAGGGTCTTTACGTTTCGGGTCATAAACACAACTCTGAAAAACAAATCGATTGCGTCTAAATTTGAAGGCAATCAGCTGAGGCTGAGAAAACGGAAGGAATCTTGTATTCAGCCTTCCAGAATACCTCCACCCACACTGTTTACAGAGTATAGAGTGGAATTCCTCGAATTTCCTTAATTTCGGAAGGTACAGACATGGGGAGAACCCTTACTGAAACAATTAAGGGATTTTCGCACTAAATGCGACGTTGATCCTATTATCGGTAATTTAAGCTCCAAGTTCCAAGTAAGGTACCGCCTGCGATACCAGCGCCATTAACAGAAAGGTTACGATTTCGTGTTGGAGTGTAATTTTAAAGCTTGAGCCCCTTGAAAGACTTATAATAGAATGATAAAGGCAAGCAATACATCGTCGTTAGTATTGGATTTTTCAGAAAGTACAAAACGTTAAATTTAATGAAATGCTAACAAAAAGCGTGTTATTCTGAGACAAAACGAGTTGTGCACAAACACATTCCCATTGTTAATTATTGATATGGAAACGTTTCATTAATTATTCTATTCACGTGCATCTACATGAAAAATGTTACTATTATTTATTTATTTATTTATTTATTTTACGTCAAAAAACAGTTAAAAACTGCGTATGACGTGCTATAGGGAAAAGTGAATTGTGTGCTCATTTTCAAAATTCTGTGATCCCTACACTAAGTCGTATACTACTTAAATTTTGAATTTTGAAAGGGAGAAAAAAACTCCCATGTAGTAAAATCTATTTTCAAAAATAAATGAATAAAAAAAAAAAAAAACCCAACTAATTTCAAGGATAAACAAGCAATAAATTTTGGCTCTTATTACTTCTTGTTATAATGCATAATGTCATAATGCAAAAAACTAGCGCTATTGAAGTTGGTAAACGTATACTTTAGACGAATTTCATAGCCATTCAAGTCTGTTATTTGTGGTACGGTTTTAGTTTCATTCAATAATTTTTGAAGCTCTTTTTATAAGAAGAAATGATACAAATACATATATCATATATTAATAAGGATTATGAAGTCTTTTACGGATACGGATGTAGGCCTTAATTATGGTTTTTCGTTTCTCTGCTTGATTGCGAGAAGTCGAAATAATGGTAGAATATTACGAAAAATATTTAACATTCAAGAAGTTTTCAATTCATATTCATGAAGGATATATACAACATGGAGAAGGGGGACCGGGGCTATTTGGTCACCTGGTAAGGTGGTTGATCCGTGTTATATTCATGTAAACTGTTTATAGAATAAATGTATCAATAGAAAACTACATGTCTGTCGGGTTTGCAAGCATTTATATCAACAAAGTAATTTGTTATCACAGTAAATATTTGCGGATGTGAAAAATTAAAAATAACTCTCGTCGATAAGTCGTTATATTCTCAGTATTGAATTTTAAAAGGAACTGATAACTTATCACCGAACATATCGTATTTTACATTTTAAATAAAGAGTTAAGAAATCTGTGGTACTTTATATTGACTGCATATTACTAGTCCTAATGAGCAGAGGCAAATATAACTCCACAAACTTTGGAGGTCGTGTTTCTTTATGCAGTTCTCATTGTAGATAGGACATGGGCGGGCGGTAAGGAGAGGATGAGAGAAAAAGAGCGAATCTTTGAAGAGAGAAAACGTGTAAAAGAAAGAAAAGGTGTAATAGAGAGAAAAGATCTGAAAGACAAGTGTAAAGAGGGGGAATGTGAGAAAGAAGGAACGTATAAGAGAGCAAATGTGTGAAAAAGAGCAAAAAGTGCGAACGAGAGACAAAGTGCAAAAGGGAGATAATGTGTGAAACAGAGAGAATGTGTAAAAGGTGCAACTGCGTGAAAGAAACCCATCAGAGGTCGGGGGGAAATCTGCCACTGAGGAACAATCGCTGGAGAGAGTGGATGGAGAGAGTAAGTGGGAGAGACTGGGTGACAGAAAGCAGGGATAGTGTGTGTGTGTGTGTGTGTGTGTGAGTGTGTGTGTGTGTGTGTGTGTGTGTGTGTGGAGAGAGAGAGAGAGAGAGAGGGAGGGAGGGAGTGGGGGCAAGAGGGCCGTTGAAGGGGTGGAAAACAGCGGGCGATTGAGAGAAGGCCAGAACGTTTGGGCCGAGCGAGTGACTGGGTGAACGTGCCGTAGCGGGCCGCTCCTACTGGCGGAGTGTGCGGGTGAGCGTACGAGCGGGAAGGAGCGGCAGTGAGAGCGCGGGCGGAGGGCGCGGCTGGAGCTGGTAGGTGGGCAGTAGGACTATAGCATGCGAGCGGGTTGGAATTTGGGGGGAACTGGCATCTCCCACCCCTTTTCCTCCTGATCTCTCTCCCCATGTGTATGCGTGAGTACTCGCGTGCGGACGTGCTTGGAGGCAAACGTGATGGTGGGCCACTGGCGGGCTGGCATGTTGCGCGTGGGGCGAGCTGCCGTGTCATGCTGGCTGGGCGGGCGCTGGTGGGCGGGCGACTTGCGCGCGTCTGGTGGCGGTGCGTGGTGGGCGTGCGTGCTGGTGGCGTGCGTGCTGGTGGGCGGCGCTGGTGGGGGCGTGCTGGGGGGGCGTCGGTGGCGGCGTCTGGGGCGGCGTCTGTGGCGGCTGCTGGTGGGCGGCGTGCTGGTGGGCGGCGTGCTGGTGGCGGGCGTGCGTGGCGGCTGCTGGTGGCGGGCGTGCTGGTGGGCGGGCGTGCTGGGGCGGGCGTGCTGGTGGCGGGCGTGCTGGTGGCGGGCGTGGCGTGGCGTGCGCTGGGCGGCGCTGGTGGCGCGCTGGGGCGGCGCTGGTGGCGGCGCTGGTGGGCGGCGTGCTGGTGCGGGCGTGGGCGGCGTCTGGTGGGCGCTGGGGCGTGCTGGTGGGGCGTTGGGCGTGCTGGTGGGCGGCGTGCTGGTGCGGCGTGCGCTGGTGGGCGGGCGCTGGTCGGCGTGCTGGTGGCGGGCGCGGCTGGTGGCGGCGTGCTGGTGGCGGGCGTGCGGGCGGGCGTGCTGGTGGCGGCGTGCGGGCGGCGTGCTGGGGGCGGCGTGCTGGGCGGGCGTGCTGGTGGCGGGCGTGCTGGTGGCGGCGTGGGGGCGGGCGTGCTGGGCGGGCGTGCTGGTGGGCGGGCGTGCTGGTGGGCGGCGTGCTGGTGGCGGCGTGGTGGCGGGCTGGTGCGGCGTGGGCTGGTGGGCGGCGTCTGGTGGGCGGGCGGCTCGGGCGGGCGTGCTGGGGCGGGCGTGCTGGCGTGGGGGCGGCTGGTGGGCGGGCGTGCTGGTGGGCGGGCGTGCTGGTGGCGGGCGTGCTGGGGCGGGCGTGCTGGTGGGCGGGCGTGCTGGTCGGGCGTGCTGGTGGGCGGGCGTGCTGGGCGCGGGCGTGCTGGTGGGCGGCGTCTGGGCGGGCGTGCTGGTGGGCGGGCGGCTGGTGGGCGGGCGTGCTGGTGGGCGGGCGTGCTGGTGCGGCGGGCGTGCTGGTGGGCGGGCGTCTGGTGGGCGGGCGTGCTGGTGGGCGGGCGTCTGGTGGGCGGGCGTGCTGGTGGGCGTGCGGCTGCTGGTGGGCGTGCGTGCTGTGGGCGGGCGTGCGGTGGGCGGCGTGCTGGTGGGCGGCGTGCTGGTGGGCGGGCGGCTGGTGCGGGCGTGCTGGTGGGTGGGGCGGGCTGCTGGTGGGCGGCGTGCTGGTGGCGGCGCGGGCGGCCTGGTGGGCGGGCGTGCTGGTGGGCGGGTGCTGGTGGGCGGGCGTGCTGGTGGGCGGCGTGCTGGTGGGCGGCGGCTGGTCGGGCGGGCGTGCTGGTGGGCGGGCGCTGGTGGGCGGGCGTGCTGGTGGGCGGGCGGCTGGTGGGCGGGCGTGCTGGTGGGCGGGCGTGCGTGCTGGTGGGCGGGCGTGCTGGTGGGCGGGCGTGCTGGTGGGCGGGCGTGCGTGTGTGGTGGCGGGCGTGCTGGTGGCGGGCGTGCTGGTGGGCGGGCGTGCTGGTGGGCGGGCGTGCTGGTGGGCGGGCGTGCTGGTGGGCGGGCGTGCTGGTGGGCGGGCGTGCCGACGGGCAGGCGTGCTGGCGGGCGGGTGGGCATGGTAGCGGGCGGGCAAGCTACGGAGCGGGCCGGCTTGGATGCGTGCGAGCGGTCTGGGGTAGGGCGCCCGGTGAGCAAGGACAATGTGTGCTATTTGCTGGGGCTGGCGCGGCGCAGGCGATCAACCGCGGCCGCCAGGGCGCTGGAAGGCTTGCGGCCGCCCCCGCCCCGCCCCCTCCCCCCTCCAGCCACTAAGCGTGCGGGCGAACGGCGCGGGCACGCAGCACGCAGTTTGGCCGCGTGTCAATTGCAGGGCGCAATCAATGTGTGCACCGAGTGATCCGGACCAAACGAGCAGGAACGTTAGGGACACATGCGATGGGGATCGTTTTGATTTTCACCGGGTTGGATTTAGTTTCGAACAAGCAAATACGACGAAAACGTCAGCAAAGAGAGAAAACTTAAAGTACAATTCAATACAAAAACCTTCTATGGCAGAAGTTTCACTATTCCTTTTTTAATTCCGGAAGATATGAACAGCTCATTAAACATTTTATTTTTGAGCGTAAAAGTCGATGTCTTAGTTTGAAAAAAAATTGATTTCAGAATTCTACAATGCCAAAGTAGTAACAACGAGCCAAATGTCGAGCAAATCAACTACATTAATCTGGATCTAAACATCTCGTCTGGAAGAGTACGGAAAAGCCAAAATATATAAAATGTTAATTCCAAAGTCCTTCTTATTAGGTGAGAACTTTACGACAGGGGCTCGGAAGGGTCTCAATTAGGGAAATCGCGAATGACTTCCCGTTGTGTTGTATTATTGTGTAATTTAGTTTTTATGTCGATGCAAAAATGTATTCTTTAATGGTTGCATTTATTTAGTCATTTCTCCACACACATGGGGTATCATGATAGCATTTATTTTTGAATTGGAATGTGAACAAAAAATGAAATTATCTATCCTTACATAATTTTACTAAAATAATTTATCTACTGAGAAAATCTAATATGGATTAAAACAAATCGGGACCAAATTAATATTTCACGACAATCATTTCTGCTTTCCTCTTCATCAACGTCCCAATTTTTGCACTGCTTTTATTTTCCCCGCCTCGCACTACAATTTTCCGTTCATTCGACGCATCAAACGTCCTTCCAGAGGGGTATTCCCGCGCTCAGAAACGTCACCCGCCCTCCACTCGAAGCGCCTCCGTTTTATTTTTCATTTCCACCTGAACGCCCTTCAAATATCGCGATGTCCGCGCGCATAACGCGGGCGAGCGAGCGGCGAGTGTGCGTGCGTGCGTGTGTGCCGGCCAGTTGCGTGTACGCGGGCGCGCGCGCGCGTGGGGCTGTCGCGTCACGCGGCCGGCAAACAAATGCCAGCGAGTCGATGAGTGCATAAATGAACAGCTGCGTGGACGAGAGGCGCCACCGGCGGGCGCGCGCGAGGCCGCGTGCTGTCAGGCGAGCGATGGCGGGCGGGGTAGATGAGAGACGGAGGGGGTGGCGAGAGAGGGGGGAGGGGGGGCCGCAGGGGGGAGGGGGGGGGTAGATGGAACGGGGGTGGCGAAGAGGGGAGGGAGAGGCGGGCAGGCTAAGAGAAGAGTCATGCCGTCAGGGTGAGGATGGTGGGGGAGAGAGGGCGGGCAGGCTAAGAGAAGGTCATGCCGTCAGGGTGGGATGGGATGAGAGACGGAGGGGTGGCGAGAGTGGAGGAAGAGAGCGGGCAGACTAAGAGAAGAGTCATGCCGTCAGGGTGAGGATGGTGGCCGGGGTAGATGAGAGACAGTAGGGGTGGCGAGAGAGTGAGAGGGAGAGAGGGCGGGCAGGCTAAGAGAAGAGTCGTGCCGTCAGGGTGAGGATGGTGGGCGGGGTAGATGAGAGACGGTCGGAGTGGCGAGAGGGTGAGAGGGGAGAAGAGGGCGTGCTGAGGGAAGAGGGCGAGAAGAGGGGCATTGTCGGCAGGCGAGACGGGTGGCGACGAAGGGGGAGGAGGATGGGTAGGCGAATGAAAGGCTGAGCAGGTGATGGGGGGCGTGGAGGGATGGGGGATGGGAATGACAACGGAAGGGGTAGGAAGTATAGGGCGGCGAGTGAGGGGTGGGTGGGCGGGGTTCCGGGAAGGAGGTGAGCGAGAGAGGGGGGAGAAAGAAATCAGGGTATTGGAAAGGAAGCGGGCGGGAGAGTCGGAGGGCGAGAGACCGTCGAGAGTGGCAGGACGAGATTGGGGATTGGATGCGTGAAAGAGCGTGGGGCGGACGAGATAACCTGGAGAAAGAGAGTGGAATTGAGAGAGTGAGAGAGAGAGGAGAGAGAGAGAGAGAGAGAGAGAGAACTGGCCGGCGAGAGATCGGATGGGTGAGAAGGTGGACGGGTAAGAGAATTTTCGTCCCATTCGACGCTTCATCCGTCCTACCAGCAGCACATTGCTGCGCTCAGAAACTCCCCCGACTTCCACTTGAAGCGCCGCTGTTTTATTTTTTCATTTTCAGCGTGAGAGAGCGGTCAAGCTTTCGATTGAATGAGTGGGCGAGCGAATAAAAGTGTGAGCGGGCGAGAGATAATACGTACGAGATGGTGAGATGATGATTTACAGAACAGCAAGAGAGCGGGCAGTGTAAGAGAGAGAGAGAGACAGAGAAAAAAGGGAGAGAACAGAGAGAAGAGAGGGAGACACATACGGACAGGCAGATTGGCAGAAAGAAGAAATAGATAGAAAAGAAAGAGAAGAGAGACAGAGAGATTGATTGAGAGAAAGGCAGAGAGACAGAGAGGTAGATAGAGAAAAGAGAGGGGAGAGAGAGAACGAGGGGAGGGAAGAGGGGGCTGAGATTAGGAAGGAAAATTACGACGTAAGAGCGGGCGGGGGGGGGCGGGCGGGCGGGCGAAAGATCTGGCCAGAGCGAAGTCGGATTGGCGAGCGAGCGGTCGAGTGGGAAGCGGACGGGCGCGTGGCCGAACGGGCGAGATGACGGGCGAGCGAGGGTTGGAGCGCGCGGACGGGCAGCGTGGCGGAGAGGCGTTCATCCGCGTGCGTCCCGACGGACAGCCGTCGGCCCGGGCGCCAAGGGGGTCGCGTGTTGCCGAAATACTGCGAGGGCTGGATGTAGAGGATGCAGTACATAGTTGACGCAGAAAATGAGGCCTTGGCGTGCTTCTCGAAAACAAGGAGTTTTCGGAATTGGTGACCCACTGGGAGGCATTAATGAATGAGTGCTGTGAGCTGTAGATCAATTGGACGTGAATTCGAGGCATGAATAGGAATGTAAAGTTATTTGAAATAGTTTCGCAGTAAATGAAGCCTCCGAGTATTTGGATGCAATTGTTCTGTTTGTTGTCATCATTAATGACGCCAAGCCATCTTTTTGGTTTAAATGCTGCATTTATCTTTGAACTACGTTAACACAAGAAAAGTGTTTGCGAAAATGATGCTAATGCATGTCACCATTGACATACGTACGAGACAATTTTGAACAAAAATGCTTTAAACTGTATTAACTAGATTCTGAATAATTGTAAATAATGTATCTAATCATTTAAAAAGTAAAATACATGCGTTTGTCTGCGAATAATTACGAGTAAAATAGATAATATCTTATTTGCAAATGTGTCACTAGTTTTGGGAATGAAAATAGGGTGTAATCATTAGACGTAGAATATTGATTTAATTTTCGAGGATTCTCAAGAAATTATTAATGCCCGAGGGCATTAATAATTACTTGAGATCAAATACCTTTCAATAGATTACAATTTCCTTAATTTTTGGTTGATGATCAACATTTTCTTATAGGTCCCTAATCAATTATTAACCACCGCAGAATAACGTAACATTTTATAATTTATAAAATATTGCATATCAATAATTTTATGATGTAACATATTGTTTCTTTAATGGTTACGCTTCTTCATTACTCAGAAACCACAACAGATCTTTCATGGAGAGGATACTTTCACATTCTAAGGCATGAATATTTTAATCAAGATTATTTTGTCATACTACATGAAGAAGAATTATTAGTCATATACTAGACAACATATCACAGAATCAGAAATCCAACCCTTTTGTAATCATTTATCTGGCATTATCATTCACCCATTCTAATATCCCCAGAATCCTTAACATAGGGCAGAGACAAACCACTTGTGTATGAAAAGTCCAGGAAAGAGGAGAACATGTTATAATTATACACTTAAGTCTTGTCCTTTGCCAACCCTCAAAACTGGAATCGCTCTTTTTTCCACCAGATGGGAGAACCGTCCCACTGTGCCGCCCGCCGCCGCCGCCGCCTCCGGGTCCAGCGCGGACGCCGCCGCCGCCGCCGCCGCCGCCGCTGCCACCGGCGCCGCGACGCCCCGAGATAACGTGATTAAGCGGCGCGCGCGTGACGCGGTGCGTCCAGATAATCGACACAAATCTCTCGCCGACTGCCGGCGGACGCGTGCGGACGCTGCGGCGACGGGGGCGGAGGTGGCTGCGGGGGTGGGGCACACTGGTGGTGGAGGGGCCGGTGTGGCGCAAGTGGAGTGGTGGATGCGCTGAGGGGGGGGGCGCGAAGATGCAAACATCGCTGGCATCAAGGCCGATGCGAATGGCCAGGACGGAGGAGGCGGGGGCGGGGAGGTGGCGGGGGGGTGCAGCCGTCGGGGGAGGGAAGGGTGGTGATGGCGGGGCGGCCGGGACAGCAGAACTTGTGTGATGGGGTGGCCGGGACGGCGCGGCGGCAGATCAAAAGTGGCGAGAGCTGCGGGGGGGGGGGGGGGGGGGGGAAGGGGGCGGGGGAAGCGGGGGAGTGGCGGGGCGGCAGGGGGGGGTGGCGAAGGTGATGGGGCGGCGGGGGCGGAGCCGGCCGAAACAGGGAGTGTAGGGTTGGGGAGCGGTGGCAGCGGGGGCGGCAGAGGGGATAGCGGCCGCAGCTGGGGAAGCAGGGGCTGCGTGGGTGGCTACACTATGTCTACGGTGCAGTGGGACAGGGGCGTGGGGGGGGGGCGGCGCCCCGTGGGAGCGCGTGCGGTGGGCGATGGGCAGTGGTTGGTGGGTGGGTGAGGTGAAAGCGAAGTGCGATGGGCGGCAACGAAGCGTCGCGAGGTCTTTCCCGCACGGGAGCCGATGGACCTCATTTCGAAATGTGCGCGTCGTTGCTCATCGTGGTTAATCGCGCCGATGCGGGAGTGGCGTCGCGGGAATTCATAATGTGCAAATAAGGGAATTTTACATTAAGCTGTTAATTAACCTTTATTTATCGTACAATTTTCAGTTTTTTCTGTTACTATTTAATAATTCTAATACTGTTGTTTTGGACGATAATATTGTATTTCTTTAACGCACAGATATATCTAAAAGCAAAACGAATCTTACATTTTCTTTCATTCGCATCCACCTCATTTATGGCTCTTAAACTCTTCAAATACTTTTTGTTATACATTAACAGCAATAGGCCAGCATTACTCGGCATAGAACTACCGTATGGAACCTACTAAATTTAACTGTTTATGAATAATCGTCGAATTCCTACATAAGTTTCATTACAGTTTATAATATCATTATTTTCATTACAAATAATTACAAAGGTTATTTTTTCCAAGAGCGATATATGTAAATTAGAGTACGAAAGAAAGACACTACGAATAAACCTATATCAAACTTGCAAAGGACAATCAGTCATTCTAGTCTTAACGGCTGAGAATCTTGTGAAGTGTCCTATCCATCTTACTATTTTTATTCGATCTTGGTATTTGGGAGATATGGAAAAATTAAAATGCTGATATTGTGAAGTTGTGAATTAGTTTTTATTAAAAATTTTCTCTTTAAATGTTTCGAATTGATAAAAGAGTATTACAATAAAAGAGTAAAAATATTGAATTTAATTAATCGAATTTTCCACAGTTAAAGATTAATCATAAAGAGTGTACCCTTCAACGATATCTGGGAAGTCGTCAAAAGTGATACAATGATATTATTGAAGTTACAAAGCACTTTTTCTACATTTCTTGATACTGCATCCTACAAAATATGCAATTTTAATTCTCTTCTCCTACATGATTAGTAACATTCTAGTAAAATAACCGAACATAATCATCGGCTTTTACGATTACACGTTAGAATGTTTCGCTCTCTAGATTTTTACTCCATTTTATTATTCTTACAATATACATGACTAATACCTAATGCATACGGAAATTGAAAGAAAACAGCAGCTTCGGATACGTGCCCACGATTTCGTCAAATACCCTTCCAAAACACCTAAAAGTTTCAATTTTGACTGAAATGAGTCAACTATTTCATTATGTTATTCTATGTACGCTTATATTGCGCGTATTGACTGCATTCTCATTCTGCTTGTGACTGTTCTTACGAGCATTCAATCATTCAATCAACCTCCAAAGGGAAGACAGCACACCTGTCACTAAATATTTGCTATTCATGTTTTACTTTATGTTAAAGCAACTTTCTTTCATGTTTTTGGTAACGAACCGTTCTACTTCTACTTGTATGAAGGCTCTCGACTGTCTGAGTGACGCCTCGTCCAGGGCAGTGATGCATCACCCGGACAGCCCAGAGCTTTCACATGACTCTCGCCGCGGAATCCTACGTTTGCATTTCTCTTGTAAATTATTCCAGTCATTATGAAAGCTGATTTGGATAAAACACTTACTTTTTAGAAGAGTTATACAAGAGTATTTAACTTATTGATATTTAGCAGTTTTAGTAGCTTTTAGTTTTTTAGTTTTAGTAGCTACGTTTTGGACAACCGTTTTGAGTGGTTTTGTTCAGAAGCATTTTTGCTGCAGCGCCCGACTAGTGAAATACTTATTTTCACCAGAACATTTGTGAGCATTGACCCTCTGAAAGCACCATGTCAATGTATGGATCTATATTCTCCTTTAGGATGTCTATCCAAAACTAATATTGATGGAAATGTTAAAAAACGTGGGTGTGTCAGAGACACAATATATACATTGAGTGTATTGAAATTATGAGTGTATTTTGGTATTCAATACAACTTTCTTTACAATATTGCATCACCTACATTCATACTTTTATCAAAAGAGATAAGTAACAATAATGTTATTTCTTTTCCTGACAAATTTAACGACAATAACGTATTTCACGTAAGAATATTTCTATATTCTTTTTCTTGATTTTCTAATTTTTATCTAGCTGTATACTGACATTTCTCACAATAACTTTGACATTCACTCATTAGCTACATTTATTCATTTTAAGCACACATTTCATGGTAACAGATAAATGCAAACAAATAAAAATATCGTCGCATTTCTGTGACATTTTTTCGTTTACGTTTATGCATGAATAATTTGTCTCCAACACGCAATAAGATGTTTCTACGTGTGGTGATGGGAAATGATCTTACCTGAGACTCACTAGGAGACTAAATCGTCCTCATAATTCTCAAAAAACACTTTTTCATGCAGTCATGTGCACAATTGTTTACATCAACTGGTGTTTTCCATGAAGATGGTCACACTACGACGCCCAAAATGTTGGCAACCATGCCTAGGACGTAAGGCGTCTTCTACAGTACTGGGCACGGGAACACTAAGTGGCAGAAGTTGTCATCGAGTTGTCATCAGTTTTATCATCGAGTGTTATAGAGTGTTTCGAGCGTACAACTCCTATAACTGTGTTAGTGCTAATCCCTTGGGTTATTCCTACGGATTAATTGTTGACCGAGATATGTTATCAACATCTCTTCTGATGATAAGAGGTCTGTTTCACTTACAGGTAACTAGTGGTCTTACATTTTGTGGTTTTCCTCTGGATGTACAGTATTTGCTAAATAAATTATTACATTAACACCATTTCTTTTTCTTACACCAACGAAACGACAAAACAATCGCAAGGCAAATGCTAATATCTGTAGTGAAATCAAGTGATAGGACTTTGACCATACTTGCACTGAAAGAAAAAACTTGAATGCACACATTGATCATACCAACCGAAAATCACTAAATACTGACAGTGACTCTTTTTGCACCAAGCATGACATAGCATTATCTCAAAATTAAGTATATTTCAAGTATGCATGAAAATGATAATGAAATATTACTACAATATGTATCATTGGTTCTTAAAATACATAATATGTTCCTTCACTCACATTGCAAATCATTTTGGGGTTCGTGGTTCACACTCCCACACCTATATTGGTGATATCGGGATTGTAAAAGTACATTGATATGCTTCTTTTAAGCCAATACCGTGCCAGCAGAAGTGCCACCCAGAAGCGCTTCTGAGTGGCTCCGTGTGAAGGGACCGTAAACTGAATGGCGCTTCCGCTTAGTGTGAAGGCTACCACATAGAACGGCTTTGCTGGCGGTGGTGCGGAAGCGGAGATTGCCATAACCGCCAAAGCAGTGACTTTACGCCCCTAGTGTGAATTATTTCATTTAACCAAACGCTTTGCAAGTAGCAGTGCCACCCAGAAGCGCTACTCAGTGGCTCCATGTGAAGGGACCGTAAACTGAATGCCGCTTCCGCCTAATGTGAAGGCCGCCAATTAGAACTGTGGCGAGGACAAGGAAGCTCATCTGCGCTGCTGGTACCAGGGAGAGCACCATAACCGCCAGAGCAGTGACTCTGCACCCCTAGTATGAATTCTTTCATTTAAACCTACGCTTTGAAATTAGCAGCGCTACCCAGAAGCGCTACTCAGTGGCTCCGTGTGAAGGGGTGAATAGCGCTTCCGTCTAATGTGAAGGCTGCCACTTGCTGGCGGTGGGGCGGATACTCAGTGGCTCCGTGTGAAGGGCCGAAATGAATAGCGCTTCCGTCTAATGTGAAGGCTGCCACTTGCTGGCGGTGGGGCGGAAGCGCTTCCGAGTGGCTCCGTGTGAAGGGGAGGGCTGGGCGCTTGGGAAGGGGCCGGCGGCTCGTTGCCCACGAGCGCGGTGACGTTGCGCGGCGTGTTGGAGTCGAAGTAGGGGTCGTTGCGGCCGATGGGCGGGTCGGCGGCGCCGGGCCCCGGGCCGGGCTGCGGCGGCGCGGGCGGCGGCGGCGGCGGCAGCTGCGTCGCGCCGCCAGACGCCACCTTGTTGAGGCCCGCGCCGCCCTGCCCGCCGTACACGCCCGTCTGCACGTACGAGCAGCCTGCCACACACACACACACGCACGCACGTCAGCTGGGGCTCAGCAACCGATCATTGGGTCAGGGTGGAAATGTCAGGGTTCTATACCTTTGACACCCGTAAATAAGCTGATAAGTCGAAAAAACTTAATTTTGCAGGGGAGCAAAAAATAACTTTAAACGAATGATATAAATAATGGATTAATGATATTCATAAACTTCTCAAAAATAGTTTTGTTTGAGAATCATCTTCGTTTGAATATCATTAATTCCTGATTTGATTCATTTAAACGTTGTTTTTTGCTCTCTTGTAAAATTTAGTGTTTATGACTTATCAGCTTATTCACCTGGATCAAAGATATAATTGCGGTAATTGAGCTGAAAGAGACCAATACAATTTTATCAAAAACACGCCCCTTGCATGTGATATTTACACAGCGGATGGAAGGAGAGAGGTAAAAATGAATCTTAAGGTGAGATTTGAAGTCAGGGCAATAACACGGATCATGACTGTTGAGATGAATATAGAAGTAGTGGCAAGATTCGTATGACATAAAAAAGGCACTCATAATTGAATGATTGGATAGATAACTCAAATGCAAGGCAAGAAGTTGAATTCTGAAGGATTGCTCCAGAAAAGACAGAACTGGCCTAAAGATTGAAGTACATGCCTGTCTTGACGTACGAATAAACTCAGGCACATACACACATACACACAGACACACACAGACGCACACACACATATACAGACACACACGTGCACGCATGTTCAGGCTCGTTAGTGATTGTGAAGATAATTGATGGTTGAGAAAAAATTCAAATTGTGTGAGAGTTCGAAATAAGAGAGGCAATGGGGATGAAAGTAGCTCCGTGACAAAAAAAATTCATCATAATGACAGGCACACACAAGGGTGCACATCAACTTGAACTTAGGGGTATATGAAAAGATATGAGGGTGGGGAGAAATGTCAAGGATTATGGAGTGGAGGTTTGAAATATGTAGGGTAATTGAGAGAAAATGAGCCATGTTATAAAAATAAGAACATAATGACTACGCTTCTAGAGGTGGGATTTTTAAAGAAAATGCCATGTTTCGGAATAAGAAATTTATAATAATGTAATTGAATATAAATTTGGGAAGAAGATAAATATTACGTAAGGACGGCTCACGTACATAAATGAAACCTCAATGATTGAATGGATAACTCTACATTCGAGAAAAGAAGTTGAATTTTGAAGGATTATCTTCTTGAAATAAGACAAGACGTAACCTAAAGACTGCCCTTCACGCTTGTGTACTCCCACGAGCAGACTTTGCGCGCGTCCAGTTTGTTTCAGTATTGAACGTGAATATAATTGAGCGTTCAGAAATACGACTAACGTAATATACTTATGAAAATTGAACCGAACCTGAACAAAATAGCAAAAGTCATAATGTCGCACAAAATGCAAACGTACAGTGAAAGGATCACTCAGAATGGGTAAGTAGAACTGAAATTGTACCTCATAATTGTCGAGTATGTCAAGTATATGATAGGTTTGTGATAGTTAACTGCTGAAAATTAACGTATGTGGTAAACCCCCAAAGTATAGTGCATGTAATGTTCCAGATGGAGTTCTTCTTCAATGGGAATGTGACATTCAGCGCCGACCTACAAGTCGGCTAGAACTACGGATACATAACGCGATATGAAGGGTCAGGGGTGGTCAAGGAAGGATTCTGTTCGAAATAAGACGGGCCGAATCTACGGACTACCGTATAATGCTGTCTGCACGTATATGCCAACACGTCAACTTCAACTTCGTTGTGAACGTCAAGATAATTGAGTGTGGGGGATATTGTCAATGATTATGAGGGTTCGAAATAAACGAGGCACGGGATCTGTGAGTAATGTGACAAAGATGTCATAATGACTCTACACAACATTCGGAAGAAGCGAACGAAAAGATAATTAAGAAAGAATAACAAGGGATGACGTGAAGGATTAAGGCACAATTCGGGATAAGACATCTGTATGTATGCTGAATATAATCATGGTGAGAAGGATCATATGTCGTGATGATAGCTCACCAAAAAGATAAACTTGCAATAATTAAATGGATAGTTCGGTGTGTAAATGAAGAAGTGACTTTTTAAGGATTATATAACTGAAATAAGACGGACAGCTATGTTCCTCCAAGAGGAAAAAGTACCCTCTTAAGAAGGACACGAATACAGGATACATTCACAGTGATGTCTAGTAAAGCAAATATACGTATTTCAAATAAATATATATTCATTGGATAAAAATTGAAATTCAATTAATAAAAACAAAAATACATGATAATGTTAAATCAAGGAAAATTTAAGAATAATTTCAGTTGGAAATATATTGGCTTGAGTGAATGTGACGTGAGTGAACACATTGCTGACAACTGTTCCCGCCAAAATACTACATAAAATCAGGAATGTAATGAATGGCTAAACTTTCTCCCTTCATACATTTAAAGCGTTAGCTCACAATTTCGAAAAAAAAAACACAACTGGGCAACGTACAGTTTGAAATTGTCCCGTTATGAACCAGACAAACTACAACACGCCTGCCTTTATTGTTCCAAGCAATAGTAGCAGCATTGCAGAGCAGTTAAATATTTCAAGTCATTACCAAAATATTACCAAAATATCTGCAGAGTTTTCAAAAAATACAAAACGAGACCGCCATAAAAACTTTTGACTGTAAATTTCCGGGCCAGCTGTAAATTCCCGAATGAAATTCCAGTCTAAATGTCACCAATATTGCGGAGCCCGCATGATATGCGAGTGGAGTCCCCGCGCGAGAATATACGGCAGAGCGATCTCGGGCCTCCGGGTGGCGGCGGGAGGGGCAGGGAGGGAAGGGGCGGGGAGGGTGAGGAGCGCTGAGTTGTGTGGCGCAAGGGGGGCGTGGAGACGAGGTCGCAACGGAGCGGTCGCTGGTGGTATGGACGTGGGTGGGGAGGGGAGCGGGGCGAAAGCGTGGGGGCGGGTGCGGGCGGGCGGGTGCGGGCGGGGCGGGGTGCGGGCGGGACCGAATTGGAGGTCGAAGCGGTGCAGGACACAGGAGAGTAGGTGAGGGGTGAAGGCAAAGTTGAGGACGAGGGTGACGGCGGGGACGAGTGGGAGGGTTGGGGACGAGGACGGTTGGTGGCGGTGTGGGCGAGACCGCCCATATTCTTGCTTTCTCGCGGCGAAAACGCCCCTCGTTAATTCGCATCCTCGTTAGACGAGTGAGCAATAACAAAGGCGATCTCCACAGCGTACCCTCGCCTTTCTCATGGCGGAGGACAGTAGTCCATGGAAGTAAAAATTAACGCATGGGGAAAATTTGGAAATGTTTATGATCAGCATTGATATTATTATAATTTTTTAACATTATTATGTGAATCCATAATAAAACGATTATTATCAAGCATATTTAAAAATATTTCCGATCAATAAATGGAAGTGAAATTAATACTTAAAGATGAAGTATTAACGATTATTTTGCGAACATTTTATGTGCTTTTTTAAAATTTCTTTTCCATTTCGACCTTTGTACACATTTCTAGCAATTTTAAGACTAATGCTTAGATAATCATTTTCTTTCTTGCTGACATTAAATGATGTTTTAATATTTAATATTTGTACCTACTCTTTAATATTTTAATATACAAACATATGTATATATCATATAACATATGCATATGTCAAATGTATAATTGTCATAAGCCTACAACGGGAACATTCAAGATGATGTTTGCACACATACGCAGGGTGTAGACAAAAGTATTAAAATTGTGAGTTTGTAACACTTATAACTGTTTCAAAAATTTCAAAGAAGGCGTTATTTTCTTTTAATTATATTTGGAATTAATAAGTCAAAAAGATTGAACACAATAGTACGAATGTTGCCCGACGATTATATCAGTCCACTTCCTAAACACCATTTTGGCACCAGATTCGACACCTATCGCGGAACCGTGTTGTTGTCATAAAGAAATATCACCGGGCCACAAGAAAAGGGACACATATCAAAATACAATTTTTTAAGTGAAAATATGTTTCAAAAATTGTGTACGGTTCTGATAGCATTTTCGTGAAGATGGGTTTCAAGACAGCCACTCAAAAGATAAAAACACTGTCTTTATTTATAATAAAAATACATCTAAGGTTAAGAACATACTCCTGCAAATTGACGACTTTTTTAAAATAAGTGTAACTTTTCTTGTGCTCCGACTACATACGAAACGCTTTACATTTTGGACCATTCTGTGCCACTGCTGAGGCCCTCCGCCAGCGCTTTGAGCGAAAAGCGGACGATGTCGGGAATTAGTGGGCCGCCATAAAATGTCCGGTCGGGTTTTGGTTTCCTGTCTTCCGTCCAGAGCCATTTGACCGACTTCATGACTGCCGCATTGTAGATGAGCTGTTTTTCAAAGAATTGCTATAGACCCCGTTAAGTCGCAGTGTAATTACATCGTATAGAGCGAGTGAGATATGCATCGCGTTCCGGGATTACAGAGCGATTATTCAAGGAGGTTTTGAAAATATAGAGTTGTTATGAATTCTTCATTCGAAATGAATTACGGTATAGACGAAATGTCATTTGTTCACTTTAATTTTGTTTTAATAGTACACAATTATAATGAATATGAATATATCGCAAAAGTGAAACCTCTACACACATCGCGAACTGCAGTCATCGGGAGGGGAGGGGTATTACATGATATCTGATGAAATACTACATAAAATGTGACTGATACACATTACGTATTATTAAGCATTGTTTCGTTGGAATAGTGTTAAAGGAATTAACCTTAAATATGTTTCAATGTGTTTATAATTTTGTGACATTGCCTCATATCTTCTTAAAAGCTATGCGCATTTAGAGTTAAGGGCTTAATTTATTACGAATAGTTGATGCTTGATGAAAGAGACAAGTTGAAATCCACTGCTGTCTGGAGGAAAATTCTAGCGTCCGGCTAGTCCAATAAGTTATTTTCAGTGGATTATCAAATCAATGCCAGGTGAATATCGGAGGAGTACCCTAATAAACGGGACACAGACCGCGCGCAATCTTTCCTTCCTCTTCTTTCACCTATTATTTCCCTTTACTCACATTTGCACTACTAATACACTGCCCTACATGGCGGGAGACCAGCGAAAGCTTAGAGCTAGTCCCGAATGGGGCGGTGCCTCGCAGGGGGAGACGCTGAGGGAGGAAAATTTCCCGCAAGACAACCTCTAGGTCGGCGCCGGATGTCACCATCCAGTGGGGCTCCGCCACCGGGAGAAAACATCCACTAGACTAACGGGACTAATGACAATAGCAGTTGACGTAACCGTAACCAACAACCCTTAATCAATAAAACTACGGCACAGGGTAGGGGATGAATAATCGTTCGGCCCTAAGGGTCGAGGTGTGAGCGACAGGAGAGAAGATAGCGGGTTGCGTGGACATCGCTTGTCGTACAGCAATGGCATCCACCCACACTTTGCGATTTCACTTGCGAAGCTACGTTGCGAACTCGCTATTTTATATAGCATCGCACTTCTGCTATCGTTCCCACTCACCTCTCGCCAGCGCCCTACATAACAGACTGGTGCGCAGTGCCACAAAGTGGTCAGCAACAGGAGGCCCTAAACGGACACAGCATGGGGAGGCTGTTAGTCTGTCAACGCAGACTGCTTGGAGATATCCGAAGGGAAAAAGGAGGTCAGAGTCGGGGCGAAGGCAGAAGCAGCGGAAGCGGAGAAGGTGATGGTGGTGAAGGTGGGGGCGGAGGGAGTAGCGAAGCGGGAGGAACCAGGAAGAGGGGGAGATGAAGGGGGGACGGAGGGGGGGCATAGGGGGGGACAGAAAGAAGGTGAGACCCAGTCGGAGGCGGTGTTGGAGGAAGGAAGGGGGGGAGACGGGAGGTGGAGGTGGGAGCGAGGGGGAGTTGGGGATGGAGGCGGTGAGGAAGGCCGAGGAGTGATGGAGGCGAGGGGCAGGCGGAGGCCTGGAGGTGCAGCGGTTGGAGGGAGCCGGGGAGCCGGAGGCGATGGAGGTGGGAGCGAGGGGGGCGGAGTTGGGGATGGAGGCGGAGTGAGCGGCGGAGGCGGAGGCGGCGTGGGCGCCGGGGGCTCAAAGCGCATCAATCAGCAGACGCGCTTAGGGCCGGCGCACGCCAGCGAGCGGTGCCTCGGGGAAAAACCGCGACGCTTTCGGGCCGTCGAACAAGTTTCACGGTTAACCGCGAGCGGCTTCTTAGTGTTCGGCGCCGGCGGAAGGCAGCGTTAGCGATGGGAGCGCACGAACGTCGGCTAGCAACGCTCCCCCGCAGCAACCCACCCTCTCACCCCGAAACGCTCCCGGCCACGCCGCATTTGCCAGTTTTCAACAAGTTACGTAGATTTAATGAAACTTCACGTTTCGGGTGCGCAGGCCCGCCTTTGAAGCCACAGCGGCGCCGGTGATGGGAGCGGTGAGTGAGGAAGGGGTGGAGGTGGTGGTGACAGTGAGAGAGCAAGACATAGTGGTATGAAGGGAAATTGTGATAGATAGTATCAGAGCACGTTGGATGCGTTAGTTGGCATTCGGTGTCAATATTGCGAGCTCTAGGATAGCGTCGATTTGGAATTGATTCTGATGACGACATAATGGGAAGTGAAAGCAGCGAGATGTTGAGAACGACTGTCGCAGTTGTAAGAGAGTTGTAGTCTTTGCTACTTCGGCAGACGGTAGCGTCGAAGGCAATGACCGTAGCTATGGGAATAGTAGTGGTAAGAAGGGGTTGGAGAACAGTGTTGTCATCACGATCCTGGCGAGTCAGTGGTGGTGCCAGTGTGGTGATGGAGGGCACGAAGGTGTTGGTGGTGGCGGTTGCAGTGGGTAGTGTTTTGAAACAGCGCTGGGTGTCAGTGACAGTGGCAATCGTCAGGCGATGGGGTGGAATAGCAGTGAAAGTGAGAGATATGTTGAGAATGAGGAGGAGGCGCGGATGATGTCGGTGGGGAGGTAGTTGCGGAGGTGGGGACAGTGATGTTGGTGGTGGCGATCCATGGGGGGACAGTGTCAGTGACGGAGGTGGTTGGTCGCGGGACAGGTGGGGGCGGTGGAGGATCGGTGATGAAGAGCGACACGCGGGCCATGGAGGGTGGGAAACGTACAGAACAGGGAGCGGTAGCTCAGTGCATCAACTGATGTCACAGCAGGGCCTCTGACCGGGAGGTCCTAAGTTTCCACTCCCCACAGCGGAAGGATTTTCGACACTAGCTTTACAGCTACATCGAATTCAGTCGCTGTCTGGAGGAGAATTCTATAGGTCAGTTGCTTTGATCCGTTATTTTTGCGTGGTTTCTCCGATCAACACCAGACGAATGCCGGAGCTGTACCCTAACAAACGGGCCACGGACCGCGCGCGATCTTTTCTTCATCTTCCTTGCATATCCTCTCTCCTTACACACACACTAACACTAACATGCACTACACTACCACATATTCCGGGAAACCGATCGGGAGCTTAGAGCTTGTCCCGACTGGGGCGGTGCCCCGCCGGTGGGAGAGTCCTGGTTAGGGGGAAACCCCGCTAGTCGACGGCCGGCGCCGGATCTCGCCATCCAGCGGGGGAAGGTCACCGCGATCTCCCCATGGAAAACATGCACTACACTTACGGGACTAACGATCTAATCTGCTGACGCGCCGGGGCTGTTGCGTCAGTAACCAACGAAGCAACTTTTTCGTAGAGACTGTTGGGGTGATGAAGGTGGTAAACTGAGAGGTGTAGACGGAGTTGGAAGTAGAGGCGGTGACAGTTCTTTAGACAGTGACGCTGGAAGCAGCGGTTTCTTTGACGGTGATGTGACGGCGGAGGTAGCGGAGGCAGCTGCTCTAGTGGCGGCTGCGGCGAGTGGTGAGAGCACAAACCGAGCTTCACCAAGTGCCGTCTCTTTCTCCGGCGCCATTCGCTCCAGCCGGCCTTCCGTCTCGCGGCCTGCGCGCTTACCGCCGCCAGCCGTTCGCAAGTCGTATTTTTCTATATCACCGGCGCGGCGCGGCGCCAGTGGGTGCGTCGAGGGAAGGAAAATCTGGGCCGCCTCCGGCCGCGCCTCCGCCCGCGCCCCGCGCCGGGTGCCTCGGGCCCGTGGCTTCGACTCGCCAGAAAGTGATTACTGAGACCGAGCGGAGTTTTGAGACTATTGCATTCCTGGGGCAGCGGCGGCGCAAAGCGGGAAGAAAGTGGTGGAGGTGGGGTGGAAAGGGGGGGCAGGGGAGTGGGCGAGGTGAAGGCGAGGAGGGGGCGTGGTAGGGGCGAGGACATGCTGAGGAGAAGGTGAAGAAGTGGTGGCGAGAAGGGAGAAAAAGGATTGAGGAGGGGTCAAGGAGGGGGAGGGAGTGAGGAGGTGCGAGGAGGGAGCAAGGGGGGGGGGAAGGAGAGGGAAGGGGAAGGAAAGAGAAGGGAACGGGCGAGGAGGGGGGAGGATAGGGCCGAGGGGGAGGAGGGAAGAAAGGATAAGGAAGGGGCAAAGAGAGGAGAGGAGGAGGTGATGTGTGAAGGAAGCGAGGAGGGTCACTTGGGAAGGGAAGGAAGAAAGGGATGAGAAGTATCCCGCGGAAAACGAAGAACGGTTACAGAAGGAGGAGGAAAATGGGTGAGAAAACGCAGAAGAATAAATGGGGGAAAGGGGGGGGGGGGGGAGAGATCGGAGGGAGCAGGGCCCCGTCGGCAAACATCGTCGAAGAAAATATTAATTTGGCGGTAAGAAACGAATGATTTTTAATACTCTCGGTGGAACTTGGGAATTGCGCCTCCTCCCGTTAAATTGAATGTTGCGCTGAGGAATTTCCAACTCGTTATAAGATGCCGTCGGCCCCGGACGCTGGCGGGGCGCCGTTTTCTACCTCGCCCAAGGAGACGGTGGGATGCTGTGAATTTAATGAAGTTGATTTGCCTTAATGTACTCCACATCTGGGTTAAGGATATTTTATCCCAGCTGCTTTTGATATCAAGGAATTGAGAGATATTAATACTTGGCTAGTTTATTTACACGAATGAATTGAATTTAAAAGTGAGAAGAAGGAGCGTTTGGTTCATTCATGGGAACGGAAAAAGATATTGTAAAATAATGTTTTATTTTGTGCAATTTATTGTTGGATCACGAAGATTCGTACTCAATAGATTCGAAAATGAAAGATCATTTGACAAAAAAGACGATAATATATTTAAAAATAGTGAATGAATAAAATGTAGTTCAAAATAGTAATCTGTATTAGCTTATAAGAAGAAAATTATATTTTGATGTTTTATCATTTATGCTATTATATCTGTATGCTCATTTTTCTCAATATACCTCTCTAATATATTTGAAGACAAGACTTCAAATAATATATTTAAAAAAATAAATATATTTACACTAACAGTGACATGAATTCCGGTTTATGGTAATTTACATTAATAATTATTCTATTACATTTTAAAGGTGGTGGTGGTGGTGATTTAGTGGTGATCACTGCTCACAGCTAAGAATATAATAATAATAATAATAATAATAATAATAATAATAATAAAATATTAAAAGTAAAATAATGTAAGTAATTATGAAATAATTCATTTTATGCTAAATACAAAAAATTCTACTGTGCCACAATTTAACAGAGAATATTTATTTACTCTGGTCCTCAGGTCATTCTCATTGAAATTTATTGATGATAATAGTATCATTCCTTCATCATCAATGTCGTAATATTAAAAATTTTTTTAACATTCATTTTTGATTAATATTTTTCATCCAACTTGTATGTTCCATTCGTCATACCTGTATTTAAACATCAGTCATCCCAAAATTCGTACCTTTCACATGCCAGAGCATACATAGCAAAGCCCCAGCAGAATACCGTCCCAGCCGGAACAAGCGTTCAGCAGGTCTCCCGGCCGTGTGGAGTGGAGTGTATAAAAATATTGCGTACGGTCTGTGGCCGTTTGTTATGGTACTGCTTTAGATTTGCATGGTATTGGTCAAATAAGAAAACGAAAAACTACCCGTCAGAGCAGCCGACCATTAAAATTCTCCTCCAGAAAGAGTATTAATTGCACAGTACACGTTTTTATGGATGGAAAGTTGCATGTGAACCCGATTATTAGTATATACTTCGTAGTATTTGTTCTGTTTTTATATTACAAAGTTGGGAGGTTGTAGTTACTTATCTTTATCTAATACAGTATTTATAACCATTATTTGGGGACAAAAATATGAATATTGATAAATTGTGAACAATTTAGAAATGAACACTGAATTAGATGACTAAATAACATTCAAAGTAATTTGTTTCAGTCCTCATTCCTGCTATAAGAATTAAGACCCATCTCGATCGGGTTTTTGTCCAGTTTCCCTGATCCATTGAGCAAATGCTGAG
The DNA here is from genome assembly GCA_964035755.1 of Teleogryllus oceanicus. NCBI lineage: Eukaryota > Metazoa > Arthropoda > Insecta > Orthoptera > Gryllidae > Teleogryllus > Teleogryllus oceanicus. Next base: position 14,638,157 of record CAXIVR010000007.1, read on the forward strand.
ATGGCCCCTTGATTTGCTTCTGGACGTAAATGTAGCTTCACTATGCGCACGTTTTGTTGAACTTTCCTTTTGCTTGTAATGGTTATAGAACTTAGGGTGAGTTTCTATTTTGTTAACAACTCAGACAAACCAAACCTGTTCGTTCCTTTACCGTTAAAAATAAGTTTTATATAATTTGGCAACACAAATATCAAGTTTTTGAAATGTTAATCTCTTGCTTTTTTAAATTTATTATTATTACTATTATTTTTATCTTTCAACTATTAATAGTTAAATTGTTGGGAAGGGATTCTGAAACTCAAGAAAGCGTGCGCAAATGATTTTCTCCCCTGTACGTCACATACAATTTTTGATTGTTTTTGACTAAATAAATAAATAAATAAAAAAGACCATACCTCATATAAGATTGTAACACATTAGAATTCAAACCGATAATATCTTTTGGCGATTTACGACATGTATTCCGTATGTTATCGAATGTACGTCCACAATTAGTCCCGGGTCCAAGAAACTCTGCACAAAGTCCTGTTCACCGCTTCCAGTAACTCAACCACCTAACCGCTCTCGTCCAAAGCACTTAGCGCAAAGAGGTCAACGTGGGGGTGATAGCGCGAGGGAGGGGGTGGGTAAGTCGTAGCAAAAACCGGTGCACACGTTGTGCCACATGCAGCTGCAGCGAGCAGCCGCCTTATTGGAAAACTCGATCAACTTTTACGCGCAGCATAAACTTGTCGGCTTTGCGTCTTTGCCCAGGGCGCTGTTGCCATTACCACCGCCTTTGCCGCCGCATTTACCTCCCACGTTACTATTACAGTTGCCATCACAATGTCCCTCACAGCGCACACCATAGTGGCTATCAACATGGTGGCCCCCATGACCACTACGGTGGACACCAAAGGTGCCACCACGGTTCCGAACAGAGTTACCACCATCGTAGTCGTCACTACAGCCGCCAACATTGGCCCTGTACAGTGGCAGAAGAAGTGGAAAAAGAAATGAATAAAAACTAAGCGGTTCTCGAGAGTAAAAAAGCATGCAATTACAAAGACAGAATGTTTTATCTGAAGTAATTACAATTTGTTGAGTCAATCGACGTTTCTGTGTACGATATTCATGAGTTTTTGAATATTTGTCCTACTATCCTGCGAATGACAGCAGAATTCGCAGATCGCGCTCCCTAGATGCGAGGCACGACGTGAGCAACCGACAGGGTGAGATTGAAGGGATTAAAGCAAGGGCGCGGGCGATGCGTGACGATGGCGAGGGCGGAGACGAAGGTGAGGGCGGGCGGGGCTAGGGTGAGGGCGATTGCGTGAGCGTGCCTAGGCGATGGCGAGGGCGAAGGCGAGGGCGAGGGCGAGGGCGAGGGCGAGGGCGAGGGCGAGGGCGAGGGTGAGAGTGAGGTCGTGGGCGATGAAGATGATGGCTATGGCAAAAGAAAAAGCGATGGATGAAAGGAAGGTGAAGGCGATGGCGGTGTTGATGACGCTGGAAATGACAATGACAATGGTAAGGGGGAGTGGGAGGTCGATAATAAGGGCGATGGCGAAGGTGAGAGGAGAGGCGATGGCGAAGGCGATGGCAAAGGCGAAGGTGAGAGGAAGGGGCATGGCGAAAACGATTGCGATGGCGTAGGCGGGGGGGAGGGGGGCGAAGCAGGGAGGGCGAAAGCCATGGCAAGGGCGAGGGCCATGGCGATGGAGAAGGCGAGAGGAGGGGCGATGGCGAAGGCGAATGCGAAGCCGATGGCGAGGGCGGTCGGTGGCTGCTCTGGCGCTTCGTGTGCGTGCGAGTCGGTGTGCGTGCTCGGTTGCCGAGTTTTCGCATCAAGAACGGGAACTAGTTCTCTCAACTCGGGAGCAGCAGTATATTTTGCATAAACGAAGTAACACTTATCTGCTTGCGAACTGCCAACTTCCGCCGAGACAACCCTTCCGAACATGCCGGAGCTGCTGGGAGGGGAGTCTGCGAAGCTATGCTAAGGGCCAGTAGTTTATTGAGGCGAGAGGGAGGGGGGGCGGGAACGGAGTTGGGTGCAGCTCCAAAGTGGCGGACTCGCTGCAAGACAAACACGGCCAGGAAAAGAAGGCTGGGCGCCGTTGGTACCAAAACGGGGCTTGCACAACGGTGAGCACAAACTCGCCACATGAGATTTTTTCCTTCGGTTCAAAATGGGTAAATGAAAGCAGAGAGGGACGCGAATCTGTTGCCAATCTGTTATTTAGCGGGAGAGTTGGCATAAAATGAGAATGGAAATTGTTCCATTTAACCTTTGGAAATGTTATTTTGTTAAACAAGAGAGAAAAAATAAATCATTACCATACACCGGGAACACTTCTATACATAAATGTGACAATACTATATAAAATGGATACTTGAAAAAAATATAAAATTATAAACTTCTGGAGTTATAACTACAACACATTTTATTTGTATTATTAGTCACGAAATATATTATATATAACACAGAGTTTCTTAAAGAAAAAATAACACAATCATATTATATGCCTACTTTAACGTAAGAGCTAATTTTAAATAAAATACCTATCAACTAAATGCCACATTTTTATTTGTATGCAATGGTACCCGACATGAATATATTTATTTCCCACATATTAATTGATGAATTACATATTAATTGAAGAACATCAAAGATCACCGCCACTCCCGATAGAAAACATGCACTACATTTATGACTAATGACCTCGGTAGTTGACGCGCCCAGAATTGCTAACAATCAATCAATCAATTCAATCAATGTTTCGTCTAAGCCATTCCAACCGGTCTGACGTTGTTCGGACGCCTCGGCAACGCACTTCTTCTCACTAAGGGCTGTTATCCTGCCGTACAGTGGCCAACCAGGCACAAAACGTGGAGTCGCGTGTGTCCGCCCTTGTGACCCGCGCGCGATGCACCGCCGCGCCGACCGACGGGAAAGGCTTCGATCAAATTTCGTTTCCCTTTGGCGGGGGAGGGCTGGCTGGACTCGGCAGCGCGAAGGGAGGCGAGGGCGGGGAAGGCAACTGGGTCGGAGGGAGGGGTCGGGGATGTCAAGGGCTGTCGGGAGCATCGAGAGTGGGGGAGACGGGTAGGGGAATATGTGAAGTAACTACTGCTTTGGTCAATAATCCGCCAAGTTTAGTATACCGGGAGCGGTAGCTCAGTGCTTCAACTGATGTCAGTGCAGTTCCTCTGACCGGGAGGTCCTAGGTTCCCACTCCCAACAGCAGCAAGATTTTCGACACACTCTTTTCAGCTAGGTCGAATTCAGTCACTGTCTGGAGGAGAATTCTAGTGGCCGGCTGCTCTCCCGATTGGTCTGCCGACATCTGTGATAGTATAGTGAATGTAAGTGTAAATGTGTTTTTAAGGAGGGAGGATAGGATTAATTGATTAATTTTTTCGTGTTTCCGGGCGCGTTAAATGCTTTGATCATTAGTCCCGTTTGCGTAGTGCATGTTTTTTCGCGGGTTAAATGGCGGTGATCTTACCCCGCTGGATAGCAAGATGCGGCGCCGACCAATCGTCGGCTACTGGGGTTTCCCCCTAATCAGAACTCTTCCACCAGCGGAGCACCGCACCAGCCAGGACAAGCTCTAAGCTCCCACCCGATCTCCCGGACTATGTGCTAGTGTTGTGCATGTTAGTGTGTGTGTGTGAAAAGGGAGAGGATAGGACAGATAGCACGCGGCCCGTGGCCCGTTTGTTAGGGTACTGCTCCGGCATTCGCCTGGTGTTGATCGGAGAAACCACGGAAAACTACAGATCAAAGCAGCGGGTTGCTAGAAGTATCCTCAAACAACAGCTGAAGGAAGAGACAAGGTTATTGGGGACGGGAATCGAAGACATCCGAGCAGTCGGGGCGGAGAGACGAGGTCGCCTGGTGCGGAATGGGCAGCGAGGGATGCGGGTGCGGATGTAAATGAGTTAGAATGCGGATTATCGCCAAAGGTGGAGACGACTGCGCTGGCGGGGCCATCGGGAACGTGGGGTGGGGCACCGAGTGCGAGGGGGCCGGAGGAGGACTGGGGTGGGGCGGTGAATGTGATGGCGGCGTACGGTCCTTGGTGGCGAAAGGAACACAGGGGTCTGGTGGGGCTGGTTGTGGGTGGCGGTGCCGGCTGTGCGAGCGTCCGAAGTGTCGTGATCGGCGTTGCTATCTTGCGGCGGGGGGTGGAGGTGTGGGCAGTCGGTGGCAACGTGGATAGCACGGAAGTGGCGGGACGGGCAACGGGCCGGGGGAAGGAACTTTGACGTCGCGTGGCTAGGCGAGGCAAAGGCGAGGCTAATACGAGAGTGTAGGGAGAGGGATGGTTTGGAGCGGGGGGGGTTGGTGCGGGGGGGGGCGCGAGCGGGGGGGGTGGTCGGCAGGTTTGAAAGCCTGACGGGGCCATGGGGGGGGGGCGCCCCATCCCATAAAACACGCTTGCCGCCCCGTCGGGGCGGGGAGTGGCACATTAGGGGCGCGTCTTCTGCCGGGAGTGCCTCGCTCGCTGAAATATTTAGGGATGTGCGCCATCGCGAGCTGGGGGCGCTGGGGTTGAGTTGTGTGTGTGTGTGTATGTGTGTGTTTGAGCTGACGTGGGCTGCAGAGCTAACGATGTAAGAGGAGGTGCTAACGGATCCGCAGACCCGGACGTCAAGTTACGCCCTCGGATTCTCCAAAGCCTCGATTCTACAAAGCCTCCTGTACACGTAGGAGTGGTGTAATTGTTGGAGCCAATTACTGTAGCATTTGTGTGGAGGAGAGGTAATGACAGTCAATTACCCGTATGATTTACAGAAGAAGAATGCAAAGTATAATATTTGGGAGCGAAAATATTATAAATTATATTGCTTGCAAATTAATGGACAATTCAATGAAATCTAGAAATATTTAATTTAAAAATATCTGACGGTGTGTGTCTTCCGTAACTCAGTATCTTTAGATAATTGACCGATACTTACACATTACATATTCAGAGGAGACGGTGAATAAACAAACAGTAGGAAATCGTGACAATACCTAACTACTTCATTCCATATCATACTGCAACACTCCAGTCATCATCGAGAAGACAAAAAGAAACAAATATCGACTACAATCGCATTTATTTGCATTTAAAACGTAGGCAGTACTCTAATGCTTTGGCAGTTAGATCGCAAAGTACGGATATTATTTAACTTTACTAATAAAACAAAAAATTTAATTTAATTAAAAATTAATTTAAAAGGAGAATATTTTTTTCATTCACGATTTTGACTTTAAAGTTAAGATATTGCAACAACATCAAAAGGGATATTGAGGAATATTTGTGCCGTTACTCTGACGAAAATAGTGTATTCGTTACAAACTTGTGCAAACCCATCAGCAGAGATTCGAGGTAAAATACGTTGAACAAAGATGCGCAAGATCGGGGAGAGCATGGTCTCAGGGCAATGACAGCAGCCGGCGCCGTGGAGCACTATGCTGAGAACGACGGCATCACATCGTCGTCTGCGCGACGGGATACAGGCAACAGAGGCGGGAGGTGGGGAAAATAATGAGCGAGATTTTCGGGAGGAAAAGAGAGGTGAGATATATCGATGGCGGCGTTCAAGGTGCCTATGAGCAAGACGGATGGAGTGACGACATTGCATCGACGTTTAGGAGGCGGTGGGGCAAGAACAGCGGTGGTGTTTGCGGGGATGGAGGCACCGGCGGGTGAGAGGATATTTTGATTGATTGTGCGCCAACTGCTTTGGTCATTAGTCCCTTAAATGTAGTGCATGTTTTTCTCGGGGGATGACGGTGATCTCCCGCTGGATGGCGAGATCCGGCGCCAACCTACCGCCCGCTAGTGGGGTTTCACCCTAACCAGGACTCTCCCACCAGCGGGGCACCGCCCCAGTCGGGACAAGCTCTAAGCTCCCGACCTGTCTCCCGGAATATGTGGTAGTGTAGTGCATGTAAGTGTAAGTAATGTAGTGTAAGTGTGTGTGTAAGGGGAGAGGATAGGACAAGGAAGAGGAAGGACAGATCGCGCGCGGTCCGTGGCCCGTTTGCTAGGGTTCGCTCCGGCATTCGCCTACTATTGATAGAAGAAACCACGGAAAACTACCGATCAGAGCAGCCGGCCGCTAGAATTCTCCTCCACACAGCGACTGAATTCGACCTAGCTGAAAAGCTAGTGTCGAAAATCCTGCCGCCGTGGGGAGTGGGAACCTTGAATCTCCCGTTCAGAGGCGCTGCAGTGACATCAGTTGATGCACGGGGTGAGAGGAGGAGAAACCGTTCGGATGGTGGTGAGGGGGGGGGGGGCCAAGGGACGAAGGAAAAGTCAACAGTAACGGAGGAGACGGTGAGAGATACTGAAGGAGGCAACGGTGACCGAGCAGTGAGTGACAGAGCCTGCTGACAAATATGGTGGAGCCGGGCGCGTTGGTGATGATGGTTGTAGTGGCGTCAGATGCGGTGATGACGGAATCAGCGGTGCCACAAGCAGTGATGACATGTGCTAAGCTGAGGGACGCGTTGATGGGAAGAGAAACGCTGGTGAACAGACAGCTGTAAAGGAGGCAATAGTGACGGAAGCGGTGATGACGGAAACGATGGTGACGGTGATGAAGAATACCACAGGAACCGCGACGGTCAGGACGGATATGGTGGGGGGTGGCGGCGATGGAGTCTGTGGCGGCAGGGCCGGAAGTGGCGAGGGTTAACTTGTGGTAAATGAGGCAGTGGAAATGTCTGCGACCGTGAAGGAGGTGGCAAGGGTAATGGAAGCGGAGGAGGCGAAAAAGAAATAGGGGGTGGACGGCGGGGGAGGAAAAGGAAAGTGGTGACGGTTGGGGTAGATACGACGAGAATATGGACGATGGGGAGTGTAGAGACGTCGGGAAAGCCGGGAGACGTGGCTCAGAGCATCAACTGACGTCACTGTAGTGCCTCTGACCGGGAGGTCCTAGTATAGAGTTTTCACAGTGGCAAGATTTTCGACACCCGCTTGTCAGCTAGGTCGAATTCAGTCGCTGTCTGGAGGAGAATTCTAGAGGCCGACTGATCTGATCGGTAGTTTTCCGTGATTTCTCCGATCAACACCAGGCAAATGCTGGATCAGACCCTAACAAACGGGACACGGACCGCGCGCAATCTGTCCTTCCTCTTCCTTGTCCTATCCTCTCCCCTTAAACACATACACTTATAGTATCATGCAGTACACTACCACATATTCTGGAAAACCGTTCGGGAACTTAGAGCTTGTCCCGGGTGGGGCGGTGCCGCGTTGGTGGGAGAGTCCTGGTTAGGGGGAAACCCTGCTAGCCGACGGTAGATCGGCGCCGGATATCGCCATCCAGCGGAGGAAGATCACCGCCATCTATCCCGTGAAAAAACATACACTACACTTACGGGACTAATGGACAAAACATGTTGCCATCCAGCGGGGGAATTTCACCGCCACGTCCCGAAGGAAAACATTCACTACACTTACGGGACTAGTGCTCACAGTAGTTGACGTGTCCGGAATTACTACCAACCAACCAAGGACGGAGGAGAGCGTCGAGGGGGAGGCGACGGGGCGGGGGCTTGTGAAGGGATGCCCGCCGGATGCGGAGAGACTGCTCGTCAGCGCTGTGCGCGCGGGGGGCTGGAAGGAGGGCGAGGCGAGAGCCCTCGAGCACGATAGCGACGCCGATCGACAGCATCTCGAGAGGGCAGCCACCACACGCCGCAAGCCGCCCAACAACCCGCACTGGCAGCGAGGGCCCTCCTCTCCCAGCCACCCACGCGCGCGTAAACACAGGCTCCTGGCTCCACCATCTCCCTCGCTCGCATCGACGGTAACAACGCCCAGTTACAGTGCGATGCTTTCGACGTTAATAATGAAAAGGCCGCCGGCCTGGTGGCCGAGATCGCTAAGGCAGTAGTGTCGTAGTGATCTCGGACCGAAGGGTCGCGGGTTCGAGTCCCGCCTCGGGCATGGTTGTAATTGTGTTCGTCCTTTCACCCCTTATCATCAATCACCATATCGTTTCATCCTCATAGTTACCATACCGTTAACAGCAATAGTGGTCGCTAATGACCACTATGTTGAAGCGACCTTAAATAAACCAATTTAAAAAAATGAAAAGGCCCATATTATAAGTATCTATATTAACCGATAATTTTACGTCTTGTAAAAACGATCGATAGAACGTCACTTGTGCGACACTGGCAAAATCAAATCCTTTTTACTCAAATAACAGAGTCGATTATGCTATCGAAATATCAGTGGATTTATAAAAGTGACTCCAATATGTTCAAATTGAACGTCTTGAAACCGAAACACCTCATTGAAGGAAACGATTGAATCAACTACCGTTCAAAGGGACTTACGGGCAGAGAAGCACCAAAAGAGAAAATCAGAGTAAAATACTGCATCTTTGCAGACAAAATTCGAGAAAAAAGATAAACAAAAAAGTGAAGTGGCTCAGCTTGGATTGGAAATTACGAAAAACGCTTACGAAAATGAAAGAGATACTGAAACAGTACTAATTCAGGTATGAAAAAGGAAACTGCGTTTCTTTTACGTTGCCAGTACGTACTCATGCAGGTGCAATGGTAGAAGTATCCTGGGAATAAATAAATTCAAATGTATCGCAGGAATTTTGCTTTCTAACAATGTTACGGACGCAATTTTTATTTTTAATACCGTACGAGTAATTCGACTGAAAAAAAATGAGAAGAGATACAGTAGTAAATGCGCAGAATGTCTTCATTTCACTACCGAGAAACCCGCAGTCGGCCATGTTCATCGTGTTTCCTTCCGTGATGTGTAGAGGGCCTTCGGGGAACTCGGTCGTTAGCGAAGGATGAAATTCAAGATAATGGACCTCCGCACAGAACATATAATAGTACTCCTAATTGGAGTACTTCTCCTACAGACTACCTCTTTAGTCTTCCGGTGAATTCGGTCTCGGAGAGGCGCTTTTGTTTGCCCACAGCCGAGCTACATACACGGAAACGCACCGCGAGAAAGCCAACACTGGAGCTCGTAGTGCGGCGTGGCTAAAGCATCATTTACACGTTGCGAGCTAGTCGGCGGAGAGTTTGAGAGCCGGTCTCCACGGTCTTCGACTGTCTTCTCATGCATAAGTGCGGGGACAAACACGTTTTGCGGAACGAGACGTTACAAAACAAATGACGTCTCGCAGAAGTGTTATATATGTTAATAATGGACGCAAAGTTTTTTTTTGTATTTTTTGGAACAATAACCTTTCACGCTCCTCATGTTTCGTGAAGACTTGAAGGAGATTCAACTTCAATGATGAGAGAATTGTGTGTACGAAAAGTGTCGGCAGCTGAACGGTAAACCTCTACTTTTAGCGACAACTCACGGAGGTTGAAGAAACCCTTTCACAGCATTTTTCGGCCTATGGTCACCAAGCCCATGTATCAAGTAGTTGTACGCGCGTCGATACAGGTCGAAAAAACTGGAAAGTTCCATAGTGTATGGTGCGACGTTACCAAGTGTAGAACTGGACTTTGAACGTTTTTTATATACACGCCAATACCGAAGTTGAACTTTTTGGTTCAAACGTACTAAAGAAGCTGTCATAAAGCTTCTTCTTCTTCTTCTTCTTCTTCTTCTTCTTCTTCTTCTTCTTCAATTCACGGATTAGGGAAATTTCCTGTTCCGGCTTCATTACACCATCTCTGTTGCGGACGGCCAATGTCCCTTCTTCCCGTGGTCTGTACAGAAAGGCATGTCGGGGGATCCTTTCGTGAGACATCCTTCCTAAGTGCTGTACCCACCGTGATCTGTGTTCATTTATTTTTTTATTGATAGAAAATATGTTAAGTTTCTGTCTTATGTCTTCATATTTTTATTTTGTCCATTAGGGTGCAGCGTTTTACTCTCCGGAGGAATTTCATTTTCCAGGCTTGTATCTTCAATTTATCTCGTATTCTTAATGTCCATGATTCACACCCGTAAAGCAATTGTGGTACTGGCATGACTTTATAAAATTTTCATTGTGTCTTTTCTAGTCTTATTGCGAAGATATTTGTTTATTGTTCAAAAAGCACGACACTATTACGATTGAAATTCTTTATGTACCCTTGAAGTTGGAGTTGAATTTGAGGCAAGAATAGGTTATATTTACAATCTCGCAGACCATTGCATAATCAAGAATGCGGTCTGCGCGTTTCCTCTTCAACAGCTTGAAGCGCAACGAGCCAACTGTCCTATGAATTATTTTTCGCACTCTTCGCGAAAGTGCTTGCATGTTTCCACGGGCAGATTTATAAAGTATTTCGTATGGAGTGTTTCCATTTGCGGACCCCTAAAATGTTTTTGAAATAATATTCTTTATAGAAAGGCACTATTGAAAACTGTTAGTTTTAGGATATACAGAAAGTGGTGAATGTTCAATTTCTAGCAATAGTGTTAAAAGTGAGACGACATTCAAATATTGAAACAAACTGACGTTAACCTAACATGGCACACAATTAAGGTTGTCAAAAATATTGTATGACGTACGTAGTAAAAGTGATTTTATTTTGATCGCAGGATTGAACTACTCGACCTATCGGTAACCTTTCCTTCTCGCAAAATAAAATGTGACCACCACACTCATATCATAAATAACAATTAATTGTTAGCTTGAAATTAAAAATATGTCTATAAATAATAAATATATTTCTGAGAATGTGATCAATATGCAGTAATTATTGAGTCACATTACAAAAACGTGTTGGATTGGGATAGGAATTTGATGAGATTAAATAGATTTTAAGAAATAAAATTTGTCCTCCACTTACATTGGAGCATTTCGGGACGTTCAATTATAACATAAGATTGTAACACTTTTAAAAACAATAATCGAAACAATAAAAAGTAAAATTAAAAAATCTTATATTTAAAAAAATTTAAATTATTTTTTTTTAATTTACAAAATTAAAAATCAAATTATAACTCTCCTCGTAATTCCAATTGGATGCGACGTGTAAAACTAAACATTCTTATCGAAATGGGCAAGTGTCTTATTTCGAACCAGCTGAGGTTGCTCAGGGCATCAACTGATGTTTCTGTAGTGATCATTAAAGAAGTTCCAACGGTGGCAGGATTTTCGACACTATCTAGGTCGAATTCAACCGCTGTCTTGATGAGAATTCTAGCGGTCGGTTGCTTGCTCGGTAATTTGCCGTGTTTTTTTCGGATTCCACGTGAATGCCGAAGAAGTACCCTAACAAAAAGGGCCATGGACCGCGCGCAATTTTTCCTTCCTCTTCCTTGTCATATCCTCAACCCTTACGTACGCACACTGCCGATTACATGCACTACACTACTACTTGTCAGGTGCTTCGAATGCGCCCCGGCTGGGGCGTGACCCTGTGGAAGTTATCAGGAGGGGGAAAGCTCGCAATCGTGCGTGTAGGTTGGCGCCGCATCACACCCTCCAGAATAGAAGAACACCGACATCTCCGGCCTACAAAATAAGCACTACACTTACGAAACTAATGACTTCCAGATGGCGCGCCGGGAAACACGAAATAACCAATCAATAAATCGAATTTGCAATTGGCTGAATCATCCCCGCACGATACATGTCGTCCTGCTACTACTAGTCGGCCAACTCACGTGCTTCGTGTATAGAAGGATTTTGTTAAGAATGAGCCAAAGTGACAGCTAGTGCTGGAGACATAACTGGTCGTTGTGTTCTTGAGCCCATTGAACTCCCTTACAGCATTCGTTCGTTTCTAGTTGGCTAACCTGTTAATGGCTTCGACGCTTCCTTTTGTGATGTCGTCGTCCGACGAAAATATAGTGCGCGAAGAGAAACAATTGAAATTAGGAAGTGCAGTGTTATGTGCTCATCAGTAACAATTCTTTTTTCTACAAAAATTACATTGAATTTACTTTTTGTGTGAAAAATATCATGTTTATTTTAAAACCGCGACTAGAATGTGAGATACGTATGGTGCACGTGTTTCCGGATATTGTGGTGTTGTGTCGTGCTGTGATTGAGAGCTTTCTATTTACATTCGTGGCAGTTTTCTTTTACTGATTGTTAGAGCGTGTTAAGAGATTTTCCACATTCGTAATTAAATTAAAATTTTTCTCGTATAGCGTACGTGCAAATAGCTCAGCAAAACTCTTGGATCTCTGTATACTGACGAATCAAAATACTTCAGAAGAGGCGTGGCTGAACAGCTGTCGCGGCGGAGAGATACTTCTATGAATTACATGTGATGTTCTTTAGTTTAGCGAACTGTCACTTTAGCTTTTCTTTAGGATTGGTTGATTAGTGATTCCGAGCGCGTCAACAGTTTAGGTCAATAGACCCGTCAGTGCAGTGCATGTTTTATCCTCGGGAGATGGCGGTGATGTTCCCCCGCTGGATGGCGAGATCCGGCGTCGACCTGCCGTCGGCTAGCGGGATTTCCCCCTAACCAGGACTCTCCCACCAGCGGGGAACCGCCCCTGCTGAGACAAACTCTAAGCTCCCGACCGGTCTCCCGGAATATGTAATATTGAAGTGCTTGTTAGTGTAAGTGTGTATGTAAGGGGGAGAGGATAGGACAAGCAAGAGGAAGGAAAGATCGCGCGCGGTCCGTGCCCGTTTGGTAGGGTACTGCTCGGAATTCGCCTGGTGTTGATCGGAGAAACTACAGAAAACTACCAGTCAGAGCAGCCGGGCGCTAGAATTCTCCTCCAGACAGTGACTGAATTCGACCTCAGAGCTGACAAGCTGGCGTCGAAAATCCTGCCGCCGTCAGGACTCGAACCAAGGACCTCCCGGTTAGAGGTGTTGCAGTGGCATCAGTTGATGCACTGCGCTATCGCTCCCGGTCACTCTTAGGAAAATCCTTCTATAAACGCGGCTAAGGTGCAGAAGTTGTGCGAAGAGGCGTGCTCGTTCGGCGCGGTGTGGGCCGGGGCGGGGCGGGGCGTGGCGTGGCGGGGCGGGGAGGGCAGCGGCCCGCCATTGTGGACCGTGCCGCGCGCAGCCCGCGGGGTCGTCTAATCACCCATTCAGCGCGGCGCTTTGTTGGCAGGCCTCGGCTCTGGCGCCGGCGACGCCGCCCACGCCGGGGGGCGGGGCGGGGAGGGCGCGGACGCTGTTCCGCGGCGGGCGCGCGGTTTGATATGTAATTATCTTAACATGAGATTCAGCACCGGCGGAAGACATCCCGTCACTACATCCACGGCCATTGTTAGCGCGGCGAAGGCGCCGGGTGCGGCGGCTGAGGGACGCGGAGGGGAGGAGGGGGGGTGGACAGAGCAGGGGAGTCGAATTCAGTCGCTGTCTGGAGGAGAATTCTAGCGGACGGCTACTCTGATCCCCGTTGGTTTCCCGTGGTTTCTGCGATCAACATCAGGCGAATGCCGGATCAGTACCATTACAAACAGGCCACGAACCGTGCACGAACTTTTCTTCCTCCTCCTTGTCCTATCCTCACCCCTTACACACACTTACATTAACATTTACTACACTACCACATATGCCGGGAGACCGGTCGATGACTTGTCCCGACTGGGGTGGTGCCCCTGGTGGAAGATACATTGTTGGGGAAAACCCTGTTAGCCAATAGTCGGTCGTCGCCGATATCTAGCCATCCAGCGGGGGAAGAGCACCGCCACCTCCCAAGCAAAAGCACACTACTCTTACGGGAGTAATGATCATAGTAGTTCACGGAATCTCTAACAATTAATCAGAGCAGGGGAAGAGGTGGAAGAAGGGAAAAGAATTCTATGTAGAGGGACGAGGGAGTGCTGCTGCTGGGTATGGGCACGCAGGGCGATCACCCGGGGCCCTGCAAGTCAAGGGGCCCCATGATGAGAAAAAATATTAAATAACTGAAAAATATTAAAACCCCAGAAAATCGTTTGCGTAATTTTATAGTCTGATATTTCATAAAATTTAAATTAATTTTTCACCTTAACTTGATTATAGTCATTACTTGTAAGGTACAACTGTATGAAATGAATCAAATGGTTAAAATAGGTTCTACTGAAATTCATGTTTATTATTTTATGTATTTAACAAGTAATTTTATTAAACACTAAACCCAACATTTTTTTAGAGTTTTAAGATCGTCTTCGAAATTGTATTATTTGATCACTAAATACTTCTTGTTAAACGTAATTTTCGTTATTTGTTGAAATAAAATAACTCATAGTTTCTTGATACAACTTTCATATTTTTAATTTTTTCGAGGTGGAAGGGCTAGGTTTCAGCACTGCCCCGTTCCCAAAATTTTCTAGCTCCGGCAATGGACGTGCGGTTGCGTTTGTGAAAGGGGAAAGTAAGAAAAAGGCGTGAAAGGGAGTGGTGGGGAGAGAACTGCCGAAGGAGAAGAATGAAGGGAGGGGAACAGGAGAGGAGGGAAGGGCACTGGTTGTGGGGAGGATCGTATGGGAAAGAAAGAGGAAGTGCGTGGGGGGGGGCGGTAGTTGAAATCGGGGATCCCCTGAAGCTGGACGAAGCCTCTGGAAGAAAAAAATCACCAGGGAGCCAATACGTCTGTCACTATCTTGCGATAACAAGAGATAATAGTGATTTACAATTTCGTGAATGAATTGGAGAGTTCCTGGACGAGACCGATAGGTCGAACCAAGGAAATTCCTAAAGTGGAAATGATAAGTCCCACCTGTGGAATTTCGTGTTGTTACGTCTTGTTTTGCCTTATATTCAGAATTGTTTATTCCAGATGTCTGTTTTATTGTCTACACATTTGCTTGTGTGATATACACATTTAATTGACCTCGAGAACCTACCACATATTTTTCAGTTCGGGGATTTCTGCATTTTTTTCCAATTGTACTTTCGGTATTAGTACGGAAAGTACTTCCGAAACATTTCCAGGCTGATGTTGAAAAAGTTAAACTTTAGGACCGAATACTGTGTACGTATGCGCCACTCAATAGACGGTATCCAATAAATATAACTTTTCTTCAACTTGGACCCGCTATCAATTTTCTGCATTGTTGTGGCTCTGGAGTTGGCGCTTATTGATGAGTTGATTCATCACTTGTGATTCCGGCGCGTCAACTACCAAGCCCCGTAAGATTCTTTAGTCCCGTAAGTGCTGTGCATGTTTTGCACGGGAGGGGGCGGTGATCTTGCCTCGCTGGATGGTGAGATACGGCGCCGACGTACCGTCGGCTAGGTTTAAAACCCGACCGGGGTTTTCCTCAACCAGGTATCTCCCTCCAGCAGGGCACCACCCCAGCTGAGACAATCTCTAGGGTCCCGATCGCTCTCCCGGCACGTATGGTAGTGAAGTGCATGTAAGTGTAAATGTGTGTAAGGTGTAAGGATAGGGCAAAGAAAGATTGTGTGCGGTCCATGGCCCGTTTGTTATGGTACTGCTCTGGCATTCGCCTACTATTGATAGAAGAAACCATGGAAAACTACCGATCAGACTAGCCGTCCGCTAGAATTCTCCTCCAGACAGCGACTGAATTCGACCTAGCTGAAAAGCTAGTGTCGAAAATCCTACCGCCGTGGGGAGTGTAACCTAGGACCTCCCGGTCAGAAGCGCTGCAGTGCCATCAGTTGATGCCCTGAGCCACCCCCTTCTAGCGATGCGGAAAGACCTCCAATGATGGGCACACACCGATCAGCGCAACCTCGCCTTCTGTCCCACCGTGTCACAGCCATGCGCCAACGGACTGCAGTGCCACGGCGTGGCAAGCCAAATTGCGCGCGTCTCATCGCATCTCGCCACGCCCCCGCCCCCGGCCTTGCACGGCACGGCATCACCCCTTGAGTCAGGGCTGCTCGAGTGAACGGTTAGAGTTCCTGGATACAGAGAGTAGCGCATTCCTTTGCGCCATCGCCGCCGCCATTTTATATCCACTTGAACTAAGCGGTATTGTGGGTGAGTTAGAAACCACCAATCTACCGAAAACTAGTAATAATATACTCGAAATTCCTCATAATGCGTCCGAACGCTCTCATTTCTCCTTCACTTGTGAATGTTGCCTGGCGGGGTTTTCGAGTGAAAGAATATTAAAAGGAGAGAGGAGGCGCGCTTCGGTCGATCGGCTCCAGTCTAGTGAAAGGCAAGTGGTACGCTCCCTGCTGCAGTGGGCCACTAAGGCCCGGCAGACCCGAATAGAGTTGCCCTGCCATCGTCAGTACCCTGCATACAAAAAGCAGTCAATGCACATGAAAATTAAGTAAATAAGTATTCTATTTATCTATCGAATACAACCAATAAATTTAAATAATATGTTACATATTGCACTGCTCCCCAGCAAGCCATGTAACTTCTCGCAGAGTGCCGGTCAAAGGAGCACCACATTGCATCGCATCTCTTCACGCCTGTTTACTTTACTATATCGCACTGCCTCACCCCGAATCACACCGAGTCTCACCACATCACAAGCAAAGTGACTCGTCGGACCGGGCCTCATCGCGTTGCGCCACGACTCGTCCCGCCACGACTCGCCCCGCCACGACTCGCCCCCCCGCCACGACTCGCCCCGCCACGACTCGCCCCGCCACGACTCGCCCCGCCACGACTCGCCTCGCCACGACTCGCCCCGCCACGACTCGCCTCGCCACGACTCGCCCCGCCACTACTCGCCCCGCCACGACTCGCCCCGCCACGACTCGCCCCGCCACGACTCGCCCCGCCACGACTCGCCCCGCCTCGACTCGCCCCGCCTCGACTCGCCAGCCCCGTGAAATGCCACACCAGAGAGTCACCCTATCACGCCGGTTTACATCTAGCCACACCGCACAAGACACAGGGCGTCGTTTGATCACCTGTTTTCTGAACGTGACACGCAAAGGTCAAAAGGTCGATTCGCGATGTCACTTCACAATAATCAACGTAAAATATGAGGGAAATATATGTATGAGATTTTTATTTAAAAAGTATATATTTAATGCACTAGTGTGTATCATTCGCGCTTTATTTTGTATAAAATATGAAATATGTAGTATTAGGCCTTTTAATTAATATATAGCGGCGGTATATCAATTCTTTAATGCATTGTGTGACTGACATTAGAATGAACGTTTGCTTATTTTTGAGAATATCACGCTTGAATTTTTTCCTAACGGATTCATTTAAATTACATACAAGTTAAAGAATCCCGGGAATTATTTCAGGAAAATTCTTCCTTCAAAATAACTAAATTATTCGGATGAAGTTGTCCTCGTGTGCAATTTTAATTGATATTGTCTTGATTGTGTTGCTGATCAATGTCTCGGTGTGTGTGTTAAATCAAGAGAGATATCAAAATTGTTCTAAGAAATTTTACCCGAGCGTACACAACTTATAATTTCAAATTCCTATTTGTTCTTCTGAGCTATTTTATAATTTGTGGCTAAAGTATTTATTAGTGAGAATAGACTTGCAAGTTTTTAATATGTGAGAAAATTGTTTACTATAACAACAAAACAAACTGGACATATCCAAATGCACTTTTCACGAAAATGAAACACTATTAAAAAACACGTATATCGCAAACTATTTTCACAACCTTAATAATAGAATATAACGAAATTTTGGTGTTCTTGTAAATAACCGCAATGTAAGTTTTATTACTAGCGAGAGGTCCTGACACAGTATGTTCAGTACTACAGGTAAATATAGGTCGGGAGGTCCAGAGAAGCACGTAGTACAAGTGGCAGGGGGGGGATGAGGAGACGGCAGCCAGAGAAAATGGAATTAAAAAGAACGATCTGTAGAGAGGAGATCGCCGGGAGTAAGTGGATGTTCGCGAAAGCGACGGAAGTGGACGACATGCAGGCGAGTGGGTATTTTTAGGGTGGAGAGAGATGTTTATGCCATAAGAGGCTTACGGACGGCGCAGATATATTTGATGGCTGCGAAGTACCAGAAAGCATCTGAAGGAAACCGAGAAGGGAATGATCACAACTGTAAAGTGACATGTTCTCCCCTGAAGGACTTCTGGAGAGAGTTCCTCCTAATGTGGTTCTAGTTTCATTTCACGTTTCCCCGTAGTACATCACACGCAGTATTTTTTTTACTGTTTTTAACGTTGTATAAATAAATAAAAATGTATTCTTCTTCAATATGACAATTATCAACATCATCATCATTATCATCAAGGAATAGGATGTAAGTCAATGTTTGACAAAGAATATACAGTGGGAAACCAATGTTATGAAGTTGCATATGAGCAATTTTTCTCTGTTACTCCCCTACCCCGACTGATTGAAGTATCATCTCACACGACTCTTTTGCGTGTACCTGCCAAATCTCAATGAAAAATAACTTACCTAATAATGAGAAACGGCATTTGAAAATTGTTACATGCGTAACTTCTTAATAAGAGATTTCCCATAAAATTTTCATTAACAAAAGTGATAATCTTCTACCTCATGCATTCCCTAGAAACTTTGAACATTTATTCAGAACGATTCTGAATATCACTTAATTATATCGCTAATCTAACAAAAAACTAAAATAATATAAAAATGTTGGCAAATAACTTACAATTTCCTCACGGTTGTCTCTGGGTAGGGCAGAGAAACACCCATGGAGTTTATTTAGGCCTGACGGTCGGCCAGCATTGCAAAGGCAGTCAGCAAGGGGTTAGAGCTCTCAGGGAAAGGCCGGCCTGGGGGGGGGGGTGAACGGGGCAGATGACCCATGGTAAACAAGCCCCCGAGGCTGCACCCGATCGCGTTATGAATATTCGATCGAGAACATCGCCATACTAAGGCCCTAGGGGCAGAGATCGAAGGAGGGCACCGAGAAACTCCGAACCTTATATTCTTTCGCATGTATATTTTTGTGTTCAACACGTTTCAGGAACATTTACATACAATCTTTCATTAACAGTTTGGGACGATTCCCGCATAATCAGACGAGAAGGCTTCTTCTTATATATAATGTATATATATATATATATATATATATATATATATATATATATATAAACATTTTGATGTCTCATCAAAGATGTATCATCACAAGACGCTAACGTATTGAATTAATTTGTTATCAGGGAAACTAGTTGTAACCACTTCTGTGTACGTTCAATGGACGGCAATAGACATATTTTAGCATAAGATTCACGGAGACAGCCGCTGCGCGATGTACTTATTTTACGACCAGAAAGTATTATTTAGAAAAATGAAATAAAATACAAAATATTATATGTATATGTGTATATGTGTATATGTATATATATATATATATATATATATATATATATATATATATATATATATATATATACAGTAAACAGTGGTGTGTTTTATATTTCAATTACTTGCGATGCAATAATTTATGGAGATTGTTACAAAAAAATGACGGTAGGAGTTAAGATTTGTCACACAAAACCACGCTCGTGGCATATAGGGAAGTCGCTGGCCTTTTACCACTGAGGTCCGGGTTCGATTCCCGTCGAATCTCATGTGAAATTTGTTCCAACAAAACGAGTTCGGCTGCTTCGCAAGGGCTAGACCAACCCCCTATTAAATGTCCTAAACCCTACCCCTATCCTTATTCCTTTCCAATTCTGGCCGCTGAGTAGTGATGGAGGAGCGCGTAGCAGGAGGCGCGAACGCGGAGATGCTACCTGGCGGTCCTCATGACAACTGACTGCGACGTGACGTGACACGACTTAAAAGTAATGGAGGATTACTCTCCAGCGCAAAGCGCTCAACGCCCCTTATGGGGCTTGGAGACGCGTTGCGTCAATTTGTAACACGCAACAAATTAAAAACATACAGCTGTTGGAGAGAGAACGGTCGGGAACACCAACCTAGGCGATGCGATAGAGCAGCATAATGTCCGTGATGGAAGTTCAATTAGGAAATTAGAAACTTTTTCTTGTGAAAGTTAAGTCGAGAATTGTAAGTATCAAATAGAAATACGAGTAACTTTAAATATTTATTTGCATCTCAAAAACATTTGCAAATTTTGCAGTTACGAGAAATTTAAGATTCAATTTTTTGAAGTTGGTTGCATTAGATTATTTAAGAGAGCAGAAAAGGAGTGAAAATGTTTTTAGGGTAGTTTAGAGAACAAAATAGATTATGGCTTCCAAAAGGAGAAAAAATATCTGCCAATTTACTTTTTATTTAAAAAAGAAACAACAACCAAAGTCTCGGCAGTGGTATCTTCGAGACTTCTACGTTGGTAGAGAAGGACGCATCAAACAATTCTAACTTTAGTTATAACACTGGCGGTCACTTATGCCATTGTTCCGTAAAATATAACTAAAAGTAACTGAAAAAATCTTCGAGTAGCATATCGTTGACCAAACAATCAAGTATAGACAATAATGGCTGGTATTCTTTGGCAATTATACGTATTGTGACGTAAGAATGATAATTCAGACGTTTATATTGCGTGGGGTACTTAGATTATTACTATTCCATTACAATCGCTTAGAGGAAACTACGTGCCTTAAACTCAAATTCTTAGTTGAAAATAGTTGCTGCCGCGGCATTGAACGTATATTGGAAGGATTAATGAATTTTATGAAATTTAGTAATGGAATACACGTTCTAGTAGAAGCATAATTGAGGCTACTTTGCAAGAAGGGTTCGTTTTTGTGACAATAAAAAGTTTGAAGAAGGAAAACAAGAAGATAGTTGATTTTTGGAACAAAAGAACATCATATTTTAAAATAAATATATGAAATAGATTTCAGAGTTGATATTCCTACCATAAAGTCTAAAAAATGTATAGAGTAGTAAACGCGACAGAGAATCTAGCATTTCAAACCGGTCCCTTCTTAATCCTCGTGTAGTGTTACAAATAATTCTTCTAATTAAAATGCATAGTCAAACCCGAGTGTATTTTAGAGTAACAAGGTAATTAAGTAAAATCCGCGTGGATTTGGCGAGGCAGACGGAGAAAGATCCCTGTAAAATATGAGCTTCCGCAGCTGGTTGTTTGTTCAGAAGTAAATTTTTGCTCGCTAGAAGGAGCATACTATTTCTAAAACTATAAATTTAAAGCTTTGTGAGACAAGGATATTCGATTGTGTAAATATGTTATAAATTAGTGTTTGCTTTCAAAATGTGCGTACGGTATGCACATGCCGAGCACATTAATTAGCTGAGAACTTACGAGCTTTCGACGACACTGAAAAGTTTTAATAAGTTTATTGCATTTCATACAAATGTGTGAAACCGTATATCTTTTTGATGACAACTTTTATGAAACATCTCGTAAAACTCTGAACTTTTCATATTTATATTCCATTTTATTATTTTCAAGAAACTCCAAGCACTGTGTTTGTTGATTGCTCAGAAAAACTTTTATATTATAATATTTACTAAACTTGCTAAAACATTTATTAGTGACTTATAATGCAAACCCCATAAAAACATAATGTAATTTGTCTGAATTAATGGGAAGAATATAAAAAAGGTCCTGTTGATGTATTTACACTTTACTTCTGAAAGTTCCTTTTGATATTAATCTCTTGATAGATAATTTGGAATTCTATTAGTCAGTTCAAAACCTTAATTTTTGTAAAAATTGCTGAATTTCAACTAACAAATTCTCAATATATTATTTTCAAAATAAACACTTGTAATCTTTATACTTCCAATAACACATTCTCTCTCGTTTTTGTATGAAACTGGTAACGAATTTAACCGTACCACATAATTAACGAATAGTGAATTTAATAACATTGCCACATCTTATTTCCCTTAAATCCAGATGAGAAATAACCTAATAATATATAAAAAGTGACTTAGAGTCCAGTGTGAGCTAATTCGCAGAGGTGATCGATATACGAAATACACCGAAAGCTCTAGGGAATTAAATCTACCTCGATATATCGAATTCAACTTTCGATGATCCCATGTGAAGCGAGCTTGAGCGGTTCGCCAGTGAATGCGAGTATTAATTTAATTTTTAGTACGGTGCGCCGTATTGGTTTTCAATATATGACGGGCTCACGCTCGGTAGAAAATGGCTGCAGACAAGTATTACATAACATCCAACAGCATAGGTGTGTTCCAGAATCACGCCTTCCATACACTATATCAAATCAGACCCGCTCTCGACTACTTTTTATTAATAGTCCTGGGAACAGAAAACTCCAGACACGTAAGTCGTTGTTATCGAGTTCAAGAAACAACCATACCAAATTTGAAAACAAATTGAAGGTGTTTGGTCATGACAGCATAAAAAATGGTTCATTAAGTGGAACCATTAAAACGACCAGCATCATAAGAGGGAAATAAAATTACTATTCTCACAAATTCATCTTTTTTATAAAGTCTTCAAGAAATTTTCATGGAAAATTTGAAGAAAATGTATTATTATAACACTGAGTTATCACACAGTACAATGTGTTTTCGAATATGCACACTTTAAAACTGATGTTAGCATTCGATATAAAAATTGAAAAAGTGAAACTTTAGATGCATCTAAAAACAAAAAATGTAGAAAATTAGGAAAAATATTACCAAATCACAACAATACTTTAAGCTCTGAGTTTTCATGTTCTGACTTTTGTGTGTTAACATGATGTTTTAGAACGTCATTTACGTTTTGTGAACAAGAAATACTCTTTGGAATAAGTGTACGCCATCTTCAACTACAACTCATTTCTATCGATTTCTCTTATCGGAGAGCAAGCGCTAAATTTTTCACGGACCACTAGCGGTTAAGGGAAGCTTTTCGTTCCTCTAGTTAGTGGGACGAAGTCACTAAAATAATATATTATTATCAAGTTCAGTGCGGTATGAGAAATTTACTTGACCATTAATAATGATCGTGTATGTATGTAATGCATGTACGTGCATTTTTATTTAGAGTTTATATTTAAAATTATATATGTGAATATATAAATAAAATAAAATAATTTAAAGTTATATATGTGACATTTGTATGCATACATGACATAATTTTCAAAATATACACTTAATACACAAATACAAGGCACATGGGAATTTAAAGAATGTACTATAGTGTTTTGGAGCCAATAATTAGATGAGAGATGTAGCCTATATTCGGAAATATATTCGATGAGTTTGGGTCATATATAAATTATTTTAAAATGTTATAATGAAATATGTGATGTAATTGAAATAATCTATCATGTTAGTTATAGGTAGTAAACTGAAATTCAGTACGTTTTTATCACGTGAAGTGTTTTAGCTTTGGTTTACATGCACATGTGTGTATTTTCAATGTTTTACCTTAAGGTGAGAATATTTACATTTCGGCAATTAGTATGTGAAATTACGTTTTTCGTGCAACCTTTCCACAATGTTTGCGGTATCTTTGCACTTATCTTGACATAAAATTGCCCAAAAATATTAAAAATGAAAGTTTTGATACATGCGACAATTTCACACTAAGTGAGGAAATTTACTTGCTCTTAAAGAAATGTGTCATACTTATCTTATACATCTGTGTTTATGACTCAGTGGCCAAGCTACAAAATTATTTTCTAAACAAAGGGAGTTTAATCTAAACGGGATCTTGAAAGCTCAAGAAAAAGCTTGTTGAAGTTGGCGAATACTCAGATTTAAGTCACATCTTTACATACTATCAACACTACAATTCACATTCAACATCAACATACAACAACAACAAAACAATTAACGTCATATTCCTTATGGAAATTAAAAAGTCAGATTCATTCTTATTTTGTTTAATAGTAATAATATTATTTAATAGTAATAAGAATAAATTTAAGAAGAATTTTATAAACTAAATTCAATGGGAATCGTACCAATAATTCTATCACCAAATGGTTTAATGCAAAATTGGAGGACGTTGGAATTATTCTAGCGGGGTAAAATCGAAATTGGGTGAGATATACCGGAAGTGATCATTCGCATAGTAAACACCACAATAAAAAGTGATAAAATCAAGTAATAATAATCAAAATAATAATAATAGTAACATAATTATTGTCTCTGACAGAACACACGGACGAGTATTCTTGTTCGCAAACACAAGAAATTCTCTTCTATAATTGATTTCCTATACATATTTCATTCAATGCTTAGAACACCGAAGTCAAGAAAAGAAATACGAGCAATTAGTCTATAATATTTAAAATTATCTGTGGAGGTTGTCTGACGTCAGCATATACTCAAACATCACCTTTTGAGGAGAGCACATTAGCGATATCATCTATCATAATAGACCAGATGACATTTTGTAATTACTAGACGCGTTGTTGGCAAAGTTCTGATATAATCACTAACAACATTGAATAAATGCAAACTCCTTTTCAAATAAGGCGAGTCCAGTTCCTCCAAAAAATTTTGAAGTACGTGAAATCATTCTAATCCCAATACTGAGAAAATAAAGGAAATCTGTATTAGTATAATGAACCATATTCGCTCAGTCAAAATTGGCGCGTATTATGAATATGACTGAAATCGCTAGTGTCAGTTTCTGGCGACAATTATTAAAACGTTAGTTAATAAGGCAGAGGGACCATATAGGCTTAGTTCATAATAAAAAATATCAGCACCCCAATCCACATGGAAGGTGGGCTTGGTTTTGACTGGAGAAACCTCCGAAAACTTCCGCTAAGAGTAGCCGTCACTGATACATTTCTTCTCCTGACGGAGGCTGAATTCAACCTAGCTATGTAGTGTCGCAAATACACCTCTATCGGTGGCGGCAGGATTTTCAGCACTAGCTTTTCAGCTAGGTTGAAGTCAGTCGCTGCATGGAGAAGAATTCTAGCGGCCGGCTGGTCTGATCGGTAGCTTCCCGTGGTTTCTCCGATGAACACCAGGCGAATGTCGGAGCAGTAACCTACCAAACGGGCAACAAACCGCGCGCGTTCTTTCCTTCCTCTTCCTTGTCCTATTCACATCCTTACACACGCATTTACACTAACATGCACTACACTACCACACATGTCGAGAGACCGGTCGGAGACTTAGAACTTGTCTCGGCTGGGGCGGTGCCCCGCTGGTTGGGGAAAACCCCGCTAGTTGACGTCGGCAACGGATCTCGCCATCCAGTGGGGAAGATCACCGTCACCTCCCAATTAAAAAAATAACTACGCTTACGGGAATAATGACCTGAGTATTTGATGTTCCCGGAATCACTATCAATGAATCAACCTCCGACCGGGTCGAAACCCAAGCCCTCTCGGCCACAAACACAGCCATGACAGCTATTGGCCCGAGTCTTCTCAACCGGTGCAAGGAGCGCCATTAATTTTGCCACTGACGGCGGCCACTGCGGCCGACTGATTTTGCCACTGCGTCGGCGTGCGTGGGTGCGTGAGTGCGTGCGCGTGAGCCGAGTGTGGGCGTGGCTCCGAGGGGCGCGTTGCGGGCGACGGCTGCGGTGGTTGCGGGTGCTCCCCGCCCCCCCCTCGCCCCCAGATCCTCTGCGTACGTCTTGCGGCATCTACGTGTAGGGACCACCCGCCGTGGTTACCACCCGCTCCGTTGGCAGAAGCTAGAGATGAACCGCGAAGGAAAAATTCCAGGCTGCGGGACGGCTTTCGAACAGTAGCTACACAGCTACGTCGCCTGCAGGCCCCATCAGCGCAACTCATGCATGATTGAGTGATGGATTTTTCCCTCTAAGAAACGATACTAAAGTAGGGTGGGAGTCTGATTGTGAACATATAATTGATTTGAGTATAAAACGTTTTCGTTACGTGTATTATTAATGTTATGTACTTTCAAATGTTCTCACTAGAGTTTCCTAGTGAGATATTATTTCACTATGCTGGAGCCGCTTTTGCTGCTTATATCTTTCTTTATTCTCCTGTTGCTTGTGAGTGCTTCTACACTTATTCTTGAAATATCATTTGCTACATTTTTAATTATTGTATTCGTTCCCATTATTTAATTAATGTTCCTTAAGTTTTAATTTTGGATGCCATTTATATGAGGATTATTGATCAGATAAGTACTTTGAAGAGAAGAATATTAAGACACATTTTCTAGTTATTCTACTCTTCAAAGTCCGGTCTTTTAGAATGACAGATATTCTGTCTTCATGCTTCGGTAATTTTTATCAGTTTCCTACATCCACAAAATTTCAAAGCTGAGCGGATCAGTTCAATTCTATTGCATTGAGACAAATGAATTCATTGATGCGGAGAAAATAATATATTAAATTCAGAATTTGAAGAGGCAAGGATATTTTATGTTCGTTAGACATTTTTTTAATATTTCATTATATGATAAAAATTTGTTTGTTTATGAATTATGAATATGTAGAAAAATAAAGTGTAATGTATTGATATTTTTGAGAAGTATTTGGAAACATCTGAAAAACATAACATTTTGATACGACAAATAGGTTTTGATGACCTTTTGAACTTCAAAAAACTTTTCAGACATCTGGTTTTGATTTTGCTAAAAAGAGAGAGTGAATGAGTGGAGTTGAAATAGATTATAATTTTTAGAGTAAATATTGAATTGAAATAGTTCTCTATTTTTACATTGTGTCTTGTAAAAGAAATTTTAATGAACTAGGAAATAATGAAACATAAATTTAATTTTTTCGTACCCAATAAAAAAGAATTTCATGATTTTTATAATAATATTGCATATAACTTTACATTACATATCAATATGTTCGTCGATCAGGGGTATCATTATTAACGTTAAATTCTACTATTAAAACAAATGAAATTGACTTCTTTAAAAACATCTGTTTCTGCAATTAAGCTTAAGTATTGTTAGAAAGGAAATATTTTTATTAAGTAACTCGAATGTACTCACAGAAGCAACACAGGTGGTTTTCTCATTGGCGCCTATAAGTCTGCAGAGAGGCAGAACGGTATTTCACAGAACCTATATTGAACGGGGCTAGCGCATTCCAATCGCCAATTGCATGCATGTAGAGAGCTAGAGGCGAGGGAGAGAAGGTTAAGGTAAAACATTGGAGGTTCCGGGCAAAGCAATGTATTCAGTTAGGTGAAATTGTTGCCAATATAGAGTAATGAATGCAGGTATGCAGGAAAGCAAGGAATAGAAGCATAGGAACGAATTATCAACTTCCCAATAGATGATAGAAGAGCACAGTAGGATTGCAACGAAACGGAATACAAAGTGAGAAACGGAATGAAAAGGCTCATGAGCGAGCTTGCTAGTGAGCGAGAGAGACAGAAAGAGAAAGAGAGTGAGTTCACCATCCTCCACTTCCTTGCCCAATCTACTCTCTTTATCTCCTCCTTTTAGGCCCAATCATCCCTCCACATGTTCTCGTGCTCATTCCTTCCTATCCTTCCTCCTTCCTACCTCTTCCTCTAACAGCCCTCTTCTTTCGTGCCCTCTATTCCCCACTCATCTCGTTGGATAGGGTTCAAAAAACCGGTGTTAGCAGCGGACATGCAACATTTAACGCAGGAAGCAGGGACGTGTTTCGCGGAGGCGGAGGTGGGACAGGGCAGCGTAGGAGGGGACACGGTGCGCGCCGGGATATTAACAAAACACGAACGCGCGCCGAAATCGCCAGCCCTGCGTCGGGGCAGAGTTACTCTCGGCTTCAGCCGAGTAATTTGCCCGAGGGCGTGCTCCGCTCGGATCGTCCGCTGCGATCAGACATTATCGTTTCTTTGAACTGCTGAATTTGCAGATATGTTTTTGCATTATTCCATACAAAGATTCAATTACTTTTTCATTCTATCATGCGAGAGAATTATTAGCACAAATTCCTTAAAAATTAATCCTTTCCGAATTGTCGTTTCTAAAAAGTAATAAAATAAAATTTAAAAAACAGGCTGATATTGATGATCACTATATTCTCATTTCTTGCAACGGATATTTCATTCTTCGCAGACACAAAATAACTTGTTTACTACAGTCTGCATTGCATAGTTCTGTTACAAAAATAATTCCTAAACTTTTTTTTTCTGGATTTGCAATGCAAATTTTTTTATTTCGTGCACAATATTTAAGAAATTTTCATGCAAATGAAATAAACGAACTAATGCGGATTAGCTTAATCGTCTAACATCCCAACATGATTTTGTGCAAGTAACGTTCCTAACACAAAACTTCCAAACCAAATTCTTTGCATACTTTCCCACGAAATTCTTTGCTGAGCCGCTACATATTCAGGGGTTGCCTGCCCCACCTCTGCAACACTCTCGTAGAATTCCAGGCGTGGGAGGGCTGCTCCCCGACACGGGAGCGCCCCGCCACTCGCGTATGTCTGGCAGAGTGGCTGCAGCGCGACTCGACTCCCCCCCCGCCTCCGTGACCCACAATCCTCACCCCGTTCCGCTCCCTCCCGCCCCTCTCCCTCCCGCTCCGCTCCCTCCCGCTCTCCTCTGTTCCCTCCCACTTTCCTCTGCTCCCTCCCGCTCTGCTTCGCTTCCTTCCGCTCCGCTCCACCATCCTCCACTCCCTTCCGCTCTCCTCCCGCTCCCTCCCGCTCTCCTCCGCTCCCTCCCGCTCTCCTCCGCTCCCTCCCGCTCTCCTCCGCTCCCTCCCGCTCTCCTCCGCTCCCTCCCGCTCTCCTCCGCTCCCTCCCGCTCCGCTCCTCTCGCTCTGCTTCGCTCCCTTCCGCTCCTCTCCTCCCGCTCTGCTCCGCTCCCTCCCGCTCTCCTCCGCTCTCTCCCGCTCCGCTACGATCCCTCTGGCTACGCACCCTCCCGCTCCGTCCCCCCCCCCCGCCGCCTCCCCCAACCCCCTCGCGCCGCATCTGCTTTGCTTTCTGCGCTCCCAGTCCATTCCCGCGCGCCTTCTTTATTAAGGACGGCGACCGAAATATTAAAATTCTCTCACATCGTTTAATTAAAAGTTTTACCCGGCGCGCGCTCGAAATTATTACTTCAGGAGTGGCCTCTCTATTGGCTCAACAAGCTGACCTCACAATAACGCCGGCTCTCGTGCCTCCGTTCTGCCCCCTGCCCCCCCCCTGCCGCCCCCCCTGCCCCTGCGCGCGGAGCCGCCGTCTGCCGGCGAGATAAAGCTGGCTGGAACGGAAGTTAACTCCGCCGAGTAGAGAGTGGACGCTTGTGGCAGGGGCTGCAGTAGGGTTGGGTTTGGGTTCGGGGTCGGAGCTGCAAGCTGGAGGATTAGGAGTTTAAGACGGTTCGGTGAGGGAGATGCGCCTAGTTGTTCCGGGCGCAGAGAGGACAGGAGTTAGGAACGTGTCGTGCTGAGCTTGGAGGTTAGGCTCCTGAAGGTTGAAGGTCAGGAATTTGGCAGGCATAGAGCGTGGTTGCGATAACGATTTCGGAAGAATATAATGTCGTCGTTGCACAACAAAATTGATACATCTCAAATATTGTCGATTTGCAGTTATCATCAAACGTTATCACTAAAACCGTTTATTTCGGGACAAAATACTAGGACTGATCATCTGTAAACTGTATAAAATCTGTATTACTAATGTCCAAAACAGAAATTGAAATGAAACTATGCAAATCCCGGCCATGTAACAATTGTTGATGGTTTCTCGAAAAAAATGAAGTTTCGACTTGCCTGAAAATGCAGTTATTCGAGTGCGTAATTTCGCCTAATAGACTCATATTGTAGGAATCGACTGAATTCCCAAACTCAGTTCGCTACGGATTACGACACAGCTGGCACAGTGTGACAGCAAGACGCTGAGGAAGAGGCCACCCGTCAGTAATTATTTGTTATTCATAAGTTAAGTTATCGAACAGCAACTTTTAAAAAATATTCTTGATATGTAGGGAACTGATGAACTGTATTTACCAGTACATTATAATATTGGTTTAGCGGTGATTTGCCGCTGACATTTAAATGATGACGCCGGACGGACGTTTAGAAAAACACTTTTTCGGTGTCAGGAGAACCCAAACGTGTTTTTCGTTGAAATATCGAAATTGATCTTACGCAGCATTACATAACTTTCTCTATACTACATATATTACTCTGTATACGTAAAAGTACGTATATGTATACGTAACGTATATGTATACGTAACGTATATGTATACGTAACGTATATGTATACGTAACGTATATGTATACGTAACGTACGTTACGTATATGTATACGTAAAAGTAACGTGGTGCTACGGAAAGATACACACTTTCTCGTTTTAGTTTTCTATTTTCTTCGGTCTGGACTAGTTATTCTACCTTGTCACATACTCTGCCGAATGCCACCTATCGTCACATTTTATTGAACTTTCTCAATTTTTCATTTTCCGAATAGTGGAATTGAAATATTACTTTAAGAGTATTAAAGAAAAGTAAAATATACTGCTGCTTATAAGATAGTAAGTTTAAGTGTTACTGTCAATGCGAAATTTGAAGCTCTTTTTCAGCAAAATTGTTTGAGTTTTCGTTAAAATTCATTTGAAGACATTTGAAGTCATTTAAAGCACTTCCACTTGCAAGTGAAAAAAGTATGGTTTTTAGTTAAAATGCAAAAGATTTCAAATAAAATAGTAGCGATGGTACGAACTATCTTTCTAACACCACATCTTGTTGTTTTATTCGATTCATCTGTCATTCATGCAATACTTATTCCTCTATTCATTCACTCCATTCATTAGTCATAATTTTTAGGTGAGCAAATTATTGTCACATTTATTTGCGATTTAATTTATCTTTATGAAATTAATCTTACAAACTTCTCATAACTTTTTGCTGTGTATTTTATTGTAAAGTACCTTCTTTAAAACGGCTGAAACCCGTTAGATCTAAAAGAGCAACGCACAAAACAAAACAAAGTGGAAAAGCGACAAAAATAACGCGAAAACATTTCAAGGCAAACTGCAGTTCAAATGGTAGCTGCTTAAATACTTGCCAAATTTGATTAGGACAAAAATATTCTTAGTAATTAGGCGTATAAAATATTTCAAAACTTCACAGTAAAATGTATCACGTACAAATTTTCAACCCTGAAATGAAGCAATTAAAAACAAAAATCGTCCATGGTTCTCAAAATTTTCCACAAAGCAGAAATTAGTGATTCCAAGAAATTTCCACAGAGGTAATTGGTGGCTCTGATTTCAGCCATTAAAACCGCAATTATAAAAACGCAATAGAAGAAACAAACCAAACATTTATATGGTTTCATCGCCTCCCGGCCAGGCGGCCAGCCGTCGGAGGTAGATCGCAATGAATTAAAATAGCGGCAGCACTGTTCCTCGCCGAAGGAGCCGGAGAAAAGGCTTTGGAGGGGTCGATATTCAATTCCCTGGCCGGCGGCGACGCGGGACGCACTTCGCCTTAATCTGCCGCCCTCGCAATTGATGACGCTCACCACGGCGGTGGTGGGGTGGGGGTGATGGGGAGGGGAACAGGGGAGAGGGTATTGGTGAGGACAGGGTGAGGAGGAGGTGAGGTAGGGGGGTGTTGGAGGTTGGGGCGGGGTGTCAGAACGGGATGAGGACCGAGACGGGGGCGAGGAGGCGGGTGGATGGAACAGGGGGCGGGGATGAAGACGGCGGGTGAGAATGTAGGGGAGGAAAGGGCGGGGGCGGGGACAGCCGTTTCGCGAATCTACGAGGCGCCTGCATAAGGAGCTGCCTCTACAATTTGGCTGATGACTTTTCCGGTTCATTTCATTCCTCCGCTCCCCTACCACGACTCCGCCGCCATTTCCCCTCCCTCGTCGTTTTCACCTCCCCTCCCTCCACCACTAGCCGCAAATTTCCCCCTTCAACCGCCCACTGTTACTAGATGGAACAAAATGCTGTGGCTTGGCATAAGGCTTGAATGACACAAGAAGCGGGAATTATCTTCAAAAGAAAATTGCAAGCTCTCGAGAACGACGGAGAAGTTTCAAGAAGAAACGAATGTAAGAATAGTTTTCTTAGTGGAAGAATGTGAGAGGCATGCGAAGAGGGTCATGGGGTGGTCAGTTTTGTTAAAACACGGAATATTTCGAGAAAGAGAGGGAGAGGAAAAACACTGGAGAAAAAGAGAGAGGAATACAAGGAGAAAGAGAAACGAAAGGAATTAGAGAGTCATAGAATATCAGTAAGAGAGACGAAAATAGAGACAACATAGTAGACACAAACAGAAAATGCATGGTGTTTAAAGAGGTCAACTGGTCCTAATATTCCAGAAAAAGGTATTCGCGTGCGCGCGAAAGAGAGAGAGAGAGGAAGAGACTGACAGTCACAAGGAGACATTCCTCCCAATAAAAGAAATGTTCGACACTGGAAAAAATAAGATCACTTACGATTAGAATGAATTGCGTAACATTTACATCCTTTAATTAATGACACAAATAATCCTGCTAATATAATATAAAAGGAAAAAATTTAAAAAGCTAAATATTGCCTCAAATGCAATACAGTGAAATGGAAAAGTTATAAGCTTAAGTAATACGTGCACAATATTGCCTTTTAAAACCATACAATGCTCTTGGTTACATGCGAATATAGAAATAATAAGACCAGATATTTTGATTTTTTAGAATTATCTTAATACAGGAAATGTATGATTACGTATCCATTATAAAATTCATGAAAAAATGCTATCCTCAAAGTACAAAATATATTCTCTTCATTTTCTCGCACGAACTTGTTCCTAAAGTCGTTTTATTAGACGGCTTTCCTTTTAAAAATATATTTTTATAATTATTTATATTAGTACATTTTATCATTATTATTTAAGTGTGGTAAAATCAGTTTGATCTTGAAAAAAAAAAGTTACTTCTTCGTCGCTTCCAGACGTGCCTGTGGTTCATTGAGACACGCACTGCAGCCGAAGTGAGTTGAGCAGAGGGATGTGATCTTTCTGTGCTTAATGGCAGTGAGCCATCCAAGTACACCTAGTTTCAAACCAGGTAGGATTTTACTCGCCCCAGAGCGGACACCTGCAAGAGGAGAGGAGTGATGTTCGCAAGTATGGGGAAGCGGCACTACAATTTTCCTTAATATTGTACCGAAGGTTTGTCCCTTCCCCTAGGTGTCGGGGCTTACTGCTTCTGATTACCGCTTCCGTCTGGACCCCAACGCAATGTAGCTGCAGCTCGTGCTCCGATGGGTCGCCCAGTATTTTAATCGCATCCGCAAAACTTGGGTGTTCCTTCAAGCTCGTACATCTTCGAGGCAGGAGAGGGACTTGTAAGGCGTTCGGTTTTAAATATTGGCATTTGTCATTTTTGACGAAATCGAGATTATTCGGCCTATATTCCAGTTAGTTTCAGGAACAGTCAACAAATTCACTGTACATTACGTGTTTTGCCTCTCGTTTTGTGGAATAACCTAAGGAAAGAAATGTCGAAGTTTGAGCTTCTACTCTACAAAATTTAATGATTTTCGCTTTAAATAAAAGGTAGTGCGCCCCATATATATTATCAATATCAATTATTAACCGGTTTTATGTATGAAAACTCCGTGATTACGAAAATATTAAAATTGATAGTAAAAGATTAGTACAAGGTTTTCTGCCATAAATTGCTCATTACATCATTGGGTTGTGTTAAGACCTCCTTCAAGAAGGTCTTGGTCAAGTGCGAGCCAGCGTGTGTGAGTGTGTGGTTATAAGTAGCAAAGCAAAGACAGCGCGTTTTGGAAGAGTGAAAGAAGTTGGCAGATTGAGTGTCTTAAAATGTATTTAGTCGTTTTTTGGTTAATGTGTAAACATAAACGCATTATTCAGCAATCGTTTGAAATGTGTTCCTTCACAAAAAAGTTATTATATACGTTGCACTACTTCTTAAAATTAAGGTTGATATTTCTTGTTACCATCCACTACAACATACTTGTCCAGATCTCGATAAATATAAACCATATCAAATACATTTTCAGTTTAAATCAGAGTGATTGTATTCCAGTATATTTGTAAGCCTGTTTCATTTCCTTAAGCTTAGACAATAAATCCTGAATGACGTGAAACAAACTTTTGCAGGAGTTCCGATTTTCTTCATGGTACTTTTCTATTGTAACTTTTCCATAGTTTTTACTTTTGAGCGATGTAGTCGCAAGGAGTCAACTAGTTACCATTATTTTCTTAACTCACCTCAACGTCTTCATTATTATCATCATAGGATCATGTATTTTCAGGACACATTTTCTTGGCTTGCTGTGAAGGGCTTGGGCCACACGGACGGGCGAGCAAGAACAGACCCGAACTGGCTGTTTATGCGGTTTCCAGGAGCGTGGTTGACCATAAGTGGGAAAGATTGATCGATTGATTGATTTTTTTCATGTTTCCGGGCGCGTCAATTGCTCTGGTCATTAGTCCCGTTAGTGTAGTGCATGCTTTTTCTCTCGGGAGATGGCGGTGATCTTCCCCCGCTGGATGGCGAGATCCGGCGCCGACCTACCGAATCAGCTAGTGGAGTTTCCCCCTAACCAAGACTCTCCCACCGGAGAGGAGTATCCGCCCCACCGGGAAAGCTCTAAGTTCTGACCGGTCTCCCGGGATACGTGGTAGTGTAGTCATGTTAGTGTAAGTTGTGTGTAAAGGAGAGGATAGGACAAGGAATGGGAAGAACAGATCGCGCGCGGTCCGTGGCCCGTTTGATAGGGTACTGCTCCGGCATTCGCCTGGTATTGATCGGAGAAACCATGGAAAACTACCGATCAGAGCTGCTGGCCGCTAGAATTCTCCTCCAGACAGCGACTGAATTCGACCTAGCTGAAAAGCTAGCGTCGAAAATCCCGCCGCCGTCAGGACTCGAACCTAGGACCACCCGGTCAGAGGCGCTGCAGTGACATCAGTTGATACACGGAGCTACCGCTCCCGGTCATAAGCGGGAAAGTGGGCATGCAGTAACCGGATTAGAAGGGTTAGTGGGAATGGCCTCCCCCTCAACATCGGAGTTACCTCCGTCGCCCCTCCACCGCCATCCCATGACGCCTCGTCTACCCCTTCCCATCTCCTGTCACCACTCCTGCTGTTCAGCTACTCTTCATCAAGGCTTTGACATTTATTGTTCGAGGGGTGGAGTTTCGAAGGTCATGACGTTTCTAAAATACAACAATATATAACTTTATATCCATCAGTTTTATTAATAAAATACTTTTTCGATGCAACATAGATAATATCAAATTGTTCTATTAAATAATGTAATAATAAATATAATAACTTGCTACTGTCTTAAAAACAAAGGTTAAGAATTTATTATTTTTTCTTAATTTTCTACCCAATTCTTGTTACCAATCAAAAGGCACAAAACCTAATTAGAGAATCGTGACTAGAAAAAATAGAATACACAGAGCAAGTCGACTAATTTAAACAACCCTTCATTAATTACTCTTGACATTTTATAGAATCTTTCGTGAGCACATTCAATATAGCGCATTAAGTATTGTTTATTTTAGAACTCGCTTTGGGTCTGGGTTAACTGATCTTCTTTCTGCGTGTACTAAACAAGGATAATCTTTAGAGTAATATTAGACATTATTATTTTGTTTCCTGTTTGGAAAAAACTCAAACGAGATTAAAGAGAACAATTTAATGGATTCATGAAGTGGGAAACTGTTTCGTTTGTAAACAACATTATCTCTAAATAAACAACCTCTTAAGACCATTTTATCGTACAAAATATCCTAGACAAATAAAAGCTTTCGAACAACACTTTTAACCCAGATACCTCAATTCAACTAAAAGCAATAAAACAAAGTGCAGAGAATTCTCAGAAGTCTCTGTTAGCTCTTGGGATACAGAAATCGTTAAGATATGACTTGCAGAGGGAAAGAGGAAAAAGTCAAACTTTGCCTGCAGCAGTGGGTGGACAATAATGCCATAACATATCAACCTTGGCCTGCAGGTATCAGGAGGCAATATTTGTAAAATGAACTAATGCTTACAACTAAATTATCTAATTTATACTGTCCATAAAATAGTATTGTACTTAACACATAATCAAATTGCTTCATGGCAATAATAAAATACTTTACGCATGGTTCATCGCAATGAGTAAAAACTTGTTATTTCAACATTCGACGTGGAGTTATCAAGGAAAACGAATGACGAAGTACAATTTTCAGGATCCAAGATAGCGGAGCACCAACATGGATGATTTTGACTGGTGAGTTGAACAAATCGTCTCGCCAGTTGTTCTCGCTGATTCACTGACCGCTCAATGGAGAATCGAAACATGATGTAGCCGCAAGAGTGCGAATCACAAGAATTCAGATCCTTCATGTAAAGTAGACTTCAAAATTGAAATATCGGTTGCAAATTCAAAGGGCCGCGACATCAGTTAGATCGATAGGGGAATGTCAATTTTGGAGACAAGCCGCTGAACGGTTTAGCCGCTAGCGTTGTTCACAGACGGTCGGACGGTCGGACGGTCGGACGGTCGGACGGTCGGACGGTCGGACGGTCGGACGGTCGGACGGTCGGACGGTCGGACCGTCGGACGGTCGGACGGTCGGACGGTCGGACGGTCGGACGGTCGGACGGTCGGACGGTCGGACGGTCGGACGGTCGGACGGTCGGACGGCGGACGGTCGACGGTCGGACGGTCGGACCGTCGGACGTCGGACAGTCGGACGGTCGGGCGGTCGGACGCTCGGACGTCGACGGTCGGACGGTCGGACGGTCGGACGAGTCGGACGGTCGGACCGTCGGACGGTCGGACGTCGGACGGGCGGACGGTCGGACGGTCGGACGGTCGGACGGTCGGACGGTCGGACGGTCGGACGGTCGGACGGTCGGACGGTCGGACGGTCGGACGGCCGGCCGGCCAGACGGACAGACGGACAGACGGACAGACGGACAGACGGACAGACGGACAGACGGACAGATACGCGTTTTTCCGTCATTCGATTTTTCGGTATGAAGGGTCCTCAAAACATTTTGGACTCGTCGGCAAAATTCCATTTCACCGGAAAGGAAATTATTGTCTCTTTCGATTTTCATTAAAAGCATAAATACTGCCACAAATGCAATAAAGTGAAATGGAAAAGTTATAACCTTTAGTAATATGTGCACAACATCGCCTTTTAAAACCTTAAAATTGATTGGTCAGATGCAAATCTAGAAATGATAACTCTAGATATTTTCAGTTTTATAATTATCTTAATATAGGAAATGTTCTGACTACACCTCACGATAGAGGACATTTTTCAAATTTAGCATCTGGATTTATCCGCTTTTTCGTTGACAGGGCCGTATAATAACAGTTTTTCTGCCGAAAATTTGCCGTTTTTTCGAGCAGCATTACACAACTTCCTCTCTACTCCGTAGCGAGAAAGTAACATGGAGCGCGAGCACGCGCGAGCGTTCGTCTAGAGCGCCGAAGCCCAGGAGGAGCAGCAGGCGGGCGGCGGGACCAAGACTCACGCAGCGGGGGCGGATTGACGGGGGCGTGGCGCCTTTGTCTGTCTGGAGGGCAATCACCGCACACAAAGCACAGACGCCCCTGCGCGCAGCGGGAGCACAGCCCTTTACCAGCCTTCACCGCCAGCCCCCCCCCCCCCCTTCACGCCCGCCCCGGCGCTCCCTGGCATGCTTCGGCCCCCTTCGTCCCAGACCTGCACGCTCTGCCCCGCTCCGCCCCGCTCCGCCCCGCTCCGCCCCGCTCCGCCCCGCTCCGCCCCGCCCCCCGTCCGCCGCCCGCCCCCTTCCCCAGCCCTGCCCCCCGCTTGGGCGGGCTGTCAGCGGCGCCTCTTCCCACAGCGGCCCGTTTCTACCCGGTCCAGACCCATTTAGCCCGCTCCGACCCGTCACGCCTCGTACTGCACTGTCTCGTCTTGGACCGTACCACTCTGACCATTCCACTCTTCTCTGCTCAGACTTGTACACCCCCGTGTCGCCTCATTCCGCCCCGCCATTCCCCGACCCAATCCCTTCTGTCCCGACCCGT
The DNA here is from genome assembly GCA_964035755.1 of Teleogryllus oceanicus. NCBI lineage: Eukaryota > Metazoa > Arthropoda > Insecta > Orthoptera > Gryllidae > Teleogryllus > Teleogryllus oceanicus. The sequence continues at coordinate 14,675,761 of CAXIVR010000007.1, forward strand.
TCCGCATCTGCCTCGCCCAATCCCTCCCCCTGCACCCGACTCCGCACGCCTACCTCACCACACCCCCACCCTTCCCACTCCGGCGGCCCGGCCTCGCCGCAAAGGGTAATGAAAGAATGGATCAGGGGATGCAGACGTCTCAAAAGATTGGAATCGACTCCTCGTCGCGCTGCCCCTCCCCGCTCCCCTTCACGACGTTGTCGACTTCCCAAGGCAACGCCACTGCTCCTTCCACGCGCCTGCCGAAAAAGGAGCGGGGAATCTCGTTTTAATCAAACGGAAATGGGGATTCTTCGTGCGAGGAAGTTGGTATTACGGCGCCTTTGAAGTCGAGGCTAAGGAAGGGACATATTCCGTTTCCCACGTGCCCTTCCGAAGTCGAATTCCTCTGCCAAGGGCGAGTGCGAGGTGCAAGGAAAGGGACAGATTTCAATCACGGCTTCGCGCCCCGGTCGCCGTTATACTTTGATTTGCGTCGTAATTAGCGCCTGAGGATTGAGCAGGCTGGTCACGTGGTCCCTCGCGCGTGGGAGTCAGGACCTTGCCGAGGGGAAAAGCTCGGTCACGTTGCCTTTAGGTGCATTAAAAGAACGTGGTAGTCAAAACGGTTCACCAGATAAAGTCACTTTTGGAACTATTATTCCAGTCAGTAGAGTTTTCAATGTTTAGAAAGTCTAGATCCTAGAAATTGGCCTTAAAATAGAGCATCAGTTTAGAGAGAATTCTGAGTATTTGAATGTCAAATCTGATCAGACGACATAGGAAGATGAAATGGTTAACTCATTGAAAATTGGAATGTTATTACAGTAGTACCTCACATAAGATTTATTATTAGTAAAGTCTCCAAGACTTTGTAAACATTATGAACTTAAAACAAGCCTC